>JBBMJY010000004.1:19379168-19486888 GCA_037833715.1 Toxotes lorentzi | reverse complement strand
GTGTGTGGATGGGTGTTATATATATATATATATATATATATATATATATATATATATATATGTTTTTAAATGTTACAATGGACACGTTTCATCAAGAAGTGATTATTAAAATACAGTTTGTTGTCTTTTTATTACACGACAGTGGCATCGAGCTTTGCCCTCGACTTTGTCTGACATCTCTACAGTCAGATGTTCTGTGCAGGTTTGGTGAAAGTCCTTTGCTTGGTGGCTTATCCTCACAAACACCTGTATTATCTGAAAATTGGAAAGTTATGTTTATGTGATAATTCATAGAAAGTGGATGTGGGCACAATATATTTTTGAGGGGACTTCGCTCTTTGCCTCGTCTCACTCACTGTTTCGTTGTTCACAGCTGCAGCATAATTTCATTTCGCTGTGTTTTTAATTTGGGGATTTCAGTCTTTATTGTTTATGTTTTCCCATTTTGACATGTTTCAATGTGAATGTTGCTTTGTTTTTCATGTGGTAAAACTTTATTTCAATTACAGTAAAAAACGAAGGGAAATAAATCCTTGGTCTGTGTTTGAGACACCCCAACGTGGTGCAGCACTCACGTCGCGAAACCAGTGGTTTCAGGGTTTAAGGCACCGACCACGAATTGCATCATCTGTGGTTGAAATCTGGTTAGGGAACATAGTTTTTTGTTTGTTTCTCCTTCTTTGTCTTATGATTATTTTGGCTGTTTTACACCTTTATGACCTAGTGACAGCAGAGAAATAAAAGAGAGAGAGACATGGAAAATTACATGCAACGATGGTCAACAGGCTGGACTCAAACCAGGGATGATGCTGTTCGTGGGAACCTTAACCCAAGAGCCACAGGGGACGCGCTAGACCGTTACTGCGTGTTAAGCCCCATCCCTGTCCTCTGGTTTCATGTCACTTCTCTACTGCCAGTTTTCTTTTACTTTGAATATTTTGACCATTTTGTAAATTCCTTATATGTGAAATTCCAGTTGGGAATAAACCTATTTTTGATTTGTGATTCTAATAGAGGCATAAAATGCACCACAACTACAAAGAAAGAAAGAAAGAAAGAAAGAAAGAAAGAAAGAAAGAAAGAAAGAAAGAAAGAAAGAAAGACAACAGCTATGGAAGATAACCACAGAACATGGGTTTTGTCCTCCAACCTGTAAATTGGAGTCACAGTCGGAAAGGATCAGTACGGAAAGGAGGAGTGATCACAGCAACTTATAGCTCTTTTGTGATGTATATCTTCATTTCTAATACATGTATACAAACAAATACATTACGTACAGTAGACACACGACTAACCACTTGATAAAATCTGTCTGAATGTATGGAAAAACATGAAAGGGATTCTGCACTGAGCAGAATTCAACAGCGAAACTCTGATTGACTGATGTGCGGCTGCTTATAGAAATAGTAACCACCACATTAAACAAACATGACGCACTTTTAGTTTCAGCATTAGGCTATTTTTAGAAAAGATGACTTGAAACAGAGTGGGAGCCAGTTTCAAAAGCGAGGCTCCCGATTTTTTCTTCACTGTCCATGTGAGAGTCATGTTGAATTTCAAAGAATCTCTGTGAGGATTCGGACGCGTGCATTACATGTTCAAACCCACCCAGATATATACACCACAGGCAGCCACAGCTGAGTCTGTGGACACTTTTAGTAACACCCAACATCACTTGACAGTTTTTCTTCCGCCAAATGCTACAACTCTGTAGTAATTCAACCTGTAGTTACTGCATGAAAGCTCTTTTGTTTTTGAATCGATAAATATCACATTTCCAGTTTGTTAAAGGATTAAAACAAGAACCTGAACAAGAACCACTGCAGCCAGTTGGCATGACAAGATAAACCTAAATCATGATTCAGTAGAAACTCCAAGGAAAAGATTTCATGGTACACAATGGCACACTCAAGTGACTGACTGATCTCTGCAGTATGGTGTAATACAAAAATGCTTCCAGTTTTCTCTTCCAATGAAGCCAAATAAGGTTTCATTGTTCAAAAATTGAAGCTCAGAGGTCTGTTGGCAGCACAGTTCAAGAGCTAAAACTAATAAACCAGATCTGCTCAGGTCAAACGCTTTCAAACAAACTGTCTGCCCATGGTTAAGCTCAAAATACCTCAAGCACCTGATGGATTAGGTGCCTCATCTCTGTTGCCGTGAGCAACCCATAAAAATAAACTGCACCCCGCACATATTCAGTATTTATTTAACTGGAAATGTGAGGACTGTGCCCAGAAGAAGCCACAAAACTGAGAAAAACCTGAATTTAAATGCTGAAGTGTCACAGTTGAACCACTGCTAGACGTGTGCAGTCTCTGTTTACCAGGCTTTACTTACAACTTGGCATGGAGGGAGGTGTCGGGGAGGACTTGCGGATGCCACCACGCAGCTGACCAACAGCGGAAAGAGCAGCTGGAAGGCGGCCATGGTGCTGCAGCACAGAGAGAGTCCAGATCATACGAGTTAGAAACACATGAATGCAGGAAGCATGCTGAGAGGTGATATAACTTAAAAAAGGGAAGGAAGAGGGAAGTAGCCCTACCTACTATGTGACATGTTGACCTATGACAGTGCTATTTATGCCCTGATGTGCAGCACAAAAGGGGTTTTTTGTTAATTGTGTGCACATATATATAGTATACATCTGCAGAACTGGTAGTACTGAGAAAGGATGACTAAGCAAATGAAGCTAAAGTGTTTCCATTAGTTCTGAGTAAATGTAATCAGCTCAGTTCTGTAGGTTATTGTTTGGAAACAGAAAAAGCAGAGATTGTTTTGTCAGGACTCAGTGAGTCATATTTTATGACACTTGCAAATTGCACCTCATTATTTTGCGGAAACCTACGAAAATATTTCCTGATACGTTCCCCTGAACAGAACAAAACAACATGTAACCTTGTGGGGCAGACAGTGTGGGAGTAATTAGTATTGCAGTAGTGGTAAATACCCATGGGGATGATAAGCATGTGGAAATGAAAGAGGTACCACAAACAATTAGCGTGTAGTGAAAAAGAAAAAAAAGAAGAGGAAACCCAGTCTGGTTTCTAAATTAAAAGTATTACAAGTTGTTGCCCTAAAAACTCACCTGCTGTTCATTTCAGTGTTAAAAATGATAAAAATGTTCATTTAGGTCATGTAAAACGTTCACTACACATTAAGACAGATTTTCTTTCTTCTTCGCAAGAGCAAATTCAGTTCAATAAAGGCATTAATCACAGTGCCCACATCTGATGCTTGTCAATAAATCTGAGCTCTGAGCAGATGAAGGGCACTAAAACACAGAAACATCATTTATCTGATGCTACTGAAAAACTGCGTCTGGATTTCTCTGCAATTAAGAAATAAATGTAAAAAAAAAAAAAAAAAAAAAATTGTAAAACTAATCATAGAAATAAAATGGCTTCTTTCTTTTACTGACATGTGAAGTCAAATACACGAGGTTTGTCACACAAATTACATTTTCTATCTGATAAACACTGTGGTTGTTCATCAGCAGCCAGACAGACTCTCTCTCTAACTCCAGCAAGAATTGGTCTTCAAAGTACTGTACTTAAATTTATTTTGAGGTACTTTACTTCAGAATTTCAGTTTTATGCCAGTTTTTACTTCTACTCTACTAAGTTTAGGAGGTAAATATTGTACTCTTTACTTCACTACAAGCATCTAACGGCTGTAGTTACTTTTCAGATTAAGATTTTACATTAAAAACACATGATAAACGTGATAAACTATGATAAACTAAAGAAACCCTTGTCACGTTCCAGATGTCAAAGTTCAATTGAGCTGTTAGAGACATTTCTCCAACTTCTCACATGGTTTTATTTAAATAACTGTCTGAGGCCCCAAAGAATTAAAATTATCCAACAGTTCACAAAAAGTAAAGATAAGAGAAAGAAAAATTTTAAAAATGAAAACAACTGTGGCAAACACTGGACTAAACAACTGCACTGCACTATATAAAGTAGTTCAAAGTGGTTCCATCTTGAAGAGCTTGAACTCTGAAGCACTGATGCATCGATATCAACAATCTGGTAAAGACCAAAAATCCTGTCCACACAACATCATTTCATTCTTAGCTCAGGCATCAACTGCTAATTTTCCATTTTGCTCAATTACATATATATATACGTGTGTGTGTGTGTGTGTGTATAAATATATATATATATATATATTTTAATTCCTTTTCAGACAGGTGAATGTGCATAGTGTTTACAACCATTAGCAGACGTATTCAGATCACTTACTTAAGTAACAGCAGCAATAACACAATGTAAACATGCGGAGAAATATGAAATATGTACTAATCACATGTATTATATGTAAAACCTCTCCAAAGCAGTAATAATAATACTTTTATACTTTTTTTTATTTGTAACGGAGAATATGTATATTGTACATTTTGATACTTCTTCCACCACTGCAGTTTGTAACCCACAGGAGCATCTGCTCCCACAGTCCAGTCCAGAGCCTCCACAGAAGACCAAACCATACATCAACAGCAAGAAGCAGCACATTTTAAGACAAAGCTGAACGTTTACCTCACTTTCAGCTGATGACTGTTTTGGCAGTAACTCCTGACCATCTTGATTTCACATCCTCAGCGCGCACGCACACACACCCACTCACAGATCGATAGCAACCAAACGAGCACCACAGGCCAGAAGCTCGTCTCAGCTGACTCTTCCCTCCACATCGCACGGCTGCCGTCCAGCCATCACATCCTGTGAGAATATCCTGCATTGCTTAGCCCTCTTTCCCCCCTCCCACTGTTCTCAGGGAAATGCCTTATAAGGGGATTGGGAAGTCCAGTTGTGCCCCCTCCCCACACACATACATGCACACACACATGCACAAACGCCAACCCCAAGAAGCACCTTCCTTCAATCCCAAAGTTGGATGATTTCTTTAGAAATAGTTTTCTCACACGCCAATCTCCATTTGGAATTTGGGGTATTTTAATATCTTTGGCCTCAAAGCTAAAAGTTCAACGCATACTTTGTTCTTCATGTTTTATCTTTGAATGTGAGAATGTTTAAAAGCAACCTTTTATGGATGCATTTTTTTGTGATGCTCCACATGTCCACCCAGAGTAAAAAAAAAAAAAAAAGTCAGAAACAGCCGTTATTGATGGATTTGGAAAGAAGTTGTCCGCCCTTCGGAGACATGTGGGTGTGTTGAAAAATCACACATCCTTTTCAGGACTGTGGGAATAAATCGGATTTGTCATGAGGGTTTGCTGTGGTTAAAAATACTGTAAACAAACAGCACTGCAATTATAATGAGAGAGACTAGTTTACACAGACATACAGATAGTTTTAAATGACTGTACAGCTGTCTGAATGTCTAGACAGGCTGGGAAAGTGGATGAGTAAAAGTGCTCTTTGAGCTGAACCTCTGCTTTACTGTGCCAACATGAAACAGGAGGCTGAAACTGTGTTTCAAGCAAAGAAGATCTCCTTTTATTTAAGCAGCATGGTGACCTTCAGACTGTTCATGGACTTCTTTAAAAAGAAGTCCATGAACAGTCTGTCACAACAGTCAGTCACAATACTGCAGACTGTTCATGGACTTCTTTTAAAAGATTCAATTAAACACAACTAAACATTTTTAATAAATAGTCAAAAATCCTGTTCATGCGTTGCATCATTTCACAGAAATTCACTTCTCCTGCCTCTTTACTGTTGATTTTTGCTCTTGTTCGGTTATATATTGCTTTAATTTCCGTTTCTGGCAGATTCACAGTAACGAACAAATGTAGTGGAAGAAGTATTTATGTCCTTTATTTAAGTTAAACAGTAATAACACACAGAACAAAAATATTCTGCTAAATGGAAAAGTTTGCATTTTAAGTTTCAACAGTAAGTAGAAGCACAGAAGTATCTGGTATCTGGAAAAAGCACCTAAAGTATCCAAAAGTAAAAGTACTCATTATGCAAATAGAGTACAGTGTTGTTATTATTATTATTATTATTTCTGTGTTATGTTGTGCTGTGGTGTAATATTAATGTCTCTACATGAGGTTTAGTTTATTTAATCTATAAAATAAACCACATTTTAGAAACCTAAAGTCAGAATGTTCTATAATAGAGCAGCGAAGTTATCCTTTAGATCTGTTTACAAGTAAAAGTAGCAGCACTACAGTGTAAAAATACTCACTCCGTCTCACTGGATTTTCTGAACTTTTCCAGCAGCTTGATATTATTTTACAATTATGTTCAAAACCAGCTGTGGAATACGTGTTTCAGATCTTCAATTTGAAAACATTTTATGATTGTATCCATAAAATGCTCGTTTAATTATTTTAACAACATCCTGATGACGAGAAAGAAAATGGTCCCCATCTTCATCTGATATGGCTGAAAGCTCAGGTCAAATCTAGTAAGTGGACTTTGAGTTGAGACTGTTACTGTTTCCAGATCAAGAATTAATTAATCAATTAATTTAAACTCTAAGACAAAAGACTCAAGGTGCTGTGGATGCAGTCAATCAATTAACAGATCCGTCTCCATGACAACCAGGCAAATGTCATCCAAGATCCAAGATGATGATGAAATAGTTGAAAGCTCTGGAAAGAGGTAGCAGGTGGCTCCAGAGTTGGGACCAAGAATGACTTTGATGCTCTACCTCATACAGTGTATGTGGCTTAGTTTAACCAGTGATACACAAAGACATGTAGAGGAGTGAACAATACAATATTTCCCTCCGAAACTAAGCACAGAAGGAAGCACAAGTACCTCAAAATTAGATTTGCGGTGCAGTGTTTGAGTAAATGACCTTAGTTACTTTCAGCCAAAGACAAATTTAAAACATAGTAAATAATAAAATAAGGGAATAAGGGAAGGAACATTACCTGGTCTCTGGTTGCCCGTCTCCAGTTTGTCGCGCTTTCATTTCGAGTTTAGTTCCACATTCACCGTTTCATCCATCATGTTTTATCAGTGGTGTCATATACACAGCTCTGTCTCTCACACACACACACACACACCGCTTCATATTACAAATAAAGCACACCACATGATGCCTCCCTGGGGGGAGGGGGGGGGGGGGGTTGTCCCCTTTTGCTTACCGGGATTCCCGGGCTTTTTGTTTCCCTTTGCATGCAGCTCAGCATCATCTCTGACGGTGTGTTTTTGCATTTTTGTTTCCTGAAGGGAAAAAGTGACATCAATGTTTTTCCAACACATTAATCAGTAATTCAATGAGGGAGGCTAGGAAGGTTTTACTGATACAAGAGACTGATGTGCACACCTCAACCTCAGATCAACTCTGCCCCCTGCTGCTCAGACACAGACAATGCAGCATTTATTTATTTATTTATTTTACAGGCAGCTGACTTTGTTTACGATAATTTGACTTGCTGCCTGCTTCTATGGCCTGTATGTAACTTTACAATCATGTGTTTATGCAGTAAAAAAGGATTGTTCTTAAGTACAAATCTGAGGTTTTTACTTATTATACAAATAAGTAAATTTTTGCAAACAAAACATCTGGAGACCTTATAAAATATGATGCTTTGTTAGAAATTCAACTTCCCAAAAGGATATACATGTAGAGCTGAAACAATTAGCTCATTACTTGAAATCTAATTGGCAAAAAATTGATTATTCAACTGTTCGAGCTCCTCAAAATGTGAGAATCTTTGAGCGTTTCCAAACGTACAGACTTGTGACCTCTTATAAAACAGAAGTGTGTCGTCGGGGCCCCTTGTCGTGTTTCAGAAGTCTGAGTTTCCCTTTAAGTGGCAAGAGGAACAGGAATAGTTTATTTTGGCGTTATCCCAACCTACAGACTGTTTTCAAAGACTCTGCTTAACATACAGCACATTTAGGTAATAAATACTTAACTAATACTTAATTTAAGCTTGAACGCAGGATTTTTACTTTTAATTGAGTATTTTAATATCACATTTGCACTTTCACCTTTTTATGGAGACTTTCTTTTGATGTCATGTGTTAAAGGAGATAAAGGTTGATTATATGACTGAGAAAAATGCAACTACAACTCAAAATATTAAGATCTTGCCTGCATCTTAATGTTTTTTGTCTTCATCTTACTAAAAGGAAAGATAAAGTGCATTCAAACAGAAAGTTCAACAATCAGAACAAACAGATAATTGGCCAGGAATAGGTTTTATATAAAATTTGAACAGTGGATACAGAGGCGATATTATGTGTATAAAAAAATACATACAATAAAAGGAAAATAAATGAATCTTATCTTTTCTATTTTGAGCAGATGTTCAAGTTAGCTGATGAAATGTAAAAGGCACTAAATGTACAACATTCCAGTTTTAAGGACGTTAAACAGAGGCCAAGGTCATCCAGAGATGAATGAAAATAAAAATTAAAAAAACAAAAATCACAGGGCATTTGTTGTCTTTGATATGCAAGACATAGTGCAGATTTTACAACATAACATACCAAACAATTCTCAAATAACACACAACTATTTACCATCGAAAAACACTAAGCACGCACTCTTAAGACTCGTCGTGAGTTCACTTGAAACTGTGAGACTCCACCAAACACTGCGTGTTGAGCTCGGTCAAATCGGAAATCTTTCATAATTTATAGTTTACATCACAATTTCTACAACAGCACTAAACACGGCAACAAGTCACAAGTAGGAGCAAAGCGACCAGCAGTGAAGGTTTGTCGGCATCATACAGGCTGTTCTTTCTTTTCCGGTTTGGTGAATACACTGAAATACATGCTAACTAAAAGAATAACAAACAGAAACCAACAGAAAAGACATTAAAGATAAAACACGCCTGGAGGACGACACAGCGCCTGCATCGTCTGGAGTCAAAGCCACAGTCACGTCAAAATGGACTGAATTAAGCTTTTCTTTAGTCCGAAGGTAGAAGGTTTATTAAAAATATGGAGTGTTCTGAGTAGGGGAGTGTTTAGCTCGCCACACAGAGACAGTCTGAAATAAGTTATAGCATAAGTGACCTGAACTCAAGAGAAGCAACTAATTACATTTTCAGACAAGAGTGTAAAGTGGAAAAAAACTGAGTTGAGCATGATATTCACAGTGATACAATCAACTTTAGGAACAAGGAAGCAAAACTTTCTGACATAGGTTTATGTTTCTCAAACTTCTTTCCTGTTCAACCAATGGATCTTTTGGATTTAATACCAAACCAACCCGGACTTAAAGCTCAAGACGTAACGTAACATTAATTTAGTGGGTTTTTTTCCTGTACACACTGTTTGACTGAAGAAAGTTTAATTCAAGCCGTTTTGAACTAACAGGCTCAGCACTTCCTGCAGGCACCGTACACACCGGAGTGTCCGGAGACAAATAATTAAAACTAAAACGAGAAAACACTGAGAATGCCACCAACTTCCTAGACCTCTACAGCAAACTACTTTCCTTCACTGGAGAGACATCCACAGCCATACCACACTGGAATGAGTTACAGTAAACAGCACTATATCTTACATGAGCAAGAAATATTTACAAATATTGGTCAACATAGAAATTTACTGCATTCGGAATCACAAGCTGAAGCGGAAGGCATTTAGACTGGATGCAACACAAATATCATTCTCATAGGTAACCAAACTATCAACAAACAAAAACATAACATAAATTTGGCTTTTAAATGCTTCAAGACAAAAGAAAATCATACAAATTTGGAATGCAATTTAAAGCTTAAAAGCTTACCTAATATTACTGTTCATATTAGATGGCCCATTATTTAAAAAAAAAGAGCTTTATATAACACATAGACGGAAAAAAAGGATGGATATTTTCATAATAATGATTGTTATGTTAGTACATTGCATGCAAACAGTGTATTTAGCATTTCTTGTGTCCGTCCAACAACTAAGAGCTCCCCTGTTTTCATAGGACGTATTTCATCTCAGCTGAGCATTTTCTTTTAACATGCATGTTTCAAAATTACTCAAAAGTTGAAAAAAAAAAAACTGCCCAGGAAGTTACCACTAGCAGCAAAGTTTTTTTTTTTACCCTTTTAAATCACACTTGTAACCAGGCACCAGAACTAGATACAAAAAAAATCTCCCTGGGTGTCTTTGCCCAAGTGTTCATCTGCTCTTTAAAAAAAAAGAAGAAGAAAAAAAGAAATGTGGACAGACACTCAAAGCGACCAAACTTATTTTAAAAAACATGTTCAACTGAGGTGAAAATGAAAAGGGAGGCAGTGTCTTTAAAAAGGTACCATATCAACATGCCAGAACTTTACAGAGAACTGAGGCATTCACAGTAACACGACGCCAGACAGGTTTTTTTCTTCTGTTTTACAATTAGTTGACGAGTACCAAATTATTTAGCTCGTAGATGTTATTATAACTGCATGCAAAGTTACTGAAGGCAATGTAAAAGCTAACTCTACATTATTCGCCCCTACAAAACAAAATCACTATGGAACTGTCCAACGTGGGGGGAAGTGAACTGTGGCTGCTGCTCGCTGTTGCACCAGCTGTGAGTAAATTCAAACGTAGCTCAGTTGGAATGTCTTTCAAAGGTCAAACTATAATTTTATAGCAACATGTTTCACCATAACAGTTAGTTACAAGGTAGATTTAAGACGCAAGTTCAAATTTGCACTTCCCTCCAGCCATATTTTACATGTTGTAGATGCCTGTAGTGTTGAACTGAGACTGTGCTGTAACAGAAACACAGACTTCATCCCATCTTCCCGGCCATTTTGCTTGTCAACGGACAAAACCAATCAGGAATCTGGTTCTCACGTCGAGCGTGGTCAGTCTTTACTGTGTGAGAACAGCAGCTGTGTGTTCCCCTCAGCCAGAATGGTTAGACTTATAAAAAAATCTGAGGGGAATTTTCTTTGATATTTACACCCTCAACACTCACACTGTTCATACACTGCTTCACCTGTATGCTTGGTATTTGGGGGAATTTTCCGCTGCCACCATTATGCTGTTTTTAACAGAAACTCGTCACAGAATTTTTCTTTCTCCCCAAAGAACTCGTTAGTAGAAAAAACACCAAATTACAACAGAGGTGACCAATAAATGTGGACAAACACATGTTGTATTATATAGCTAGCTCACGTGGTAGGAAACATTGTTAGTAGTGGTTTTAGATTTTTCGGTTTTTGCATTTTATTTTAATGATGCTCTGAATAAATTGTCAGTTTCTGTAACAAAGCTTTGATTAATGTTGACAGATATACTTGTCAGATCCATAACACTGTGTAGGTAGTGCAGTCGAGAAAAAGCAAGTAGAAACCGGGGAAATTGTTGACTTTTTCAACATATTTGAAACGAATGGAAAATGAAACTGGTATTTTGTTCTCATTTTCATAATTTAAATAAAGACAAAGGCCAGATTTGAATCAAATGTTTGCATGTTCAAATGTGTTGAAAGAAAAACCCCCCTAATTTCTCATGACTGTAGCTGTAACCGTTTAAGTTGACTTTATGTTCCGCTGGTGCAACAGCCCACAGAGCCTTTTTCTATTTTATTTTTTCAGGTATAAAACAATAGTGATTAAAATAAAAAATATTTTTATATGTGGAATGATATCTATGAAGGCAGTCTTATTTTTTACTTTGTCCCTGTGTTGGAGAACAATTTCAAGGCTTGTGTGATGGAGTGATGTAGTGTTCACTAGGTTGTGTCTTAGCATTTGTGTTTTTTTTTGTCTTTACAATAAAGCATATGGAGACATTATTTTATCTTATAACAGCATCATGCTTTCAGAGGACAAGAGAAGAAGAACAACTGCACCGATTATGCCCCTGTTGAAATAACCCCACCCTTCCCAAGAGCAGCTGATTGAGAGGTCTGATACTTTACTGTGTTTTCTTTTTTTTTCTTTTTTTCCTTTTTGTTTTTGGGTCCCCCAGCTCCTCCTCAATTTTTACGAATGTCAGCGTAGACCACTGGCTCCATCTTATGGAACGAGTTTTTGCTGCCTGAGTGATCCAACTGGGCGTATATCACCGGGCCCTGGAACAGAATGAGACAAACCAAAGTGGAAAAGACACGTAGTCAGTAAAACACACAAATATATTCAGATAAATCAGAACAAAATACAACGTTTTGTTTTGATTCTGGTACATCATTTTTGAAATCGTGGTTAAAGGTTTGCTGATAAATTACATATCTAGTGACCACAATTAGCAGTTTTGGGAGTTTTCCAGTAGAACTTCTGAACGGCGGATTTATGCAGTTTTATGGAACTAAAGTAAAGAGTTTCTTATAGAAGTGGAGTTTGACATCTAACAGCAAAAAACACCTTCTCTTGCATAAGTGAGGTGCAAAGTAGAGATGAAGCAATTAGTTTGTTAAGCAATTAGTCGATCTGCATGAAATTAATGGGCTACTGTTTTTAATTGTGGGGAAATATGTGTACATGTATATGTGCACTGGATATTCAATTTTGTCCTTCAAAATTTCATCTAAAATATCACAGTTTTCACTGTGATTATTTTATTGTTTTATTCCTGTGTTTGTCAAACACTTTGTAATCTCTTACTTTTACAGGTGCTATATAAATGAACTTTATCATTAGTATTATTATTATTATTATCAATAAACCAAAGATTAGCTTGTCTCAGCGTCTCAACAATTAAATGTTCTTCTATAATATATGATGGTAAATTGAATATTTTGGGAATACGAGTTGTTGGTCAGATTAAACAAGGAACCTCCCTTCCCCAAAAATTATTTTCACACAGTGGAAGTTAAATTTTGACAACACAGAGAATTTGCACCAAGACAGAAAATGGCATTTCACTGTTAAAGAGACGCACTCATCTTTATGCTGCTGTTCACTCTCCACGCCACAAACAGACGGCACCATAAACTGAGACAAAGACGTGTTGAATGCATTTCAGCTTGTGATTATTTTGAGTTTATGATTCCATGAACAGCTACAGGAACAGCATAAATCAGAGAGTTTACAGGAACTCCTGGTAAATTAGGTTTCCTGAGTTATTTCTGCACAGTCGCTGCTCATGTTTGTTTCATTGATTTTTCAACAAAAGGAAAAAGATAAAAACTGACTCAATATTTTAAGATCCCATGACATGGGCCCTTGAACTTCCTGTAAAACTTCTTCAGTGGTGACTTCATGATGCACAAGTTTGTAACACAACCAACAAAGTCACTGCATGTTTCTCAAAATGCCTGACTTCCTGTTCATCCCTGTCATCTCCATTTACTCCTACATCTCCATCCCACTGGTTTACATTTAGTAAACTGATCCCTCATTGTCTACTGTCCTGCCCCTGTGGCCTGTTTTAAAAGGAAATATTTTACATAACAGAAGTAATGATACCATTGAAGTGTGTCATAAAATAATAGCTCTTATACTGTACTAAATGTAATTTTTTTTTTATTCTTCAAGTAAATGGCCTTTAAAAGATCCCTTCCTGATGTGCTTCCAATGTAAGTGTTGATGCACAAAATCCACATCCCTCTTTTTGTCCAAAAATACATAAAAAGTTTTTAGTAAAAAGTTTCCTCTTTCTGTTCCCGTTTCCTTGCAGTGCTGTGGATTTTTGCCGCCCCATTCTTACACTGGAGGTGCACTAGGGGACATCTTTGAACAGCCAGTCTGAACAGGAGAACTAACAAAGCAGGCAAAACGTGTTTCGATGCTAACATGGGCACCTGATTCTTGTTTTTGCCTGACCTCTGATACAACTCACCTTGCGCAACATGAGATCAGGACTGAGCAAAAGTTCTAGGGGCTTTGGATGTTTAGATTCTTATCTATCATGTAAGAATCAGGAAGGCGTCTGATCGGTTCAAAACTCATTCTGCTGAAGGAGAACGAGCCCAAACATACAGCCAGAGTCATAATGAGCTATCTTCAGAGACAAGAAGAGTAAGGAGTCCTGCAGCAGATGGTCTGGTCCCCACAGAGCCCTGATCTCAGCATCATGGGAGTCAGTTTGGGATCACATGAAGAGACAGAAGACACTGAGACAGGCTGAATCCACAGAGGGACTGCCAAATACCTTGAAAAACTGTGCGCAATTGTGCCAAGGAGAATTAGTGCTGCTTTAAAGGCAAAAGGTGGTCTCACCAAATACTGATCTGATTTATGTTTACCTAAAGATAAATAAATAAAAAACCTTTCATGGCATTGTTTTTTTTTTTGAAAACAAATAAAATTTCCATCAGTTTTTCAAGTGCTTCAAACTTTCATGTCGTTTGTCTTACTGTTTTATTTCTCTCGTCCTTATTCCTGCTAGTTTTGTGTCATTTTGACGTTTTCTGTCTCCTTTTATTTTCACTGTTTTATGCTGCTTTTTACTTTTTCGTAAAGCACCTTGTGATGCTGGTTTCAAACTGAAATATACATGAACTCTACTGTAAGTATTTTACAGGTTAACTATTCCTCATTACACTGCATGAGTGGACAGGGATAAAGGCGTATGTTTCAGGTGCATCTGGACGAACAACAGGGCCACATAAACCCAACACTTTCCCAGTAAAAATGGTGGCAGCCAGTGGATTTCTCGGTCCCCCAGCTCCTACCTGTAGTGGACCCAAAGGAACGGTACACTTGGAGCCCTCCAGGCCAGATTCCACCTTCTTTCGTGGCTGCGGAACCTGAGAGCTCACGCTTTCCAAGGACGTACATCTAGTTTAGGTTTACGATTTGCCATGGTGTCGAGCAATCATTGGTGCACAGTCAACACGAATAATGGGACACAAGACAAAAATAAAACAATGAGAAATGAGCACATGAAATACTGGATGCAAACAAAGCGCAGAGCAGTTCCCAGTGGTTTGTCAGAGATAATGAAAGCAGTGGCAGACCCTGGGAGGAGACTAGAGGTGCACCGATGGGATCTGATGTGATATCAAACTGGTGCTGACGCAGCCTCCAAGTACTCGGTCTCAAATCATAAAATGGAGCTAATGTAAATTCTCAAATAGTGGGGGGGGCTTTATTTACCAAAGTGGCAGAGAGCACCAAGCATTTATCTGAGACAGGTAAGAAAAAGTAAGTGAACCCTTTGGATCTAACTGCATTTATGTATAATTTGGAGATCTCAGAAGACCTAAGGTCAAAAACTTCTAGAAGTTTAGACATTAATCAGTCCACAGTCGGACAAACTAAATGGAGACGATGTAGTTCTGTGGCTACTTTCGTAGAAGTGGGCGCCCAGTTAAGATGACCCCAAAGGTACAATTATCAGTAAGGTAAAAAAGAAGCCCAGAGTAACAGCTAAAGGCTTAAACGAATCACTGGAGCTGGTTAACGTCTCTGTTCGTGAGTCTAATGTTTGCAAATCATAGTGTGAATTGTTAGTTGCAGCACTACTGTTAATTGATTAGTCCTCGGATTGAAAATGACATCAGTGCATCCATTAAATTATCCAGTCCACAGACTTTTGTAAAAACAGGTTATCAGTGCACCTCTAGCAAATACACTTTAAAACAGTACGTACAGTGACAGGAGCCGTTTACCTGAGAAACTCAACTTCGGCTACATGAGCGTAATAATGAATTGTGGCTATTTTGTCAACAGTCAACAAACAAACTCAACCTGTTTTTGTTGACAAAACACTTATCAAAAAAAAAAAAAAAAACGTGGAGATTGAGGTGCACTAGCTTGACAGAAACAGATGAAGAGGACAGTACTTGGTTTTGAGTGTTAGTGGCAAAGGATGGTGGACAATGGCAAGACAACATGCTGGTAAGCTGACAACAAGCTAACTGATGCTGTTAATAGAAAGCATTGTAGGTGAAATTAGTTGTGTTAACACAGTGTTATGGAGGAAAGTGACTGGCACCATTGCAACCAGCAATCCCAGAGATCGCTGGTTCTTCAGCTCACACGCTCAAACCATCCAACAGCCAAACCAGAGCTGGCAGCGCCTTAATGCTAATTTCATCAACTACAGCATCTCTCGCTTTTATAGTGGCTGGAGCATGTGAGGTAGACATGGTCAAACTACCTCAAGCATACAGAGGAAAAACTAGGTCTGGTTTCTGACGACGTCCTTAACAATTGTTAATAATTAGTAAAAACACCAGGTCACCCAAACAGCCCAAAACACACACACATAGCTTTTTGTCCACAGGTCAAACACAGAGAGCGTGAACCCTGCTCCCATGCAGAGAGAGTTAGCAAGGTGTTATAGTTTCAATGATTAAACGTCTGAAGAAGTAAAAGATCACCAGAAAAGAAAACTGATTCAGGAAGCCTGCTCAGTCACTGAATCAACCTGAATCAACTTACCTTACATTTCAACAGCAGCAAACATGTGATCATTTCATAAACGTCATTCAGGAAAATACTCATTTTAGACGTTACTCACCCTGGTTTCACCTACTTGGCTTGTACTAATGAAACTAGTTAATGAGTGTTATTGTTCAATAACCAAATAGCACCACGTCATTTTCCAGGGCAAGGTAAAAAATCTGATCTAGAAATAAATGTCCTCTTAACACTGGAAAAGACATTAAACTGACATGAAAGAACTGGCAGAAAAAACATTTCTAAACTGCTTCTGGTAACACGTAACTTTAACTGAATAAATGGTTTACAACAACAATACAATCTGTTGTATTTTTAAGTGTGTAATTATAACTCATGCAAAGACACAGGAGTCATTGACGAATAAATTAATGAAGACATATTTCTGTTTACAACCGCATTATAGTGTTATAAACCCATTATTAAATGTTTATATGCTGCTTACAAATGTACAACAGGAGGGTTAAAGTAAAGTGTTACCAATGTTCTTGTGAACCTCAAATTTCTTTCTGAATCCCACTAATTACTGCAGTAATGTTAATGTCAGCAATCAGAGATAGTGGAAACAAGTAAGACAGCACTCACCCTTCATACTCATGGCGGTTGTGAAGCACCCTCATGACAATGCAGGCAACTACAGCGATGAGGATGAGCAGAACTAAAGTACCAGAAACTGCTCCAACTATAAGGGCAGTGTTGGTCTGAGGAAGCGATTCTGGACACAACAAACACAGCAGAGACAACATTCAGGGTTGGTTTTAAAACATCGAGTTGAGATTTCCAACAGGAAAAATGACTTTTGTACAGAAGTGTAGCAAAGGGATTTTTAATCTTTCAAACTGATTTCATGTGTTCATCTTTCAAACTGCTCATTTTTTAGCACAATTTCAGATATATCTGATATATGATAAGTCTGATTGATCATTTTACAAGCATAGAGCAGGTACTGTGTGAAAGCCCCACGTCAGCACTTTAATTTGGGTTTCTTAGCTTGTCTCTACATGCAGTATAAACGAAGCGTAATAAATAAAATCTACAAAAAGGTTTTAGTTTATTTCATGGTCGGCTATGAGGCATCCTCCCCCACCCAATCACAATCCACAGCAGGGAGTGTCACTGAGACCTGGCCATCCAGCAGTAACAACAGGTCTGTGTGGTTGGAGAAACTCCAAGGAAATTCTTTGTGAAAGCAAAAAAAAAAAAAAAAAAAAAGTCGTACTCAAACATATTTTGATAAACACACAAATGTGTTCTTTGTTGGTACTGTACTGTTTTCTAGACACAAACTCCCACCTGGAGGGTGGAGCTACAAGTGGTGAGACAAAAGATAACAAGCTGTCACATGCACACATGGGCTTCATATAACTGAAAACAAGAATGTACATGTGTGACTTCTCTGAGCTGGTACAGGTTTTATATTTTGGGCTCACCACTTCCATTGGCTGGAAGGTGTGGCTTAACTTTTAATAAACGGACACGGGTGTTTGTTTGCAGTTCAAAATCAATTTGGCGATAATGAAACCCAGGTTAAGACAGCAGCATTTAGGCTTAGCTAAAGACGACGGAGCTGGTATTATTTGTGGTTTTGTAAATTGACTTTAAGGCTTTTTACTACCCTTTAAGGTCTTTTTTTTTTTTTGAGGGAACGGAAACCAGTGCTTTTTGTTCAGTTTGTTCACAGTTAACATTTAGTAGATGTGGGTCTTTTGTTTCATCTGCCTGATGATCAAGATGTGGAGATGACTAAACTGAAACTGTAAAACGGTTTAAAGGTTTTAAATCCCTTTTGGTTTACAAATAGATTTAAAGCGTGGTGCAGCAACATTTCAAGGTAAACCAGGTTTTCATTAATCCTAAGTGGTTCAACCCGCCTACTATGCCCAGAACAGCACCCATCCTGTCAATTACATCTGATTACAGTTAACAAATTATAAACCTTATAGTAAAAAGCCACACCGACAGGGAACAGTTCCCTCTTTGCCTGGAAACAGAACAGATTCAGCACAATGAGGCGGACTGCAAGGTCAGACTGCTCTACACAGAGTTTTCTAACAAAGTCCAATCAGCATGTGTGTCTGCTGCACATGCAGAGAGTCAGTGAGTGGGTGAGTACAACTGACAAGAGTCTGGTCAAGGCTACAGTCCTGCTCATACCGTACCAAGAAGCATTTAAAAAAAATAGCATCTTCATATTCCTCTATTTCTAACACAAAGCCTAAAACAAAATACTGATTTTCATCATAGAAATAAAAAAGATCAGTTGATTTCAGCATCTCCATTTTAAAAGAAATCGGGGAATTCACCTTTCAGAACGACCCTGAGCTCTGTTCGAGCTGGTGTTCCCGATATGTCCGGCGGGTTCTTCACGTCACAGAAGAAGGTACCGTTGTCACTGAACTGAGCCGGACTCAGCTGTATCGAGACGTCCCTCTTGTTGACATCTCCAATAAACTGCACTCTGTCTTTGAACTCACTTGGCCCCTGGAATCCTTTCCCATTGGAAAAATAGAAAATCTACAAAGGGAAGGAAAACCAGGTTAAACGGCGTACACTGGAAACCCAGAAGCTCAATATGAAAACGTCAAACTGAAGCAATTATTAGAAATACAAGCCGGTAAAGAGTTAAAGTCTCTCAGACAACATGTGCATAGTGCATAGTTCTGGAAACAGACAGGAGCAGACTGTACAATGATTTTTTTTTCTGCAAAGAAACTAATGACTTTATATTTTAAACTTCCCTTGATGACAAGAACATACTAACCCTAACCCTGTTAGAGTTGCACAGACCAATGCCACAGTCAAAACAATCAGGTTCTGACCTTATGGAGCTTTTTCATGGCAGACATTTAGACTTGTCAGATGTAAAATAACATTAACAATGGCTCCGTTTCATTCAAGTGTGTGTCAGTAAGACATGACAGTGTGACAGCGAGCCAACATGAACAATACCAGGAATTGTTCTAACGTGGAGTCACAGCAAAGCATAAAAGTTGACTCACAGGGCCGATTTTCCATTTGGTTGGGGGAAAAAAATGAACGTCACAATTTTTTCCCTTCTCTTTGAACAGGTTCGGCGCTGCTCTGCTCTACGCAGCATTCTCACACACCTGCTGCTGCCGAGTAAGTGAGCTGAGGGTGCCGTGGTTAAAAATCAAAACATTTGATTTAAATATCTGGCTCTGGTTTATTCATGGAGACAGAAGCCAGAGTTTTGGTGAAGCCATGGCCTTGTTACTTTAAGCTGCGTCAGCTGGATAAACAGAACTCTTAAGGAGAAGTGATTTCTACTGTAATAATGTGTTTCCCACCGTATGAGAATAACTTTACTCAGCAAAGCGATTCGATATAACTTTCACATTACAGTAACAGGGAGAACATTCAGAGTGAAACTGCATTATTCATGTTCCTGATACCACAACAGAAGTACCATGCACATATCCACCTTTTCAGATCCTACCAGCATTGCTTTAATTGGTTTGATTGAGACTACACTGAGAAAACATTCACACTGTCCAATCTAAAATGATGCCTTTAAAAGACTTTTGAACTTATTTCCCACAAGATAACCAATACCACTGCAGCAAACAACAGAAACGTGTTTTCTTTGAAAACTATCTACAGTAGCATTTCCATGTTGTTTTCTTAGAAACGTCAGTCCACAGTGACACACCTGAACAACACAAAAAACGGCTAAAGCTCTTCTTCTTTGTCAGCCGTTCAGTTGGCAAACAACGGCCAACATCTGTTAAGGAGTGAGAGAGACACAGCCCGGCTGACCAAATCATTATTTCATGGTCGTGACACTGTCTGACAAGATCGACGCAAATACAGATTAATGGCCACAGCTGTGCTGTGCAATCGCCTATGTCATCATTTAAAATGTGCGACCACAGAAAAAGTTGGAGACATAAAGTTGTCTTTTTCACTTCACTGCCACACAACAAACTGAGTCTGTGCAGGCTGCAGACAAAGTCATGACAAATCCAGGTTAATAAAAGGCTGTATTCACGTTAAAATGATCCCAGAGAACGTTGGGACTGCCACACCGCCCCTGTCCCTCGCTGGACACCTTTCCCTCGACACGCTGAGACTTTTGGAAAAGTTTAGTTTTTGGGGGGAGGAAAAATACTGTTTTAGTCTGGTCGGAGAGAAAAAGATGTGTTTACAAATTTAACCAGCTTAACGTGGACGCACTCCCAAGTGTTGACTGTATGTGTGTGTTCTGGCACAACTACTCTACTGCAAATTCAAAACCCTGCGGCTATGTCATTATGTTTATGGGAGATCACAGCAGAAAGGTAGGACCCCGCCCAGCTTGACTGATCTGTAAACAAAAAGGAGTAGGCCTCCACATCCCACAGACCCTCTGGATTCAGTGCAGCAGGCTTTGCTCTTTAGGAATAACTGTTTACATTTTGTTCCAAGTTTAACACATAAAATAAGTCCTTAAATGTCAGCACCAACTGATATATTAAATATTATACGTGTACAGTAATTCTCAATTTTTCAGGCGCTTAAGTGGCCCAGATTAGTATAGGCTAATAAAATCACAATCACACGTGAAATTATTTATTTTCACTGGAGCTGAGACAGTTTTAGCAGTTACATCTTGATTGTTTGAAAACCAAATCAGCGATAGTCACTGGCTTCATAATTCGTCTTGCCAAAAACAAATCAATTTAGTTGCTGAGAGTAGGCGACTCAAATATAAACAATGTATGGAAATTGTGCAGCTCTCGTCTGAAACCCTGTGTTTACACAGAGCTCTGTGTTGTCAGTCTGTGCTCTCAGAATATGAAATAAACAGGAACACTAAAACAGTTCATACGATGAAAATGATCGTGCTCGAGTGAGATTGAGACACAAAATAAATACACACAAGCAAATATAGAAATATACAGAGCTAGAGTTACACAACGTAGAAGCAGCAGTAAGTACACAAACACAAATAAAAGAAACCATTAAACGTGCACAGAATTTTAAGTGTCATTAAAATTGTTTCAAATGTACAGTGTGAACAAATGCCTGCCTCTGAGACTGTTTCAAACATGAAGCTGTGACCCACTGTATGTTGAAACCACGTCGTCACAATGAGCATAATCCCAGAGGAAGACCCGGGGCCTTTCCTCTTGTGTCAGTGCAGATAAAACAATCGCAAGAAAACATCCTGGAGCTGTGGGAGATCTTTCAGGAGCGGATACCAGACACAGACCAGCGAGGACTTACCACATACGGAGCCTTGGAGAACTGATTGTCGGGCTGACTCGACTGAAAACTCCAGGTCACCGAGGTGGTGCTGCTGACTACTTCACTGGACTTAAAGGTGCATCGAAGGGTTCCTGTGGTGCCGTTCTGCATCATAACTTCAGGGTCGGCAAATATGTCGATTGCCCATGTAGGTTTTGTGACTGGAATGAAAATAAGTTTCCCGATTTAAGTTACAAGTGTGAATGCACAGTGGTCTAGTGGAATGGGAAACACTGTGGGGAATACCTTATAACAGAACGTATTACAACATACCTGTAACGCCTCTCAATATTATAACCGCCCTGCATTAAAACATCACAGTGGGGCTGTTTTAATGCAGGGGCGTGTGTTGTAAAGGGACTGCTGAGACCATGAAATACGATCCAGGGAGTCCAGTTTGAGAAACAGATTATTGCGTTTAAGGCTTATCAGACAGCAAAACACTGCACAACAGTAAAAAAAACCTCTTCAAATTCCCAATGACTTCGTAACTACTCTAATAACTAAAAATCCAGCCTTGGAGCAGAGTCTGAAGCGTGTGGCTCGTGTCATATCTTTAGATAAGGATAGAAGTTTTTCGAAAAATGACCTTACATTGCTGTTAATTTAATATTGCTGTTTCTTAGTGGCCTTTGACAAACATCATTTCCCATGAGGCCAAGACAGTTGCAGGGTAAACGTCACGGCTCGGAATACGTAGTGAGTCCATGAGCGAGTTGAGGGGTTATGGTTAGCTGAGGCGTGTCTGTAATAACAGCAGGACAGAGACAGTTTTAGACTTTAAGTGCTTGGACATGAGTTTTCTAGATATCGACGAAAACAAACTACAATGACGAAGATAACTGTGCTGACGTACCTTAAATTTTCACAGGAGCTGTAGTTTTTTTCTGTTCTCACAAAGTACTCGTTTAGTTTGATTAAAATCACAAAGGCTTAACCCCCCCCCCCAGGAGACAGATGAAATAAATGCCGAATGTGAGGGATTCTTTTTCTGCCAAATGACTAATTAATAAATCATTTCAATTCCAATTAACAGCTCTCTGACACAGTCTAATGGTGTTCAGCAAGAATGAAGAAAAAAAAAGGTGCACGAGTGTAAAAACTGTCTGCACAAGTTAATAATTCATATGCTTGAATTATCTATGAGGGCACTGAGGTGTGCCCTGAAATGACTGAATTCATCTCCTCCAATAAATAGCATTAAGTTATTGTCGCAGAAAGAACTGAGGTTACAGGTTGTTGTGACTTGAAGCTGTGCTTCAATGAGGAGGTGCCTGCAAATTAATGAATTATTTCCTACAATTTATTATATTTGCTCCATTTGTCCTTGTCCATTTTAAGTCAGTGTGTAAGTGTGTATACAACTGTGAAGTGCAGTGCAAAATAAACAGTGGAGGTCAGATCACAGGCAATCTAACTGAGCAAACCAGGTCTGACAGCATTAGCTTGATTTCAGACAGGTGTCTTTGATTGTATTATATTGTTCAGGTGTTTATGTTACTGTGTCCACCTGCTGTAATAAGTGACTATAACAGGTAAGCCTGCAACTAATTATTTTCATTATCTGTTATTCTCCCCATAATTTTCTGAGTGATCCTTTAATGTATAAAATGTCAGAAAATAGAGAAAAATGTCTAATAACCTCCCAGAGCCCAAGGTGACGTCTTCAGATGTCATGCCCTGTCTGACCAACAGTGACAAAATTCAAAACTATTTAGTTTATTATTATGTATGAAAAGAAAGGCATCAAATTCTCCCATTTAAGAAGCATGAGCCAAATGTTTGGCTTTTTGTGCGCTAAAAAAACACAAAACAACAGAAATTATTATTCTATTATAGATCAACTGAAAGCTTAAACAGCTAATCACTGCAGCTCTTTAAACAGATACCGTGTACGGAAAAAATCCCTTCCTCTTAAAGGAAAGGGTTGATAAATAAAAACAAAAAGTACCAACTGCACTGCTTACTGATTAATAACTTCTGTAGGACAGCTCTGAGTGGTGAATGTTTGACAGTGCATTCACCTTTTTGTGGCCTTAACAGAAGTTTGTAAAATTGTAAACATCCAAGTCACAGCTATGGCAAATACAGACATCTTATTTTCACATCCGCTTCCACAGCAAGAGGAGTGGATGTAGATAGCCCCAGCCCTCTGAGACCTAATTTAGTCTAATCAATAGTGGCATAGATTTAGACTCCGGCAAATATTGTGCATTAAAAGCAAAAAGACACTGATAAGACAGTAGCCAGCCATGGAGATAATTTCCCAATATGAAACAGAAGGAGGCGTTTGTCTTCTGCTTCCTCCAGTCAAGAGTCTGTTGACAATCTGAGATTCAAAACAGAAAACCACCAGTCCACTCCACTTCTCCAAACTTCAGGATATTGCTAGCGATTATTTCAAAACATTAACAAAACATTATTCTGTTATTTCAGCAATGAGTCTGGGAAGGCGTGTTTATGAAAACTGTGTGATGTTTCTGGTTTTAATATCCAGTTACTTCCTCCTTAGACTCCTCAGTCTATAACTAATTCTACAGTAGCTGAGTTTAGTTTATGGATGACTATATATATATATATATATGTGTGTGTGTGTGTGTGTGTGTGTTTAAAAAGCAGCTACAACTATAAGATATTAGAGGGAGCAGCTATAACACAAAGCCATTTCCGAGCTTCCTGCCAACATATTAAAGTAAATCTGATTATTTTGTGACAAACTCTGGACAAAATCACGGGCATGCAGTTGTATTGCTACTTTGATCACTGAGTGCATAATTATATTTGATGGCAACTTCACAGTCTGGGTCGGGACAGGGTTAGCCAACAAGGAAATGAGATGTTATCTTGTGATTGAGATGCTAAGCTATTCAAGGTAGGAAGCCTAGGAACCTACAGAGCTGATGCGTTGGCATCAGCTCTGTTGGATGCGTTGTTAGGTAAAGATAAAGATACACTGTGCTGTTAATTACTGGAAATAGTGTTAACCTGGTGTGCTAGTCAGCTGTGTATACGAGCTGACTAGTACACGCATTTCCCGTAGACTCACGCCTAACGAAACCTTTATTGTAAAATCTGGGACTTAAACGTCGTTTTGTTCATCGTCCAAAGCAGCTGAATAGTAGCAGATATTTGGAAACATTCTGTATTACTGGAAGATATTCTTAAAATCGGCATACACCCAACACACCCACTGATCCGTATTTCAGCGAAATATTAACGTGTACCAGCCGGTTAGCCTCTCTTCTTCCACGGTTGGTTCCCCTATCCCCTCCAACACTGTGGCTCTAGCATGGGCGGCAGCCACCACTCTTTACCAATTCTTATTCAGATTTTAGTCAATTTAACTATTCCTTAGTAATTTATCTCTAACCTTATTTCGATGTGTGTACAAAAAAAGGTTAGCAAACGTTCCGAGAGAAAAACGCTTCAGGTAGTTGAATCGCGTCTGTAGCTAAGAGAGCGAACAAAGGTACATTAATTGGAAAGATTGTGGATGGAGGTTAGGGGTGTAGTTAGGTGTCTTCCGTACATGAGATGCGAGATAACATCGCTAGCTAGCTAACCTGATATCCTGCCCAAAATCAAACATTTCCGAATTGAAATTTAACCCAGCTCGGGCTTCAACACTCACCTAATACAACACAAAGCGTAAATCCAGTGAGTAAAACACGCTTGCAGATGGAATTTGGCCATTTTGGCTCCATTATGTTGTTGTAAACAGGAGTAGTTCCTCTGCTTTTTTTTCCCACCCTCTCTCGTCTAAGTCGTTTCTTCTTCGTGGAAAGCTGCAGCTGCGTCTACTCCGCTCTGATTCCCGCTGCTGCCCCCTGCAGGTTTACAAGTGATGTGGGGGCCTCCAGCTGGCCTACTAGATTCAGGCCCTGGGGCCCCCTGAACCAGAGCCTTAATACGAAGAGACTGTAAACAATTCTTTTTGGAAAGCTAAACACATGACTACAAAGAGATGCTAAATTATTTTTTAACACACAGGAAGCCTCCATCATTAGAGAGCTGTAAGGCTCCAACCAACAATTATTTTCGTTATCAGTGCATCTGATAATTATTTCCTTCATTAACTGATTGATTCTTTAGTCTTTGATTTGTCAGAAAATATGTTGAGCTGTGTGTTGAACCATTGTTCTGCCACTTCCATCCACTCTCAGGAAAATCTCTTAAACAATTGGGAACCCTGAGAGATGTATGTGCTTTCCACCAAACTCTTCCAGAAAAGCACATGTGACCAGTGTTTGAATTCATGATTTATTTTAATCATGTAAACAAATCTTTAAAATGTGGCTGTATGTGCAGTATCAGTGGTTTGTTTAAAAACGGCCACATGCACTAACTGTTTACAAATCCTCCTCTGACAGCGTGGTGTTAAAACATGAAGGGAAGTGCAAGATCACTTTCATTCACACTGAAGAAGACACAAATTCAGTGGGCAGGACTTTATAGCAAATATTGTTTAAATTTCATTGTATTCATCATTCAGCGTGCTGCTCATGCCTCTCTTTCACATATGACAACATTACAGTTCCTTTTTCTTTTTAGTGGATTTGCACATACCTACACTGGGATTTGACTGATGTGGTTTTCTGCTGACATTTCTGGAGTGCTAACAGCCTATTTAGCACTTAAGTTTGACCTCTATTATGATACAAAAGCTCCTAAAATTACAGGTATTCAAAACTTCATGATTTTACTCTTGTTCTTGTGAAACAGTATTCACACCTCAACTGGAGGCTGTAACTTCTGCTAAATATCACTGTTAGCAAATGAATATATCAGTCTAATCCTAGTGTATATTCGGTGTAAAACATAATGATGCTTTGGTTCATCACAGTCAAATGGAACAGAAAAGGCTGCCTCTGAAAGCTCAAACTGTGCACTCGAGTCAGAATGAAGTGGTTAAGTGTTACTTGAGAGTTTAGTGCAAAAACAAAATCTTCTAAAAGCTCCTTCTTGTCAAATCTCAGTTGAATTTTTAATATTGCGATTTACTGGAAACAAAACTTTTTTAAAGAGATTTATTGTCAATCCATATGATGCAAGAACTGACGGTATATTACAGCTCAATATATACTCTGGGGCTGTGCAATTTCATGTATAGACAACTATAAAGACTATAGTGAAACAGTTTCAGTAAACGGGTTACAAAAATTACAAAAATCACATTTTCCACAAGTCAACCTCTTCAAAATCAAAGTTATACCTAATATTTAGATTGCACAAAAGAATCTGGGCCTCGAATGTGCTTTATTTGTTGTGAATTTGTATTTATACTAAAAACCAAGTAGTAAGTAGTACACAGTGTGAGCTTTACTCCACTCTGACCATGAATTCAAAACATTCATCTCGTTTTAACATCGGCTCCAATCATTTTCAGGGTATCAGGATACATTTTGCAAACAATGCAAATGAGATGTTGGATCATTAATTATTCAATAAAAAACAACTCTTAAACATGACCACAGTGAATTAGTGAATGTCTTCAGAGAGGAACCCTCATATTAATGCCATATGGGCCACGAGTAGAATTTGCTGCTGTAATAGACAAGACCTTAAATTAAAGGGACATTAGATGTCACAGATAAAATTAAAAAAACACACCAAGCCAATGCAATAAGGCCGTCAAAAAAAATAATGTCCATAATTCACACCGTAAAATTTCTACTTTAAGTTCACCAGTTCTCAGCATGTGGCCGAACAGAACCCATCAGCCCACAGTCAGACAAGCCAAAGACATACAGTTTTCTGTCAGTGCAACTCAGGCTCGCTTGCCCACACATCCACACCATCTCATAACACACTGTATGAATCTATCATAAATATCAACTCAAGATATCTACAGTATAGACATATGCAACATAAATGTAATACATGCATGTCAAAAAAAAACAGTGATCAACATGTCCTTAAACCATACAATGCTGTTGTATGCATGTACAGTATATGTATGTATATATATATATATGCTGTGTATTGTATTTGAATTGCAATGCAGAGAGAATCGTTCCTTCCACTTGAGGATTTTCTTTTTTCTTTTTAAACAACAGGAGAAAATTCATTCAGCCTCATATTTTCCATAAAATCGTGTTTGCAGTCTGGTGTGTCCAACCGTTTCAAATGAACGCAGAACACTGAGTCACAATCTTTATTCAAAGCACACCACCACCACGGATTCCTGGGAAACGGTTCACATAGTCAGAGGTTTGAGGACACTGGAACTATTAATCAGGGTTTTCAAAATCAGATATTTTCTCTACCTGCATATTAGAAAGCAAAGTAGAAAGTTTGACATCAATTGGCGCTTTTTCTCTGGTGCTATTCTTGACTCATTTTTCACTCAGTAGTCTGTGTTTTTCTATAAATAATGAAAATCGTATTTCTCTGTGCTCATTTTGTCAAAATCATAGAACTCTGGGAAGCAGCGGCAGCCTGAACATTACGCATGAGGCTGTATAGCAGCTGATAATGTAAAAACCGTGAATTGTGTAAAAACTTGTGGTTGATTCAGAATCAACCCAACACATACGACTTCCTATTAATGTTCTTAAATTTATTTAAATGGGCAGCCCTGCTTCATTTCTCAAAACACAGATGCACCAAAAATCCCAGTGTAGCTGCTTAATAAAAGCCACCTGTGTATTCATGCCTCTCTCTGCCTTGCTGTGGTTTAGATCCTACTCTTAATCAAACTGCCTTAAATTTTCAGCATGGGTTAAGGTTCCAAACAAAGCCCTTGTCAGATCATCTAACAGAGTCTGAAACCCCCTGTTTAATAAGTGTCAACATTTGCTCCTGACAATTTTTGCAACTTTCCAAAACAGGAAGTACAACAATCGCGCCCACTTTATGCAGCGATTGGCTACGAGAGTGAAAGTCGTGATCGTAGGTAAAGATCTGAACTTCTCCCTCTCTCTTCTCCTTCTTGTTCAATTTATCTTGTTGAGGCTACAGAGGCTCCCAAAAGACAAGAGACATGGTGGGGAATGGTTAGAAGACACGTTGTACAGCCTGGTTTGTTTGAAGCATACACAGGCCTTCGTGGCATGTTAGCTGTCCAGATTAGTCAACACTTAGGATTGAATGATGCTAAAAAAGAACTAGTTTGCACAACATGTAACCCAACCACGTCTGAGTAAGTGTTTCAAACAGCCACACTCGAAGACGTAATGAAAAGCTGGTTCTCACTGAGAAAGGGGGGAAATGTGATAATAGTTTAAATATGGAGATAATGCATATTTTGACTGTCTCGCCTGGAAGAGACTCAAAACTGTTGCACTCATTTGTTTCAGATACAAATGACGGAACAGACAACATGACAATCATGCAATCATGCGTTCTACGAGTGCAACACTATGAAAGGAGAGACTATCTGAAAGCGTGTGGAAGAAGACTCACAAAAGAAATAGTTCTCGTAGAGAGATCGGGGAGGCCGTGGGATGCCTTTCAGAAAATCTATAAACACTTTCGTCTTTAGGCAGATGGCATCTTGTACAATGTGATGCGTTTTGAAGAGAAAGGGAGAAAGAAAAAGTCCAAACCCAGCGTACTTTCTCAGCTACACACAACTGGCAAATCGCTGCATGATGTGGGTGTGAATGTTGGATTATGAGGGGGGAGGGTGTTCTTGAATTTCTGTACCACTGTTCTTTAGTGACTTTTGTTTTTCTACTTTCGGCTGACTCTGGATCATTTAGTTGTTCCAGTTTTTACTTGTTTTTTTCCACCACCACATATCAAGCACAGATCTTTCATGGTTTTCCTCTAATGCATCAACCCTGACACTTTCAGGTTGTTTGATCTAAATCCATCAGAAGCGTCATAAATAACAGAAAAGTTCTGTAGTGATGAATTAATTGTTTCAAGACTCACTAGACACACTAGAAATATGAAAAGTCAGTTTTCCTTTAGTCGTGACTTCCCAGTCAGACAGGGAAGATTTTTTTTTTTTTTGCAAAGAATCCACTCTTCACCTCTTAGGGGGTAGCTGGGTGACTCCCACCATCCCAAGGTGTGCTTAAGCAAGGCGTTCCCCTACCACCTACTGCTCTGCATTTGAAACTGACCTCTGATCTCCCTTGGACTGATGGGACAGAAACACTTTGTGCTCTTCCATTATAGTTTAAAAGCCGCCCACTGTAATGTATGAGCTTCAGAATTTCATTAAGAAAGTCAATTCAAAAAGGCAATAAATAAAAGGATCAAAGTGTGTATTAAAATCCGTTATTTTCCATTTACACTTTAATGTTGACACCTCATCATTTGTCCCCTTCCTCTAACTATTTTCTTTACCTGACACAAACCGGGTTTACTAGTGTTTTCTTGATGATCAAGAAACAAGTGGGAATTTGAAAAACAAAACCCACAACTTTGAACATGACTAATGTTTCTTCACTGTTGTTCTGCAGCTTTAAAAAAAAGATTTCTGTCAGCTGTTAAGAGCAAAGTCCAAAGAAAGATACAGCAGAGGATGTTTAAGAAAAGGAGTGTATTGCTCGCTTTGTGTTATGTTCCTTTTTTTTTTTTTTTTTTATCCCAGTTAAGTTATGTGCAAGTATTTTCCGTCCTTCATTGTGTCTTTATCATAGGTTGCACAAGGTGAAATGACCAGAGCAAGGTGGAAAAATGCCACAGAAAAATAGCCAGAAATGGGGAAAAAAAAAACACACGGAAAGAACAAGCGAGTGGAACAAGGAAGCGATTATCAACCGCTCTGAGAACAGAAGGAGAAAAATTATGCATCCAATTGTTTTCTATTTACCTGGAAAGAGAAGCTGCAGATGAAAAGTGCTTTAGAAGACGACAAACCTTTTTGGTTGAGCCTAATACAGACAGTCATATCTACAGTAGAAACAAGACGCAGACAGACCCACAGAAAGATGGACTTCCACTCCCTCCGTCCATAGTCAGACATTTAGTTATTTACATTTTTTTTTTGTAGTGTTCTTCTTCATTATTCTATCTGTGGTGTGTTCCATGACTTATAATGTACACAAAAGGCCATGAGCTCCTGATGCCATGTCTGTCCTTGTCCTTCCAAACTCTTCCACAGGGGGGGTTATGGGGAGGAAGAAGGGTCAGATCAATAATGTTATTGGGCCAGTGATAGAGAAAGAGGGGAATGAAACTGAAGGCAGTTTTCATTCAGTGGTATCATGTCTCTGGAAGCTGGTTGATGTCAGTCAAGTTGGTGTCGTTGAGGATTACTCTGATTCGATCCAAGGAGTCTGCCTGTCGTATTCGCTCCAACTGTACCTGAGGGACATGGACAAACAATGATCGATTAATTCAAGTGATTGTGTTTGGACACACACATTCATTCACATAGTAAGCTTGCTTTATGCTTTAGTTATCAGAATTTCTTATATTTGTTCCATATATACATTTTTAATTATTTATTTCGGTTGTTTTTGCATTTAGTCGCCCAGACATCTAGGGGATTAGGCTTCCATATAAGCTATCTACCCCTACACAATGTATGTGTTTAGTAGTTCACAGCAACACAGGTAAATAAAACAACCCATTCCATTTAAATGAAACAAGCATCCCTTGAAATAAAACAGTTAAATTCCACAGCTTTGGCTTGTTTGACCAAAAACATTTTGCCTCTCACAAACACAATGTTTGGCCATCTTAACAGAAATGGTGTGTTTTTTTTTCCCCCAAAGGAAGCAACAATATCAGTGTTTCCATTCAACAGTACACAAGGCAGACAGCTGTTTATTATATGTAGACAACTTTGAAACTGTCGATTCCTCCTTACCTGAAGAGTCTGGGAAAGTTTGACAAAGTCCTTCTGAACCTGTTCACTGACATCAAGCTCTGTTTGCAGCCGCTGAGCTTTGTCTCTCTCATCAAGGACCTGACTCTCTAGTGCACTCTGCGGTGAGAAAACACACACACACACACACACACAAAGAAAAACACACGTCGTTGATATGACATGTGCTATGCTCTGATATGATTGCCCATGTTGGTATAAATGCACCTTGAGACGGTGTCAAACTCTGACCTTTGCAGTGGCGAGCTCTTTCAGCTGCTGCTCCAGGTTGTTCTTCAGGCCCTGGATGCTCTCCAGTGTTTCAGTCTTCTCTGCCAGACTGCTCGCCAACTACACAGACAAGGTAATACTTATCAGTACACAAAGATACTAAAAATAATACTTACCATCAAGAGTTTACAACTGCAGGGAGGGACAGAGGGCAGCCGACCCGCAGGCTCATGTGCAATTAGTGCGGTAGTGTCAAATACTGCAGCGACAGATTTTTCAGAATTAACGTGTGATTTTGGGCCCGGTCTGTCTTCTGTTTGGGGCTCTGCAGGTAATGTGCAAAAAACAGCTGCCTGCAGCTGCTGGAAGCAAAGTTAATGTGAGTCCTGAGTGTGAGGGCCATTAACACCAAAACAAGGCTGAAAGGCTCAGTGGAGCAGGGGAGATAATTCTCTGTGGATTAACAATACGAGCTGCCCCTTTCACCTGGAATCATCTCACCTACCGTTAATGTAAAAATGTTTATTAGTGCAGCTTCAAAAATCAAGACCTTCCAAGGATATACTGAGTTTTCTTTTCAGAGGATAAAATGACATGTATATCAAAGAGAGCTCATACATTGGTTACATATGTATAATATAATTTTAAACATGTTCAGAAGTCTTATAACTGGTGATTTTTTTCCCCGCCGAGGTGTAAGACTGCATGATATCAAAGAACGAGTACCTGTTCCTTCTCAGCTTTTATTCGCTCCAGCTCTGTCTTCAAACTGGAGAAAGAAGCTGTGGAGCGGAGACATCATTAGAGGATCATACAGCTCTCATCTGAATCTCAAAGCCCACACATTCCCTCTGGACTAACAACATGACACCTTGAAAATTATTTGGCAATTTATGAATAATGCAACAAAGCTGCACCTTTAGTGAAGGCAAAGATGCTTTGCTGAGAGATGCTGTTTAAAATAGACAGTAAGAGGTTCATATGATAAACCCTAAAAAGCCTAAAAACAAATTGAAGGACCACTTTCAAACCAGTGTTGAACTAAAAACTAATTAAACTAAACTAACAACCATGAGGGGGAGCTCGGCCCATTGGTCATTTTAAAAGACAAGAGAATTGGTACGAGTGTTATCGGTGTGTCTCCAACAGATTAATCCAAATATGGTATATTTTTCATTGTAAATTCCAAAACTGTGCACTTTTCTGTGGCTCCAGCAAAATAAATCTTCCACATCTCAAAGCTCCAAACAGTTTGTTTTTACAAATTCAATTTGTAATTTGTTGGGATTAAATTACAGCTGAAACAATTACAGTAGGTTTTAATCTTGATTCTAAATATATGTTACAGCTGTTTATTCAAGGAAAACATTTGAGATATTTTTGGTCCGAGCTTTTAAAATGTGAAATTTTCTGATTTTCTGTGTGTCACAGTTCTTTTTTGGGACCTTGGATAGAATAACAATTCATTAAGATATATTTCAAAAATAATTAACACATTAAAGGATAGTAACTGTTAGTCGCAGCCATAGTTTAAGTGTCATGTTGGTGTTACACAAGGTAGAACTATTAACCAAAAACAGATGATATGGACACCAAGTCCCTTACATACTTTCAAAGGTGACCAGTGAGCTAAAGCTCTAAACAAGTGAGTGCTGTCCTTTAGTAAACATCAACACATTTGTAAGGTTTAGAGTCTCAGTGCAAAATGCATCAAATCACACACACATTCTGTTTTACTAAGCTGCCTATAGGGACGGGTTCCGATAGCTGGATCCATTCTGGATCCGTTTACAAGTTGGTAAAATACCCGGATTCGTTAAGATCCACGGCCAACGAATCCCTCATTGAATCTTTCACTCTGAAGGATTCAGACTAAAAAAGTGGATTCGGAACTGGATTCAGATTCGATAAAATGCTATTGAACCCCATCCCAGGCTGCAGCAACAGTGTTACTTGTCAGTAGGACATACAAACATCTTATAATATCTGAATTTACAGTGAAGCATGTTATGACTAATCTGTGGGGTGGGACAACATACAGTAAGGTGAATGATCTATTTTAGCCATTTCAAAACAGTTCAAACATATGTGAGGGAAAACGCTAAGTTGTAGGCTCGCTACAGCTATTAGTCTGACGGCTATGCCATAAACACACAGAAAAGAAGTCAAACTGAGCTTGTTGAAAACGTTTGTCGTACCTTCCAAGATGTCTGAATGACAGTGAGAAGAAACAAAAGCAGAAACAGAAGAAAATGTAAAAAATGTCCAGAAAATAAAAATATATCTGCAGGATGCATCCCTGCAGAAGTTAACGAGTTTTTAAAAGTTTGTTTGCAGAAATGCTTTACTAAAAATGACATACGGCTGACCAATGAATTAACAGTTTAAGTTGACTTCTGGGTCTCACCTATCTCCTCCTTACAGCCCTCGATCTCCAGCTGCAGCGTGTCCTCCAGGTTTTCCTTCAGACACTGCTCTGCCTGGATCTGCTCCTTCAGAAACAGAATCTCAGCTTTCAGCTTCTCCTCCATGTGATCAGCAGACGTCCGTAACGCCACTATGTCCTCACGCAACCGCAACACCAGGCTTTGTAGCTCCTGAAGAAGAATCAAACTACATTAGGCATCATCATCATATAGCACAATTTGGTAAGATAAAGGACAAATCAAAAGAAAATTAATATGGAAACAGCTCACAGGAAGGGTTGTGACTTTCTCAGTTTAAACCTTTAGTGAAAACGTAGCTGGAACAGGTTAAACAAAAGCTGAACACTATACCCATGAGGTCACATCAGAGCTGGTGATTCTGCTCTTGACTGGACGACATTACAGATTTTTCCCCACTACTAAAGTCTTTATATGCTATAGACATTCCTTAAGTTTAAATGGTACCAGCTAATTTTTTGAATCACTATTTAAAACTAACTAGTAGCTTCTAAGAGATTAGAAAGGACTTAATACACAATTGGAGTAAGAGATGGTGTAACCTAATCAGGACCTAATTTAAATTCTAGTAGGAAACCAAGTGTATCACATCTTCATTTATATAAATACATGTTTAAAAAACACTACAATATGAATAATGAGAAGTTTCACTGCAGCAAATATTTTTGGTATCTTAGTACAGGTTTAAATGTTATGTGTGCAGCTACAACTTGAAAATATCACTGGATCATCTGTGCTACACCACCTCCACTAAAGCAAAGGTCCACTCTTTTTTATACTGCTGGAGCATACTTCAGCACGAGGGTATGATTAACAACGTGTGGGAGGAGATGTGTGTGTTGGAGGGGAACCTCCTGAACAGCGAGGAGGACATTAAGTTGTAAAAACCCATACCATTTTCACCTTATCAGATAGCTCAAAATGAGCCCTGGTGCCATTAAAGTCATTACCACTAAGGAAATTAGCCTCTGACCGCTACACCGTAAGGGATTATTTTCTCTATAATTCGGTGTCAGTTTCCCCACTCTCCATTTGGCGTGAATGGGGATATCACCACTGATGCTGTGACAGTTGATAAATGGAGAGTAGACTCTGCCTGTCGAGAGCAGCAGGCTGCTTAGAGACAGATGCACCACATCCAGAAGCATCTCATCAAACAAACCCCTATTATACTAAAGCAAGTGTGAGCTTGGAAGTCCATGCTTGACCTTGGGATCAGTACATGTGACAAAATGATCTCAACTCAAGCTCGACCTTTCAATGCTTCTTTTCAACACTTCATTCATCTAAGAAGACTGTGAGATGCTGTGGAAAGATGCTTTGAGGAGGGATCTCTCTGCGGCCAGCAGGGACAAAAGGACTGATTAAAGAGAACAAGAGTGCTTTCAGTGTACACATGGCATGTCATGTGAGTAATGGCTTAAGACATGCTCAAAAAAAATAAACGCACCCTTTAAAACTAGCTCCACCTTTGACCAGCCACAACAATGAAATCCTACTTACACATTAATGTGCTACTAATAGTGATCAGATAATAAAGTATGTTTGACACTCATGTGTCTCATTCTTCTTCATAATGAGTACTTTAAGTCCATTTGCTCATAATACTTGTATACTTTTACTTCAATACATTTTTAATGCAGGGCTTTTACTTGTAACAGTATTTGTTATAGGTGAATGCACGGCACAAGACCAGATTTTCATTTGGAAAGCTTTCTATTACCGCACAATCTGAACTGATCATTCACTCTAATGAATGATAAGGGCTGGGTAAAATTATTATTATATTATAATATATAATTATTTACTTGTCTACTTGTTGTACTTCACACTGGTGCCAGTGACACATTTCGGGTTGGTTGCAATAAAGTTTTGTGGCTCAGGACCCAGCCCTTTTAGTGATGCTTACACTGAGGTTGAAAGCTGTGATTTGGGTCTCACATACTTGCACAGTACTGGGCATGTGGAAGTCCTCTTGTTGTTGTAGTTCTACGTGCAGGCTGTGTTTTCCCTGCAGGCTCTCGTTGTCTCTCTGTAGTCGGCTTAGTTCATCTGCCACCTGCTCCCTCGACTTCACCAGCACCGCCTGAGACAAACAAACAAAACAAAATCACTCCATCTCATCATGTGTCAGTTTGTTTCCCTTTTTTACTTCTTGTCATGTGGATCAAGCACCACATCAAAACATGGTGAGGAGTGACTCACCAGCCAGTGTCTCCTTTTGGAGCCACACTCCATCCAATTCTCCCTGCAAAGCTTATATTTTGCTAGGTGCTGCATTATGACTCAATTTATGACAATATTAAGACTCATGTTTCTTTAGATCAAAGCCACATGCAGCAAAAAGAATGTCTCATTGCTCTGGCAGACAAGTTTAAAGACTTTTTTTTTTTTTTTTTCAAACACACACCTAGCTAAAACGAATGCGACAATCGAGGAACAAATCCTACCCTCAAGAAGGTTCTTATGTTCAGGTTTTGTTGAAACACTTTTAGAGAGATGGCCATTCTGGAGGATAAGGTTTGTGGTGCGGTTGAACTGTATTGCATCAAACTGAAACTGAGGTGTCTCTGTGATTAAGCCTTCCCTCAAAATATATAAATGAGGTGGACAAAATACCAGAAACGCTTGTCAGTATAATTTAATACAGTTCAACACCTTCAACACACAATATAGTACATACTTACACTTCACACATATTTTTCTTAGCAGTACATGTAGCAATTGTTGCAGTGATGTACAGTGTACAAATCTGTACATTTCTGTTGTGGTATATGAGAAACTTTTGGACAACTCCTGTAGCCAAAATCCTGTGGTAGGGAGGAACCATGATGTTATTGCCACAAAGGCAGAGAAAATTTAATTCAAAACACTAACAGGCAATTCAGTTTGGCTGCATGTCGGATAACAGTTAGAGCCTGTTGTCAAAGCAACAAAACTAACATGCTCATGTGAAGAGCCAAATTCCTGCCTGTGCTACCAAAATCCTGTCTGATACTGGACTCTGTGACAGCAATGGGAACCAGAGATCCAGAACACAGCCGTCAAGAACAGGCAACACGAGGCTAAAAGAAGAATATGCTGCTCACCATCTGTTCCTGTGTGTTCCTCTTAGCATCACTGAAAGCTTGTTGTAGTGTGCTGAGCAGCGTTTCTGACTCCTGGACTCTCTGCATGAGGGCAGACACCTACAACACAACACAACACAGAAAAACAAATCACCAATAAGACGAGAGAGCCTTCAAGGCGAATCAGACAGTTACAAAGATATACAATAAAATAAAATTGATATTAATCGAGCTTTTTTCTTGTGAATACACTGTGATCATCTCATTCCATACAGTGGAATAAGATGAATGTTGGAATGCAATGTGTAAGAAAACCCAGTGGAAGTTAACAGTCCCTTCTGCTCTCTGACAACATAATTTGGTTGGTGAAGAATTCTGAATTTGAGAGCTCGTGTGTAGAAGCAGCAGAAACGACTTCAATGCTGTAGGTCAGCGGCCTCATCACCGTGGTTGGGCAAGTGGTTGTGATGTTTGGCTAAAATTACTCTGAGGCTTGTGAACTAACAAAAGACATTTTCACACGAAAAAAAGTGTGTGGCCAACGTGCGATGCAACGGAACAGAAAAAAAATGCAGCTTACGTTGTGACACTGCAGAACCAACATTTTGCTCTCAGATGCAGATTATATCGGATCATGAAGCACGATAAAGAATTACTTTCTTACTCCTGCCAGTGGGACTGATGCACATGGCAACAGTCTAGGATGAGGAAGAATCCATTATCACACATTACCAGTGGGCGTGTTGGCAGTTTGTTAGGGACTATTAACAATGAAGGATAATCACAGCAGCTCCTCTCATCAGATTTAAAAGCAGCCGGGTAACGTTGGGTAATGTTTGAAAAAGCGTTTTCTGGGAGGAAACAACGGTTATATTCTCCTAGTGCAAATCCCAATTTACAACAGCACAAATCTGCCAGGGCCAAGTTTTATGCAGAAATACTGATAGCCCAGCGGTCACCACATTTGATTGAACCACCACTGGGGTTCAATTAATAATACAAAAGCAATGTTAAAGCTCCCCTCCAAATATGTTTTAAGACATAAAAGACACTGCTTGAAATAATGACTTGTGACTGATATGGTTTTTTCAACTATAACTTGTTGCATGTTTTCCACATCACTAGAAAATCCATTCTCAGTGTCTGTGCACTGGAGGCTTCAGGTTTCCACACCACACTTGTCTAAGTTGCATACTGAACCATGGTTGGCTCTCACAATCCTTCTCGTAAGTAAACGTCTTAACTAAAATTAATGGTTTAAGTCATTTTTCAAGCACAAAGCTCAAGTGACAATTTCTCATAATAATCCTGTGAACCAGGAACAAATAACTCTACAACTGTTGTTTCTGATCAGAACTGAAGTAACACAGTTATGAACAGTCATGACTCCACTATATTTCCGCTCATCATCGCACCCACAGGTCTAATAATAAAATATGTGATGTTTCAGGCTTGAGTTTTGTAAGACCTGTTGAAAAGAGGGTTTTCAGGGGGAGGTTATTTCAGGTGTAGTTGCTTAAGATTAAACCAAGGTAAAAATTTTCTGCAATTTTTTTTGAGCTAAAACACTTAATTAAAAAAAAAGAAAAGAAAATCTCGCTTCTCTGGTTAAAGAGTTTACAACAAAGTGAACAGATTAGCAAAGGATACATAAAAAAGGATTTTGTGTGAAATGGGAGAGGCCTATGCAGATTTCCACCATCTGCAGTGACAAAAGCAGCACAGAGCATGGATACACTGTGCACAATGCACTGGTGAGCTGGTTCAAGTGGGTGCTCGGTCGAACGCACAAAACACTGTGAATCTTGTTACCACCAAATTGCATTGTGCAGCTCCATTACCAGTTAAACTCCCTCTTAATACACCTCTCAGCCCAATGCAAAATACCAAACCAGTACAGGAGAGAAAAAAAAAAAAAAGAACTCACTGTGCCTTTACTGGTGCAAAGATGCACTTACAGTAATGCACCTGCACATAGATGGTCTCCATTTTCCTGCACACCCTTGAAACAGGAAATCAACTCTTTCACTACTGTCAAAACATTATTCAAAAGTACTTTATCTTTTCCACTGAGTCAGTGAACGGACTTATATCTGTACAGGATTATTTCTTTGATTCAAACCTCTGATCTCTGGATGAATCAACATAATCATTTCTTTTTTTTTTTTTTAAGTTGTTAACATGTTCACTTATACAGACCTTAGCAGCAGTTTCTTCATTGCCTGATTTGACTGAATCTTCCAAATTCTGTTTCTCAGTCATCGTCCTCTCAAGCTGATCATTGGCCTGACGTAGCATCACCTGCAGTTTCTTCACCTGGAAGAGAGTGAATTTATGTCAAACTGCTAATTAGTTGAAAACACAAAGGGGCTTAGTTAAATTACACTACCTCAGCTTTATGAGAGGAAATTTTCAGTTATGAACTGTCACAATTCTTAAAAAAAGCAACACCAAAGGCACAAACTTGATCTCGTGTCTCGGCCTCTTGCCCTTGGATGGCCTGCAGCTGCTTCTCGTAGTTGGAGCACATGTCACAGCGCCGGCCGAGCTTCCTGCCTGCGTTTTTTAGCTGGAGACAGACCAACAAGAAAACCACACAACACTCAATAATAACTATTTAATTACACAATGTCTGACACCTGATATAATGAAATATTTTGGTTTACAACACTCTCTCACAAAGACCTTTAAATTGCATGTTGATTAATAGTATTTTTTTCCTAGGGAAAACAATCACAAAATCATGCTACAATAAACCTCATTTAAATTTCACTTCATTTCCAGGACCTTCAGCTCTAACTGGTGTATAAATGAAATGTCCTGGTGGTTTTAAACTACTAAAACTTCTCTGAAAAAGCCTCGAGGATGCACCTCTTGCTGCAGCAAGTTCCACTCGCTGTCGCTGACCAGTCTATAGCCCGTGGGCGGTAAGTAGGCAGTGTCAGGGGCGTGGGAGATGCTGGACAACAGCGACGCCGTCTCCTCCTGCTCAGGCGTCATGGCTTTGATGGCCTTCTCCTGGTCCTTAGTCAGCAGGAAGTGGCTCGCCGTCAGCTTGATCGAGCTTATGGACGAAGTCTCACCAAAACTACTGTCTGTCGCCCCGCAGTCGGCCCCCACCAAGGGCCCAAAGTCCGACTCGTCCAAGTTGCTGGCCGACTTGGCCTTGTGGTTTTGGCCACCGAGGCCCTGCTGGGCAGACAGCGAGGAACCGAGGCTGTCTGTCGACTGAACTCTCCGCAGGTTGTCTTTGTAGGGGTCCATAGGGCCACCCGCCACCACCTCCGTGTCTAACGAGTGCATTGAGCCATGGCCGCTGTGGTTGGCATGGGACTGAGAGAGAAAGAGCACAAAAGGTCGTTAAATAATTATAAATAATTAACATCCACAAGAAATTATTACTGCCTCTTAATGCAGCTGATCCACAGTAGCACCATGGAACAGATGTTTTATGAGTAGATCTCGCACCAAGAAATGCAGCAATGTGGCAACAAATGCTGAGGAGACATTCAGTTCAATATAAATGGAAAAAAATTCAGGTTCAAAATGTTTTATTAAGAAAGAAATAAGAATATTTATCCAATACTTATGCTGAATGTAAATGTAACTTTTGTTTATTTATAGGAAAACTGCACAGGGTACCTTTAACACAGCCCACATGCTCACACTGTACAGTTTCAGACCAATCAACTGATCACCACATGGGTGCTCACATTGAACATAGTTTTTCAACTGATCACTCCCATGAATTTCTATTCAAATAGACCAACAAGGCCTCAACAAAGCAAACAGAGAAAAGGCAGCGTTACTTTGTGTAATTCTCCTACGAACGGAAATAAGAAAAGGAAAATAAGGAGATACAAATGGCTGGAACACAATTTCATTTCTATCACAGCACAGTGGAACTGCTCAAACTGAAGACAGCCAGCCAAAATTCCTGACATGCCAGAAATCCAACCGATTACATTTGTCCGACAGCCAGATTGTTGATTATCCAGGCAATTAATCAGGTGTTGTGACCCCCTCCTCTAACTGGGGGGCTGTGGAACACTGGTTCTAATCTGTACAGTGTCCTGCTTAAAGCAACTCAAAGTCATAAAATTATGACTTTTTTTATATATATAAGAGTAATACGTTTTGGTAAACACATTTTAAACTTAAATTGAAATTGAAAAATTCTCAAATTATCTCTTCCGTTCTGCCTTTCAATTAAAAAAAGCATATTTGTATGAAATCCTAGTTACTCAGAGATAAAGACAAAATAGGAAAAGACTTAAATGTCAGAATTTTTAAGATACAGTTCAGAGTCATAAAACTGTATTTTTCAAATCATGACTGGTCCTCAGTTCGTGGCTGTTAAAAACACAGTATGCAAGGGCAAAAGAGACGGTGCCATCCTGCCTGTTTGAAGATCACATTACTCAAAGGGAATAGAATATGATGCAAGACGATAATGGCCTGCTCTGTTCTCTCTGAGGGACATATCGAGTTGCATGATGCTCATACCTCCTCTACGTTCAGCCCGAGGAATAAGTCCTCCAAAGGCTCGGTGTTGTCTCCCCCATCTTCCTCATGCAGATTTTTCACTTGGCTCAGCCTCTCTTTTTCATCCTCCTCCTTGGACGGAGAAAAAAAAAACAGGTTTAATCACAGTTTTTTTTATTACTCTTTCTTGGCCACTTAATTAAGTAAACTTATAAAAAACTAATGCAATCCAATACAACAGCTACGCCACACATTGTTCCTGCACAAAGATCATAATGTTCAGTTTTAATTGACACCGTCAGAGACATTAATTTAACTATTTGTTTATTATTCAGGCTGCAGTTTGTAGTGGTTGAACTGGACTGCACTATATTCTGGGGTCTCTAATGTTTTTACTCTGAGCCTCAAATCATAATTCACAATAATTCCCTCGTCTTGTGCAGACTTCTGATTCTCCATATGGTCGCTGATTGTTAAGTTTCCAACAATGTGTGTGTGCTCTCTAACCCCACTGCAGAAGAGAACTGACGAAAAACAGGAAATATTTACTGAAGATTACTCATCGATTTGTCATTGTTATTCTGGATTTTTTTTTCCTTTCTTGTGACAATAATAAGATCATTATTTTTATTACCCAGTAAGATGATTGTAATTTTCAGTTGGAAAAAGTTGGACCCAAATTATCTGCCGATTTACAAAAATTAAAATGACAACATCACATATTTCCTCCAGCTGTAAAAGTCTCCCTTAAACTGGAGTTGCTGTAAAGTTGTGTGCACCTGGTCTTTCTTCTTCATCTCCTCCACCTGGCGGAGCTGTTCGGATGACAGCACGCTCTCTATCCTCTGCATGTCCCTCATGAGGAGGCGCTGAGACTCCAGGAACTGGTCGTTAGCTCTCTGCCACGTGTGTTTCAGCTGATTGTGCTGCTGCCGCTCCAACTCCAGCTTGTGACAGACTGAGACGCCAAAGAGCAGAGAGAAGCAAAAAGGAGAGCAAAGGTTGAGGCTGTAGTACACGGTGCCAGAAACAGTTAACACAACACCACATGTGAATGTGCCTACAACACAAGTCCTATTTCAAAAATCAGATTTATAGAGAAATTAAAAAAGAAATGTTTTGCAGATTAAATACATGTCAAATTTACAAGGAGCCTCATATCAGATTAAGGCACGTGAGACGGAGCAGAGAGTGGAGCTGGTGTAGACAGCACCATTATTTAAAAGGAAACTACCTGCCTTTCTGACAACTCCAACCTTTGATTTATCAAAGCACTATGAAATGAACATATAACAAAGTACCCTCGTGCAGCTCTTTCCGTAGTTTCTCAGCATCTTCCTGCAGGACAGATTTCTGAGTGTTCAACACGGCCACATACATCTCCAGGTCTGTACGACACGACTTCTCGGCCTCAAGTACATGATTGAGCTCTTTGACCTGTAAAAGATAATCAGATTCTGGTTTATCTGGTGTTTTCTGTGGTGGACAGAGAGAGGGACAACTTTTTTGGGGGGGGGGCAGTGGAACAAGATGTAAGCACAGCGCTGAAGTTAGTTTTCATCCAGAGTCGTGTTCAGCGTTTACAGATTGAGGGTTTTTCTGGGTGGGTAAAATGGTTTGGGGAGGCTTCTGGCGACAAGTGGCAATAAAATATCAAAACATCCATGAAAAGCCCTCAGACATCTCCTCTGTCCGTCTGTATGCTCTTAGTGCACTCAGTTTCAACAAAATGTGGTTAACACTGCACTGCAGCTTTGAGACACAATGGTGAACAAGGCAAATAAAACCACAACCACAATTTTCTGTGAGAAAAGCAACTGCCAACGTTTAACAGCCACTTTTCATGCCTACAGCCAGTGACTTTCGACACTAATTCAGATCATTAGATCGCTGTATAATACTATTAATACTGTAATACTCCACAAAAGCAATGCCAAGATCGAATCAAAAACTTTCAAGGGGCTTGTGCTGGGTTCACCAGGTCACATTTAAGACTTTTTAAAGACCTTTTTATTACCCCACAGAGTTAAATTTAATATCAGTTTCACAATCATAACAGCCAAAGCAGCAGACAAAAAATGAAAAAAATTAATAAATATTTTACAGTTGTGCTTCTTGGTTTTACATAAGATTGTGTTTCTGAAGTCTTTCTGTGCAGTGACACTTTGTCCTACATATACTGCACTGACAGAAGGCATAGAAAAGCTTTCTTCTTGTGATATAATGAAAAATTTCAACTTCAATTCACTTAGAAAGAGCAGTTTCCATGTCTGGTCACTATCATGTCCAGTTAAAATCTTCTTAAGCATTAATTTTCTGACCTTAGAGGCCTCCAGTTCCTTCACCCGCTCCTCAGCTGTCGTCAGTTTGGCTTTCAAGGCTGCGATCTCCTGCTCCATGGGCATCACCACTGAGCGAAGCTTCTCTGCATCCTCCTGGGCCTTTATAGGGTTTTACACTCATTAAAAATGCATACATGTATACAGCTACACACATTACAGTTCTTTCATATGCTTCATTTCCTTTTACAGAGGCAAAAACATGCTATAACGATCCTACAGAAACTGAGACGACATTTTAGACCAATAACATCTATCATATATGAAAAAAAACATAAAATCCTCACAGAAATCTAAATCCATTTTATAGACTCTTATTTTTGGTCATGACAATTGTTAAATTTAAATGAGTATAATATGAGTATCAGCCACCAGCAGCCCAGATCTTAAGTGCTCCAATATGAATTTCAATAAGCAGTCCAGCTGCTTCAAGTATCTGGCACATTGTGAGCTGTTCTCTGGCATTCATCTAGTTTTTTGGGTTTTTTTTTTTTCTTCTTGGGGAAATTCAAGGGGAAACACTAGAAACTTGAGACTTATCAGCACAAAATATCAGCTCTTCAGCTTCACAACAAAAAGCTCCACCAAACCGTAGAAAAAGAATTTGCCAGCAGTGGAGAATATTGTTACAGCTTCATATGCAAGACACACACACAGCAAACGAGATGCAAGTAAATTACCGCAGTAAGATTTTTAAAAATAAAAAATAAAAAAAGAGGCCTACCTTTTTCATTTCATCCTCAAGGTTTTCCTCCTCCTGGCCTTCAGTGAGGCGGCGTCTCAGGTCACCCAGTTCCCTCTCCATTACCTCGCGGTACTGGTTCCACTGGGCTCGCTCCTGCTCCAAACGCTGGTGGAACTGAACCTCATACTCGCACACTGTTTCTGTGGGACAGCAGAGAGGAAACATTTAGCAAAGCAAAGAGCATACAATATACATATATCACATCATGCAGGCTAGAAAGAACACATTTTTCATACTTAAATCAAGATATTTTCAGTTTTCCTAGAATATCCTTTTATCATAAGCACACAGACATCTGTAACAAGTTCACTGCATGTCACATTGTGTGAGATGGGTCTAATAATCTGGTCTAATCTGATCTAATAATCTTGGTCTGTATGTGCGTCAGACCACACAGTATCAACCTTAATCCAAGTCAGTAGCTATGATGGATGCCTGGTGCATCGCAGTGCTATGAAGTGAAATCAAAACAAAGAAATGTAGACATCACAGTCACAGTCTCTACATTACTGTAGAAATCTCGACACATGTCTTCGGTTGCCAGCGCTCTTACTCAACCATCGTGGCTGGAATTCAAGTAGCTGCTTTGGTTCCAGGGACCTGATATTGTGCAGGCCGGCTCACTGTCACACTAGCCTAGTTTCCATCTAAATTTAGCCAAATTTCTAGAAAATCTGAAAAAGCAAATGCAAATCAAAGTGCATTTCTATCCACTACTGCTACGCACTTTACAGCTATGTTTTGTTGAAAACCAAGGAAAATTTGGTGTAACTTGAATGCTCTTTGTTAAATGATACTGCAGAATTAGGAACAGAGCAGCACATTTGAGAGCAGCTGGTTTTACCTTTCATGATGGCCTGCAACGAGGCCACCTCCTCCTGCCACTGGCTGCGGACCTGGTCAATGGCTTCCTGCTTGGTGTTTTCCGACACGGTGGCCACCGCTTTGATGGTCTCTATTTCGGCCTGGGCCTGAGACAGCTGGGTCTGGACAGAGCTCAGCTCGGCCTGGGCGCCATCCAGAGCCACCGTCTGCCTCTTCAACTCCTCTGCAGCAGGAAAAGATGGATCAAAGATGATGTAAGGGAGGCAAATGTGCAGAACAAGAAAGAAAAGGAAGCAGGTGAAGTGGGAGAGAAAAAAAAGCACAGCGACTATAAGTGACAGTCACACAATGCTGGCGTATTGTGTTATTGCTTAGGTTTAGATGTGCATTATGAATATTTCACATAGCGATTTATATCCTCACCAAGACCTTATTACGTATCTGAGCTCTCCCGTGAGCTCTCCCGTTTATGATTCATCTAGCAAAGGTAAGTAGGTAAAACTCAGGGGAGTGAGTATGACTAATGGATCCATACCTTCCTTCGACAGGTAGAGCTCTTTGAACTTGGCTCGTTTCTGGTTGAACTCGGCCTCCAGCTGCTGCTTACGTCTGACGAACTCTGCCCTCTCCTGCTCCAGAGCTGCCACTCGCTGCTGGAGCACCTCTGGATGTAAGAGGAAGAAAAAAAGCAAAAACAACTGATAATTGCATAGAGTTCACTATATCAGTTCAGCTGAAATGCATTATAAATAAAGACTCAAATGTTGAACATGTTGAAAATAACAATAAATATTCAGCAGCATTTTGATAAACAATTAAACGAGGCAAAAATACACAGCAGCTATGAAATATACACTGATATTTAGCAGTGATGCTTATATTTCATGGTTATTTCCGTCAGTATCCTTTCAGAATACCCATTCTGTGATTCCGAGAGTAGATATCCTTGATTTTACTTATCGTAACATTGCTATATATCTTCAGTGTTGTCTTCTTCTCACAACCTCTGAGATCTTCCTATTGTCTTCTTGCAGGGGTCCCAATCCCCAGGTTGGAAACCGCTGCTAAAGACTTGGCCAAGTTACTGTGATTGATAGCAAAACCCTGTCTAACTAAAGGCCGTTTCTTCCAAACAAAAACACAAAAACATCCCTCTAAAGCACTGAAAAGTAACCCCCCACAGTATTGCATAATGTAAAATCTCATAATACTAAGGTAGCCAGTCAAGATCGATTTACTATTTTGTTTGGCAATGGACACAGCCACAAAAAAAACAAAAGAAACAGATGCAGAGTAACTGCCAGCAACACTTGTTGCCTAGTAAAGGAAAAATACAACACAATAAAGAAAATAAATAAGTAAATAAATGACTACAAGAATGGAGAAAGAGCCAAATGTGATTTTTATCCAACAGCATCGTTTAATGCATTTGTTTCTCTCACTGTAAAAGCTTAAACAAACTAATATATAATGACACTTGTCACCTTGATCTCCCATCACACATGAAGTACACAGACTTCTGTGATACTGGGACCTCAGTCTTGACTTTCAGGATTATTCAAGCATCAGCCGGAGCAGCTATTCCTACAAAATCATTTGTAGTAACAAGGCATACCAGCGGATTTATCTTCCCACACATATACGTATTTAGATGGCAGTGAACCTGTCACTTGGCATAAAGCCCGACAATTTATTTATATATCTTTTCCTATTGTTGCAAAGCTTAAACCGATTTACTAAAGTCTTCCAGAAGTCACAGGTTTTACCTTCACCTAGTGCAGCTTTCATCTTTGCTTTTTCCCTTTCTTATTTAAAAGCAGCGGACCGAGACAAGACATGATTTCCTCAAATACAGACAGACACACGGAAACATTTACCAGCACGAACAGCAGGGCAGTTCAGCACAACACCACCACGATCATATGACAGCTGAACAGAATCCATAATCTCAACACATACTCACATGTGCTCCGGAGGCATTTCAGCATCGAGTACGTTAAGCTCTTTTGCACCATCTATAGAATATTGAAAAATGCCCAACACAATTTCCTAACACACAAAGTCCCATCATCAACTTGCTTGTGTTATTTTACATTATGTCACAACCTAAAAGCATTTAGTTGAATATAGAATAAGATAAAGCATCTCTCGTTTTTGGCATCAATATAGTTGAAGGTGAATTTTTTGTCAGTTGTTTGATTAGAGGACAAATCATTAAATTTCCAGGTTCAAGAATCAAACACATCCTCACAACCTGCATTACACTCTGCTGTCACTATTATAACAAGCTCCAGCTCTAAATATGGATCCAAAGGGCCAAAAATCTATGTATTTTCCATGGAAGATGTTCTTCTATCTCCAGGTTAGAGCTGTTAAGGTATGAGATTGCGAAACAGGTCAAGAGTCAGATGCTTTAAGTTTGTCACGGTTTATGTGACGATAAAACTCTGTAATGAATCATTCATATGAGTGACACTCAAATAGCCAAATGGAGAAACTATGCACAACATGAAAATGTTTTGCATAATTTAAAGATATTCTATTTACTATCACATGTAATACAGAAAAGCTTCAAATTCTCATGTGAGACGCTACAACCACCTAATGTTTCTGCATTATTTAATTAAAAAAAAAATACTAAAATAATTAACTGATCATGGAAACAGCTGCAGATTAGTTTTCAGCTCTGAAACAAACTGTTAATTCATATACACGCTAGACCCCCACAGTTATACTTTCTGCATAGTTTCCAAACAAAACGTCCATAACTGCGCTCACTTAAAGCTACTCACCGAGGGACCCCAGGATGGTCCCCGGACCCCTGTTTGAGAACCAGAGGCAGAAACCTCCTGTAGGATCAACCTCCTGTGTTATGGTACAGCCCTTGAGTGAGTGTGCAGGCCACACACAGCACACAAAAATGGACTGATAGGACCCATATGACCCGTGTTAAAGACTGACCAGGTTGGGCCAGGCGAACAGAGGCCAGAGCCGACATTTAGATCAAATTATTCAGGACTAGCCTCAGCTACGAGCTAACCTGCTAGGTAGTGCGAGTGGTAAACGGTAAACAGTAAACAGCGCTAGCTTGGTTACATTAGCATACAATAATTCGGCAGCACGAAGCTTTAGTAACAAATTAGCGTGGTGTTAAATGCTCAATATGGGCCAGTGACAGCCAGTGACACGTCGCCCTGATGATGCTAACTAGCTAATGTTGTCAAGGATGCAGAGGCCGCTGGATTCGGTGTCCCCAGCCCTCAACTCTCCCTCCACAAAACTCCACAGACGCGAGAAATTTACCGTCATGTTGGGACGACAGAGGGGATCCCGAGGCCTGCTCGGCCATGGTTTCCTGAGGGGGGCTTGAGACAATTACCAGGGCAGTGGGATAAGAAGCTAGGAGTGTCCAAGAAAACAGGCTAACATCACAACTGCTGTGTTAAACTAGCGAGGGGAGAGAGGGCGCTTTCCGGTTAGGTTTTCAAAATAAAACCCAAAAAGGAAAAGAAATGCGAAACGACCAAAAAGAGAGGCAAACCTCTAAAATGAGAAACAGTAAGGGAGTACAAATCGATGGAAACACCACTAAAAGACACAAAACGACCCAAAAAGTGAAATAAAATTACTATAAAGAAACACAAAACGACCACACAGAGGCAGATAGTGAATATGACTAGACAAAAAGTGACTATAAAGAGACGCAAAACGATCATAAAGAGACACAAAACTTATACGAACTGACACAAAACGGCCACAAAGAGAGAGAAAATGATTAAACATAAATGCGCTGATATTTTGAAGTCGAAGCATCTATTTCCTGTAGCCCGCGTACTTAATTTAAGTAGCTTTGACAATACTGGTCATACCTTTCAAAATAAAAGCTATTCTCATTTCTCTCTTTTTCAGGGAAATGGAAAGTATCTAAGTTCCAATTTTAAGTTCTCTTTTTTTTACATAGAAACAGTCAGTAGTCACTTATCTTGAGCAAAGTTGAAACACTGATCAACCATAAAAAATTAAACTCAATCCACACGAACAAATAATTTCTAAAAGCAGCTGCACAGGGGACAGGGCACAGCGTTTTATCTAATCAGAGTCTACAAAGTGGCAAAACACATAAAGTGAAGATGCTTTATTCAATGGAAAATGACACACAACATTACAGAGACTGAGTGAGGAGCACCACCACCCACAAAAGCATGACAAAATCTCTCCCTTCAAGTCCTCACAAAGATATATAGATTTGGTTGGTTTGTTTGACTCTCCCAAACACATGCACACACACACACACAGGCTGCAGTCACTGAGGCATGGCAGAGGGTGGGGATAGAGCAGTCTTAGCCCTCAAGTTCCTTTAGTTAACTAAGAAAATTAGAAACTGTCATGCAAATAAACTACATGATGACTCTTGACATCCACTTTCATCTTCCATTCGCTGAGACGATCACCCTATGTTAACCCAGCCGCCACCAGTTCTCTGAAAAGGTAAGGCACTTTTCGAGTATTTGGAAAGAAGAGGCTGATGTATGGTAAAAAAAAAAGGTCTGTCATCAGATTGTTTACAATAAACAGTGTTGTAGTGCTATTTAAGATGAACGTACAACAGAAAAAGTTGTGTACAAAGGAAGGAAAACATAAATATTTACAGCTTCATGTGTATCGTGAAGGTGTAAATAATGGGGGTGGGGTGTGTGTGGGGGGAAGGGAGGTGGGGGGTGTTGGCATCACAATGTCCAGCAAAACTGGATTCTGAATCAGCAGTATTTCAGTATTTGTCAGACTTGTTGGAAAATGACAGGAAGCTGTTGCAGAGAGAGGATGTGGGGCTTACAGATACAACAAAAAAGAATATTTACATCATTCTGTTCACAGTGATAAGGAAATGCACATATACAACGTATTCGAAAGCTGCCCTGCCCCCTTCAAGATCATGGTCAAGTCCAGGCTCAGATCCCTCAGCTGAGCTCAGAGCAAAAACTGTCATATCTTGATTGTTGTGTCAGTGAAGAAAAAAGACTTCCTCACAAAAAAGTACCCCTAGAGATTGTCAAGATGCTTCTTTGATTCTCAGAATGCTAATGTAATACCAAAATAACCCCAGGACTTAGTCAACGCATAAAAAGGGGAAGTGGTGAATGGTCTTCTTTTCCGACCTACAGTGCTGTATACTGAAAAGCAGCGGCTCAGATGTTTTCTTGCTATGAAGTGTGAAGTGCTTTGTTTCTTTTATTTATTTTCAGTTTTTCAACTTTAACATGATGTTTTTGTTTTCTTTTTAATCCTCGGCGACGTTGAGAAGAGTGCCAATGGGTCTTTTACGCAAATACATCTGGCTATGGGTGATAGTTGTGACGATTTTTGTGAGTGTCCTGATCAGCCTCATCTTCCTTCTGATCAACAAGTGCATATCCAGGAGCGGTAAGTTGGATCTCCTCTCAGCACGTCTGTCTGTCTGTCAACTTGAGAATCGTAAGAAAAACCAAGTGACAAAACGTTATGTCACAAATGTTTAGTAGACACAGATACATGATATGAATGTGTGACACTTCTTTTCCTCTACGCCAGCTTGTATAGTGTATAATTAGCACCTCACCAGGGCAAGTGTTTCTCCACCAGACCAGTATTCCAGGCAGTGTGGTTATGAAATATATGAAGGAAAATTAAATGAACAGAGAATGTTGTAAAGGTTCTGAGGCTCATGGCCTTTTACTCTGGAAATTTGGAACCATGACCTTAGTCTTTCTAAAATACTGACCCTGCGTGTCTAAAAAGGTTTTACCACGCATTCAGCATCTTTTATAACTGTATTCTGGCAAAATATAGTGCTATAAAATGTATTGAAGACAGCGATCAGCGCCACTACACTCATAGCACATGTGACATTCAGCCTGAACTGAGCAGAAGTTTATTATCTGCTGTGGATTTAAGGAATTCTATTTGTCACATGTCGCACGTCACAGGATGTACATTAACCTGACAGTACCATTACCACTGACTCTTCAGATCAAGATCATTAGTACTAATAGTACAATCATAGTATAATCAACAAATACATTGATGAATTTGTTGTAGATTAACCAGCACTTAACCACTATAAAGTAGTAAAGTAATGCTTATATATTAATGCATTAATAATTATAATTATATAATTATTATAATATAAAATGTTGTCCTGAAATTTGCGTAATGCATGCTTTTAGTTTTAATACATTAAATATATTATATGACATATTATATACCTGTGTATTTTTACTTAAGTGAAATTTTGAATGCATGACAAACAAGTGGAGCAAAAATGGCAGAATCCACTGAACACTGGTGCTTCACATAATGAGTCCTCTTGGGCATAAATTCATAAAAGACCTTGCAGAGTTAGAGAAACCACTTAACCGTGGTCAAAATATATGTGGGTTTTAACAGTACTGCCAATAGTTTGAGGCTCTTGTGGTGACATTTTGAGAAATTCACCTTATGAGGATGTGCCATCACCCACAGTACGATGTGGGACGAAATGAATTTTGTTTGCCCAGCACAGTGCAGTGTGTTTCTGTGTGTACTGTGCACACAGGTCCTGTGATGCTCTTCCTGAGATTTCTCACTTTTTTACCGAAGCTTTCTGAGGGAAGTTTTCTTTATCCAAACAGAGGGTGTAAGAATACAGGGAGTCGTTGGCTGCAGAGACTCAAAACCCCTTTAAGGCAAGTTGGTAGTTTGTGATTCTGGACCACATTAATAAAACTGACTTGAAGTCACATGATCTCTCATTACTCAGGAAAAGTTTTTCCTGGAACCATGTCTTTGGCCAAAAGTGGGTCCAGTGAAAACAGTGAAAACTCTGATGTAGACTGAGCCGCAGTTTTTTCAGATGCGAAAAGAAAGTTGAGTTTGTCTTAAACTTGACCTCAATTGAACTTGACATTACTTCTGTGATCAGCACATACGGTGCTGTTGCACTCGTACAGTACTTCTCCATTACATGCTGACAGAAGTACTAACCACTGTTTCACAGGTTTTTCTACCAACATCATTAACAGTTATGTAAAATAGTAGAATACTGATTATGAAACTACATCTTTGCCAGACATACCAACTATTGTACATCTCTTTTTACTGACATTATCACAAAGAACTTATAAACTGAGTGTTATCGAAGTTCCACTGACACATACCACTTCCTACCAACATGTTCCGACGGTGTCTCCATCTTGTCTCTTAGTCTCACATACTACTACTACTACTACTACTACTAAAAATAATAATAACAATAAAATTATTCTTGCTGGTGTCTGACTCTGCTGTCGTATGATGTGACCAAAGCGTGACATATCACTGCTGTTCCACAGCTCAGGTTTGGAAGGACTCAGAAACAGGCAGGAAGGCTGGAAAGTTAATGAGTTTAAAGCACAATAAGACAATCTGTCAGGAAAAAAAAGAGGTAAATGGGCTGGAATAAATACCAAGAGCTGATTAGGGAATTGGAAATAGGTGAGTAGGTGGGTGGGGAAGAGCCAGGTGGCTGCAAGGTGGGAAAGCCGGGGTCAGGAGGGAACAGCAGGCTGGGAAATGACAGGAGAGTTTGTGATATGGCAAAGGCATAATAAGGCAAAATAAATTAAAAACATTTTTTCATCATGTCCATCAGAGGTAGAAGTTTTTAATTCTTATCAATGCAACAGGGTCAAAGTATTTTATTACAAGTAAAGGTCCTTATCCTCCTTAAGGCCCTTATCAACAATTTGTTCAAAAGTAAAGGTACTCATTTTGTAATAACTGTGACTGATATATTATTATGAATTATATTATGAAACTGATAGAACAGATTAAAATTTGATAGTGCTATGGTTAGTACTGATATAAATCAGAGGGTCCGTTTAAGGGATTAATGGGAGTGGAAAGGAAAAAACAAAGTTGTGCTTCACAAATATTTATTTATTTTTAGGACTTTTTGCCAACTTTTTATCTTCCTGAAGTATAAGTAATGTTATCAATACATTTTAGGCCGTGAAACGTAATTTAAATGAGGAGCTTAGAGGGGAAATGTGTCTTGGGTGGGACCGATAACAACTCATGGGCGTCTGAAACATCACTACATGATAAACTGTGGAGTTTAGTAAGTAGCGGCCATTACATCAGTAACAGCTGCCTGCAATAAAGTGTATAATCTAGTATAATCCAAATGTATTGGTTGACAGTGGCATCTCTGAGAGAAACAGCAGCCGCTGACAAGTTGAACAAAGCAAAAACAGAGAGTATATCACGATCTGAGGTGGCACACGTTGGTGGGAAGTGATAACTATCAGAGAAACGTCAGTGACAGGGTGCCATAAACCAGTATCAAGCTGCACCAACCTAACATGAAATATTTTGATTTGATATAATTAGATCACTATTAAAGATCTGTAAATGTGGAGGCAAGATTTTACTTCTATACCTCCGCGTCATATTTTATGAGCTGCTCATATGTTTTTTTATGTAAAATCTTAATCAGTTAAGTATCTAAAACTCCAAAAAACAAGTAGAAAGTCTGATAATATTTATAATTTCTGAAATGTAGTAGAGTGGAAGCATAAAGTCGCATGAAATGAAAGTACTTTAGTAAAGAAGTAGTTACATTCCACCGACCAAATGTCGCCTAATGTGCTCAGCGTACAAATTCGAGCCCATGCATTTCTGTGTGAAAGGAAAATTTAAAGTAAGACCTGTGAATACTGGTTTCATTTTCAATGAGAATACACTGCACATCTATGCCACAAATCAAAAGCCATAACAGGAAGAGAAACCAAAGTATAACAGACAGACTGTCACTGCAACTGGAAAATTATTACTCTGAGGGGTTCAGTGCGAAGCAGAAGAAAAACTATTATAATTGTATGAATTGCTATTATTAACGGTGCCCTCTGGACTTGATTAGCTAAGATGAAACTTTAATGATCCCTGTGGGAAAAGCGGGGGCTGCAGCAGCAAAGAGAGGGGCTCAGTTATGGTTTAGAGTACGGACAAACGTAGAGAAAATAAGGGGAACGAACTATAACACAACTGATAATCAGAAGCGATAACATGCACAGATAAAAGAAGATTGTACATATGAAAGAATTCATAATGTGATAAGTAATAACAGCCTCTGTGCAAATGTGAATGTTTATGTTTTCTCATAATTGTGTCCTATTTAAGCTGAAAGTAAATTAAGAACCTCATTATATGGTCTAGAAAATCCTGTTTTATTTTATTTTTGTCCTAATTTGTAACGAGATGGTCCAGGCTTGTTCCTGCTCAGCTGTTAATGAGCTCACTGAAGTAAAGGCCCTCTGGTATTTCGTAACGCTTGAAGACTTGACATTAAGATTTTTTTATTTTTATTGAAGAGTTTTCTTTTTCCTTTTTTTTGTCGCTTTAGCTTAATTGCCTGTTCTTTCTTGTTTTTCCACAGGCAAACACAGAATCTCAGGACTTCAGAGAAGATCCGTCTTCAGTGTCGAGTAATATATAAATTTGTTTTTCTTGCTAAAATATAGATAAGGAGACGGATGCCTCTCTTATATCTGTCTATGAAATTCAAAACTACAGCCTGGAGATGATAGCTTAGCTTAACATAAGGACTGGTAGCACAGGGATGCAGCACAGACTGTCTCTGTCAATGGCAACAAAAATTATTAGTTGTTGAATCTGTGAAACCAGTGTTAAAACAACAAATGACAAAATAAAATGGGGAATATCTGTTTGAAGTGATGAAGAGATTTGGCGTTGGACCAGATTATCTGGGGTGGATAACCTCCTGTGTAAAGTTATATGAAGTTATATAAAGCTAAATAAAGCTCGGTCTGTCTGACTAATCAAAACTCACCAGAAACTCTGGTTCTTTCTGCTATTTCTCTGTTTACTTCATGACGTAAACAGATATTTGCGTCATCCCAGGCAAATGTGTGTCTACTTCTGTCATGAACAAGATTAAACATAAATGTTACCAATTAATGTATTTATGTATTCTCTTCTCAACTTCTCAGGAGCAACAAATACCAAGAGAGAAACCTCGACATCAGCACCCCTCCTCTGCCTCCGAGGACACAGTTTCTCACAGCAGGCAAGACTCTGTTGGATCTCTGAATGGATCATGTGACACAGTACTTCCCCCCCCTAAAATCCCCACCCAACCAAACCACACATCTTTACCACATTTTCACGAGAATGAGACACAAAACCTTACACACAATCGGCCATGTGACTACAACCCAAAATCTAAAGGTCAAAAACATACAAACAAAAATGATTATATTTGTAGTATCGCAAAAGTTTGGCTGGACAAACCAAACAAACATGACCGCTGATGACAGGTAAAATTAGGCAACAAGGGTGGTGAGGAATAAGCCTCTGTGAACTGGACTCAGATCCAAGACCAAACCACGTATCCTAATCAGTGGTGGAGGGAGTTCTCCGATCTTTTACAAAAATAAAAGTACCAATACCATAAAAGTAAAAGAAGTCAAGGCAGAAAAATCTTTTATACCTAAGGTCATTAGATAATCATTACCTATGTATTAATGAGTGAGCAGCATCTTACCGTTGTGGTTGGTTTAAGTGCAGCTCATTTTTAATCTGTATAATTCTTTTCACTATGGATTGATTGATTAATCAGTTGATTTATTGCTTTGCATAAATGCAAAAATCATTAATTACCCAGAATCCAAAGTTAAACCTTCACAGTACGTTTTTGTTTTTTTGTTATTTTGTCCAACCAATAGTTCAAACTTCAAAATTATTAAAATAATGAATAACTAATTAAGGAAAAAAAGCTAACTCTGGCATTTGTAAAGCTGGAACCATGAAATGTCTGGCATTTCTGCAATTAATTTTCTGTTTCAGCTCTACTTGTAAAAGGAAGTTAATCTACAACAAAGCATCGTAGTTCCTCATATGTATTGTAATTAAAATCTTTATTTGTAAAGTGTCTATTGACTTTAGCAGTCAATACTTCATTATAATTTACCACTGCTTCTAATTAAAGCTGAGGTTTCTGAGCCAAAGCTCATCCTGCATCATGACATCAGACTGAGCGAGAAGTGTAGATGGTACCGGACGTAAAAACCGAGACAGGATTCATGCGCTTGTCTTGAACCACATAAGAGGTAAAACGTGACTGAGGCCCAGTGTGAAATTTTCTGTTAATGAGGGAAATCAGGTCAAACAAGAAAATGACACTAATTTTACAAATCAGGCCCAAGTACACTATTTTCTGGCTGTGTAACTGTAACTGCAACTGTAATTGCAAAGGCAGCAGCTTCAGCAGGACGAGTAACTAACCTGTAACTTATCAGACAGATAAGACTCAACAGCACAACTCGATGAAGACTCAGAGGATGGAGAGTGAAGGCAGGTTTATTAACAGGCAAGGGTCGGTACACGATAAGTCAGTAGAATCACGCAAAGGTATCCAAATCGACAGGCAAACTCAAGAAATCACAAGGGAAAAGCAAGGTCTATTTTACCCTAGAAACACATGGGGAAAACAGGCTCGAACGCTTGACTCAAAGGACGAAGACCAACTGGCACAGAACAAAGGGGAAGACACAACTTAAATACATGAGGGGGCGGACAGACAATAGGAAACAGGTGCAACACATTAGGGTGGGGCCATGTAATCAAACAGGTGGGAAACACAGGAGGGCAGGAAGTAAATCTGAAAAGAGACAGAGGATTAGAGCTTCAAAGTAAAACAGGAACACAAAAAAAGGATGACAACAAAAAGGAACTAAAAGACAACTTGAATCAAGGGCTAGACGTGACAGTACCCCGACCCCCCCTCCCTCCCCAGCCTAACAGCCAGTGGGTTAATCATCTTGGAAACTGGGAAAGGGCCAATGAAGCGAGGAGCCAGCTTCCGAGACTCCACTCTCAGGTGATAACCACACTCGATGGCCAGGTCTGTAGGTTGGAGCTGGGATTCTATGTCGATCTGCAGCCTTCTTCTATGCCATAGCACCTGACGGGCCCTGTTCCAGATTTGTCTACATCGATTCACTAAAGCCGAAGCTGATGGTACTTTGATCTCCTTCTCCAGAGCTGGAAACAGGGGTGGTTGGTATCCGTAGGCACACTGAAAAGGAGACATACCAGAAGAAGAGCAGGGCAATGTGTTGTGGGCATTTCCACCTTGGCTCCTAGCAGCAAACAAAACTCCTGCCAAAACTGGGAGACAAACTGGGGCCCCTGGTCGGAAACCACGTCCCTGGGAAAACCATGAAGTCTGAAAACATGAAAACATGACAAAGAATGGCCTCTGCCGTCTCTTTGGCAGAGGGGAGCTTGGGCAGTGGAATGAAGTGTACCATCTTAGAAAAATGATCCAAAACAGTAAGGATAGTAGTGTTACCGTCTGAGGGAGGAAGTCCTGTGACGAAGTCCAGAGAAATATGAGAACACAGACGATTGGGCATGGGAAGAGGTTGCAGCAAGCCAAACAAGGGACATTGAGATGTCTTGTTACGGGCAGGCGAATGTTCAAGTACTGGGCAAACACATCTTTGTCTTCAGACATTAGCATTTTAACATTAGCAAGGACTGAAAAAGAGAAGGTTAATGCTCAAGCAATCATTTGTTTTCATAATCAAATTAAATTAAATTGTACGTATCTTTAAAATCAATTCAATAAATTCATGTAAATGGGAACCTGTGGTCAGAGAGTTATATGAGATCGTCTCATTCAATGAGCCAATCAAATTTTAGTCACACTGTCCATTATTGCGTCAATCTATCACCAAAAAAACACTTTGTTATGCTCTGAAACGTTGTAGTGAACTCCTGCCTAAGTGTGAAATTTGTTGTTTCAGAGGCCCAAAGCTATGAAAACCTGGCTGAGGCACCTGAGCGCGAACAGAGCATTGACGACTACGAGCAGTCCCTGCCCAATTACGAGGTGGCCGAGGAAGAACAGAACCAGTCCCTGCCCGATTACGAGGTGGTTGAGGACGAACAGGAACAGTCCCTGCCCGATTACGAGGTGGTTGAGGACGAACAGGACCAGTCCCTGCCCGATTACGAGGAGGTTGAGGACGAACAGGACCAGTCCCTGCCCGATTACGAGGAGGTCGATAACGACTACGAGCAGTCCCTGCCCGATTACGAGGAGGTCGATAACGACTATGAGCAGGCTCTGCCCGATTACGAGGAGGTCGAGAACGACTACGAGCAGGCCCTGCCCGATTATGAGGAGGCCCTGGACGAGCAACCTGACTATGTGAAGGTGGACGATGAGGTGAAGATCCTCCTTCCTCATGCACCGCATGAGCTTCCAGATCCAGCAGACGACAACACCTCCACGGAGGACTACGACGACATCGGAGGGGAAGACGAAAGCCAGGGTGAGGAGGATTACGATGATGTTGGTTGAAACCAGGAGAGAGCAGGAGAGAGACTAGACTCAGTGACACTTGTGACTTTCGTATCTGGATCCTGCTGAGCAGAGATCAGAACGACTTTGCCTTGTCACAGATTTCTTTTTGATCATTTCTATTTTTTTTTATGTTATTCATGAACAGGGAAATAACAGGTGAGCTTAAGCGAGAAAAAGCACAAAGACCAAAGTACTGAAGCAGCTGAAATCTGCTGAAGGTGTGAGTGGTATTCAGATAACTGGTTTGGATTTGAAGAGGTCTGGGTCTGGGTCTGGGTCTATTCACATTATCTTCAGCTACTTTTTTTATGTGTCAGTATAACTCTAGACAACATTGTTGACAACTAGCACTTAAATGATGTGTTGTATGGTGTAAACAAACGGTGGTGATCGTTTTTTGTTTGTTTTGTTTTTGCTGATACAAACTACTGTATCTGCTGATCGGCCAGCAGTGGTCTATCAAAACAACTACTTTGTATGTTTCTGAATTAAAACCTAATCTTTGAAAACGTATAATGAAAGAAACTACTCGGAAATGTATTTTTAAATCGATCCTGCGAATAGTGTACTTGGGCCTGATTTGTTTGAAAGCATAAAGCTTCGCAATTCAATCTTTTAAACCACTTTAAGGTGCCAGTATCACCTCAACAGCAGTTTCTTTTTTTGTAATAACATGGCATTATCTCACAGAGGAATCAACGATTATCGCTGTAATCAGAGGTGTTCAGGAAGTCATGTCATTTCCTGCTTATGCACAAAAATGAGCTCCTTTTCAAGGGGTTTTAAAGGTGAATAGAAAAAGTATGGCCAAATAATAATGAATTCAAACTTCTGTTCCTACTAACAGGTGATGTTTGTGTATCCAAAGCCTGATGCAGGGCTCTGTTAAACTCTTAAAAACACATAATTAATCCTGTCAACAAATCACACAGAGAGACCAAAACCAACAAATACTGGATTTGCTGGTTTATGTGATATGTTGACAGTTACACCAACAGATGCCTTATCCTTTAAAATAAATCTGTCAACCTGAAGAAAAGAACTTGTGCAAATGTGCAATGTGTCAATGTCAAGCTTTCAAAGTTAAATACTACATTTGTTATTATAAAGATGATTTTTTTTATTATTGCTTGTATAAAATCTGTATAAAATAAGTCTTGCTTTTGCATAATGAATGCCCTCTGAGAACCGGAGAAGTCATTTTATTTTGTTTCTTGTGAATTGACAACTAACCCTGACATGAATTTCGCAAAGTTCTCTCCTGGGCAGTCTCAAACTTCTTCACTTTGAAGCTGAGGCTTCACAACATTTTTTCAAAAGTGTCTTTCAGAGCCAGAATTCTTAAAAGCGTGCCAGAGCTTAAAAACATTATTTTTAATAGCCCTTATTTGACAGTGAATGGTACATGTTCTGTTCGTGGGTATAATTTGCCTCATGATTATCTTCTTCTCTAGCCTCTTGATGCCTGTAGACGACTGTTTTCATGTTCTGAGAAGGTTCTTTTAAGCCCTGTGAGTTTACTTTTTGTGCATTAAAGCTGTTAAATTATGCACAACAACATTCTTGTCTCTGTCGTTCTCCTCACCTATGAACAGAGTCAGTAATGAAAGAAGTAGTCACATCCTACTTAAGTGAAAGTACCGACACAGTAATGTTAAAGTAATACTTGAGAATTCTCTGACCTCTGTCATCAACACGGTGTCAGAGCTGCTGCTCACTGGATGTTTTTATGTTTTTTTGGGTGAAAATCCCAGGAGATCAGCTGAGCCAGAAACACTCAAACCAGCCTGTCTGTCACCAACAATCATACCACAGTCAAAGTCACTGAGATCACTTTGTTTTTTTAACTGAAGCTTCTGACCTGTATCTGCAGGATTTTACACATTGCACTGATTGGCTGACTGGATAACAGTGTGAAAGGTGTGACGGCGGTCATCTTCGGCGGTCAACAATCAAGTCTGAGCTTGTCAATGTTAATGTCTTAGTTCTAAATAGATTTCGGTCCAACGTCCTGCAGCACGTTTCCAGAAGACTAGAGGTCAAACAGTCCATTGGCTGGGTCTGGTTTGAGCTAAAACCACACAGCAAGTACGATGCTTGATGCTTGGTTTATGGTTTCTTAACTGCTAATAAGTTATTAATCAATGCCTGTTCCAACTAGATATTTAATTTTTTTTTTATATGGAGCCAAAAGGATTGGAAATAGCTGGTTTAATCTTTACCAAACCCTGTACTTTACAAGCTTATCATGTGTTTTTATAATGTAAAATCTTACCCTGAAAAGCATCCAGTAACCACATGTCAGGTAAATGTAATAGAGTAAAAGTACAATATTTTTCAGTATAAAACCAGAATACACAAAAACCAGTACCTCAGAGTTATATCTGAGTAGATCTTTTGAGCTACCCTCCACCACTGCCTACAACAGATGGATCTACAGTCTAAATATCATATGGAAATGGCCTCGATTGATGTTTCCAGAAGTTTTGCGGGACCCTTTTTGTTTTTGTTACTTCAATCTACATCCATCCTCTTTTCACTTTCTTTTTCCCACTGGTTGCCTCAGGGGCCCCCTGGTGGCTGCACAGCTCTGAAGAGCCTCTCAGTCAGTTCATACACTGAGTGTATGCCTCAGGCTGGCCGTGCTGAATCCAAATATTAGATTGTAGACAGGAGGGGAAAAATGCACAAAAAAAATCACTTTGACGTGTTTATTAAAAAACACCATAAGCCAACAGTTTGGTGACCTACATACGTCTAATAATCCATCACTCTGACCACATAATAATACACTGTCACTCCTCAGCCGCTGCTGATGATAATAAAATGTGACCACAATCACAGATTATTTGGTTCTGCCTGTGTTACTCCGTACAGCCGTTATCGACCAATCAATCAGACTTTATTAGTGAGGAAACACCAGAGACAAGAGAACAATTTAAAAATGATCTGCCTGGTGGAAGAGTGAACTTACAATATGATGAGGACTTCACTATTTAACATTTAATGAGCAGTGAACTTTTAATAAATGGTTTAAAATATCGTTTACTTTGTCACGAGGACTTTAATTTTGAAACATGTAAACCGGAAGTTGAGATAAAGCTGAGGGTACTAACTTGATCCAGACAAAAGAGCGACAGTTGTCAAGTTACACTCACCGGCCACTTTATTGGGTACACCTGTTCAGCTCATTAAATATCTAATCAGCCAAAAATTCAGTGCATCTAGGCACGTGGACCTGGTCAAGACGACCTGCTGAACTTCAAACTGAGGATCATGGCTGTTGGTGCCAGACGAGCTGGTCTGAGTATTTCAGAAACTGCTGATCTACTGGGATTTTGATGCCAGAGGTCAGAGGAGGATGGCCAGACTGTTTCGAGCTGACAGGAAGGCTACAGTAACTCAAATAACCACTCTTTACAGCCAAGGTCTGCAGAAGAGCATCTCTGAACACACAGCACTTTGAACCTTGAAGCAAATGGTCTACAGCAGCAGAAGACCACACCAGGGGCCACTCCTGTCAGCTAGGAACAGGAAACTGAGGCTGCAATTTGCATGAATTCACCAAAATTTGGGCAACAGAAGATTGGAAAAACGTTGCCTGGTGTGATGGATGGATTTCTGCTGTGACATTCGGATGATGATGAAAGCATGGATCCATCCTGCCTTGTATCAACGGTTCAGGCTGCTGCTGCTGGTGTAATGATGTGGGGGATATTTTCTTGGCACACTTTGGGCCCCTTAGTATCAACTGAGCATTGTTTAAATGCCACAGCCTACATGAGTACTGTTGCTCACCATGTCCATCCCTTAATGGATGGCTGCTTCCAGCAGGATAACGCTCCATGCCACAAAGATCAAATCATCTCAAACTGGTTTCTTGAACAACAATGAGTTCACTGGACTCAAATGGCCTCCATAGTCAACAGATCTCAATCCAATAGAAACGCCTTTGGGATGTGGTGGAACAGGAGATTTGCAGCAATTGCCTGATGCTATCGTGTCAATATGGACCAAAATCTCTGAAGGATGTTTCCAGCACCTTGTTGAATATTCGCCTTAAAGAATTAAGGCAGTTCTAAATGCAAAAGGGGGTCCAACCCAATACTGTTAAAAATATATTATCGGAAGAATGAACTATTCACTATGTACTTGTAAGTGCTGTATTATGAAATATTATTCTTTATTATAGCCAATTATATAGCCTTCTTATACTGATGCAGTATCATAAAGCTCCATCTAGCTGAGGCAGAGCTGACGTGTAATAAAACTCATCTGAGCACCGAGGAGGGAAACGACGGTCGGTGGTGTTTTATTTTGAAGGCGGTGACAGGAAAAGCAGCGGCTAGCTGTGTCCCCTGCTAGCTGACTTGACGACGCTCCATGCGGGCACTGGCAGATCGCATAGCATTCCGACGTGAGCGCGATGTGACCGCTGTGAGGACTTCACGTCTCCAAACCGTCTTCAGCCGCAATTTGAAGGATTAAAATGTCCAGCTCGAAGGAGTCCAGCACTTGTCCCGACGGCTACAGGGCTCTGAGCACCAGCGAGCTGAGGGAGCTTTTACAGGACGACGACAAAATGGACCAAATCATTCGCCTCAATGAGACGGTGGGTATCCTCTCTGTTCCCCAAAGAACCAAAGTGCTGAGAGGAATTTGCAGCTTTGTTAAATCTCTTCTTTCATCTTTAACGACGCGGTTCCGTCGTTTTCCCGCTGTACGTTGTTTTCCCCCGTCGCTGAAAATGACCGTTTTGGTGTTTTGGGTCAGCACATTTGATGTATAGTGTGTGTGTGTGTAACGCAAATCCGCTTTGCATGGCTCATCGATTGTCTGCGTGGCGAGTGATCGGATTTCCAATTCGTTTCCATAAACCCCGGTCCCCTAATATTTGCGGTAATTTATTAGTGGCTGAACCGAAGATAAAACACAAAGGCATTTGTTTTATGCGGTCTGTAGGAGTGATTGTTTGAGTCTAAAAGCGTCCTTATTGTGCAGGAATCATCATGTCGTGGTGTTCAAGCCCCCCAAACGCACCGTTATGTGGTTTTAGATCCCACGCCGGACTCCGTTTAAATATCAGCTAGTGTAAGAGTTTTTCCTCTGTCGGTGGACTTGCACACGAGGGAGAAGATGCCTTGAGAAAGCATTCGGCTTTTTAGGACATGTTATTAATTTCGGCATCACTTCAATACATATACGAACCCCTCTTTATATAAAATTGCAACTTTTACAACTAGTCGTCCACGGTCCTTTACCCTGACAGGATACTCCGAGTGGCGTTAATTTAAAATGAAAGTGTACTTTTCTTGCAGTACGCGGTGCCTTGATGCATTATATTTTTGCCGAATTGAAGAGTGGTATTTGAGCTTTAGAAAACATCTGAAGGTCGAGACTTTGATCTGTACAGCTTTGCGTATAAACATTGACAGATTTTTTCTAAATGGAATTCCACGTGTATTAGTCTCCATGTCTAGAGATGCACGTTTCAGGGCTTCACGATGACCTTCCTGGTGTCAAGCAGTACTTCATCCTTTCTGTCTCTCTCTCACACACACACACACGCTGTCCAAACTTTTTTTCATGGGCCCCCTTTTCATTAGGTTTGCCTTGGGGGTGCTCAAACAGAAATGAGTCTCTCAGTCAGGACCGAGCAGGCTATAGAATTGCATCGCCTTTTCACGGCTGTGGGTGGGGTGACAACGACAGTGGGTGCACTGAAACATAACCAGTGTGGGCTAACCGTCATATATCATACATGTTCTCCCTGCGGGAACATCCAGGGGCTTAAATAATTAAAGTATTCTTGAGATAACTGGTCTCCACTTTGCGAAGCACTGAACTGGACCTTTGCGTTGCTGATTTATTAAGACAACAAAGCCTGAATGTCTTGTGATTTTTGTTTAGACACAGAAAGAAAGGCTTTGCTTATTTGCTCGGTTCTTGGAGAAGGATGTGACATTTGAAACCTGGCTCTGAGAATGAACTGGGACGATGGAGCCAAAGTGGTTGAATCTCACCAAGAGGTTGCCACCTGATGAGTTTAACTACAAGCTGAGCAGAGGGACTCAGGGCCACGATCCAGACGGCTTGGGGGCATTTTAGCAAGTATTCGCCCAGGATCCCATTTGTCTGTCACTGACTCATAATATAAAACTTGGGCATTTGCTCCCATCGCTGTGCTCCACATTACTGCAGACAGAATATATCAAAACATGAACCACATGTTGTCATGGCTGGCTGTTCTGTGGCTGCAGAAACTGATGATTTCACAACCCGTCTCTCATCTCCGTATGAGCTCTGGGAGCAGAACGCTTCATTAATCTCATGTTAATGACGAATGTTATGTAAACCACTGAGTGTAATCATTCATAACGATTCATAGTCATGAATGCCACAGCCTGCTGGGAGTGTTCCTCTGACTCTCATTAATAGCTGTCCACGTTCGCACCATGATCTGAAATGTCAGGTTTGGTTGTCAGTGCTGCAGCAGCCACAGTTTTGTCGTGACCTTTGACAGCTGTGCAGATAAACATCTTTGTGAATCCTCAGTGGGGGTGCGCAGGTAGAAATCAATGGTGAAAGAACAAAGGGGGAAAATTGTGACCTCGGATGCACTGCAGCTGCAGGGCTGAGGCTTGGGTGATTCTCAGAATCACAACAGCAAACCAGCATTTAGGCAGAGTCATTTCAGAATCAAACACTTCCTCCTTAGTGCTGGGTATTAAACCTCAGTACATCTTTGGTGCAGACCTAAAGCTGTCTAAAGCACCAGGTATTGAAAACTGTCAAGTGCTGAAAGCTGGTATTCAGTGGCTTCGCATAGTCTTCTTTGCTAATTGTTGATAAAACAAATTTTGTGTTGTCAGGCTGTTACAGCAATGCTAAGTTCTTGTGTGGCTGCGTGTGTTGGGGCACAGCAACATAATCATGTATTTAGAGTCGCATTTCTTGCCACCTGATGAGTTTAACTTCAAAATGACCTTTTAGCTCAGTTTTTGGTTTCTAGCAACTCCCGAGGGAAATATTTGACTTTTTAGCTTCTAAGTGCTCCACTATGTTCACCAGCTGGTCTCTAACTGTCCGTCTGCTGTTTGGTGCTCAGCAGGTAGTGTACACTGTGGGTTTACCAGAGCTTGTCTGCTGAAAATAGCCGCCTGCATTGGCCGAAACCGATGCTATGAGAGCGGTGAGACTGAACCAAAGTGGTAAATTTGTGGGCCAGAAAAACACAATGAGCCGGAAGATGCTAAAGCGCTCTGTAGAGCTGAGAGGAACTGCTGGTCTGGGTCTGGTGGTGATAATTCTAACCACGAATTACCCCTTTTCACATTGCACACATTCGTTGGGTGCATGATTATAAAAATATTGATCATAGCGCCTTTAAAGTCACCCCAGATGGTGCAGGGAGAGAGTTATCAAGCTGGCCGTCCACTACACCCTTACAGCTCATATCCCTTCATTTCAGTGCAGGCCTGGTGGAGCATGGAAGATTCTCTTTCATGGAAAAGTCTTTGCGCCCTCGTCAGTTTCCTCTGACACTGACTGTTAAATTGATGCCTTTGGTCTGCAGAAGCCTCATCAGGCCTGAGCCTCATTTACGATAAAAGAGAAACACCTATTTGCTGCGTTTCATGTGGTCAGACGCGTCGAGCCACAGAAAACAACAGCGCTGCTCCTCGTCTTCTCCAGCTCAGAGCCAGAGACTTTTAAGTGCTCCCCAAGTGTCATTTGTCAGGGATGGTAAACACTGTCAGCAGTGCTTTACAGCCCATGCATCAAAATACAAAAAGAAAAAACCCATTCACTATTCCCCAAAGACTGCAGCAGTTGTTGTTGTTTGATGAGCGAACCAGCCCAAGCAGGAAATGGAGTGTCCGTTTTGATTCCTGTTTAAGGAAACGGGACGGATGATTGGGCTTTAAGCCTCAAACGGACTGTGTTGTCTTTATTCTTGTGAATGAGCAGCAGATCTGTAGTATCTCTTTCTGCACTCGCACAGGCCTTCGTGTGACTACAGGGCACATTCTGCAAATTAATCTGAATTTGGGACTCATACATCCTTTTTGATGACCCGTAAAATGCGAGACAGATGCACCGTACAGCACTGGACTCAATGAAATGGCCTTCGGGCCCAAAATGAAACTGACTGTTGAAAGAAAGCATTTGAGCAAGAAATGTATCCGGCTGGGCAGAATCGCAGGAATGCTGAGACCGATGGAGTAGTCAAAGAGGATTCAGATTTTTTTGCATTGCCGAACTCACGCTGCGTCAGTGTTTGAGATACTTAACCGTTTCTTTACAGTAATGCTGAGACAGTGCTGTTTGGCGACACTCAAAGGGAGTGGCATTCATTTGAATAATTTATGGGTTTCTTATGGTCTAGTGACAGTGTGACATTCCTCACTCCTCACAAGTTCAGAATTGGGGTCTTTTACTGTAAATGGTTTTTATTTTTTTACACCATTTTAATCTTTAAAGTTATAATCCATAAAATTCTGAGGATTTGCTGCTTTTCTTTGTGATATCTGAGACTAAACTGTTATGGCATTAACATCATTATCTCATAATGTTGTTAATGCCATAACAGCATTATGAATTTGTTCTGAAATCACAATTATTTGATGGTTCACAGAATATGAAAACACCAGTGGAAGGCTGAGGCCAAGCGCTTGCCCTTCTCACATTATGAAAAAATTAAAACACAGGTTTTTAATTCTCATACTTTACTTGTCGTTCCCCATTCGTCATATATATCCTCCAAATCTAACTTTTTGCAGTTGTTTAAGCCGCACCACCATTTGTTAACAGCAGTTTTACTGAGTTATCATATGCTTGAATATGTCACCTGTGCCTGTATTATCTCAGAGAGACTAAACAAAGAACCTGAATGAAAGATTTATGAGGAGTTCTTTGGCTACATGCAGGTATTTTACCAGCCCTCACCTCCTTCAGCACATACTATACTGTTAACCTTCAGGTGATTCAGTGTTCTCTCAGCAGTAGAAGATAAATCAGTCTGCCAAGTGGCTTTCAAACACACAGAAAACTCCACTCTCAACTCTGGCTTGACTCAGACTGTATGAACTCATGCAGCTGTAGTGGGTCTAACTGTGTTGTGTTGTTTTGGGCGCAGGAACCACTGAGACTGTCCTTTTCCTGCTGCTGAAAAGAAATAAAGCATTCAGGGGGTCTCTTTTCATGTTCTCTCTGCATTTAACACCATGAGCAGAGTCACTGAATGCACCACGGCAGCAAGCGACGTCTTTTAATTCCAGCGAAAAGATATTCAGTTTGTTCTCTTGTAAGCATCAAATCTTCATGTTCGAGAAGCTGAAGCAGCAAATATTTGATATTTTTGCACAAAAAGTGACGAAAACAATTATTCGATTATCAGAATAGTTGCTGATTAAATCTCTATTCTCTCTGTTCAGTTTCAGGAGCTTCAAGTGGAGAGGGAGACGCTGCTGACCTCTAACCGGAGCTTGGCCGAGGAGAGCCTCGCCCGACGACCCCGCCTTAATAACGGCAAACTCCAACTGGCGGAGAAATACCGGGAACTGTCCAACCTGGCAACCACATGCTGGGAAAAACAGAGTCAGCTTGGTGAGTTTACCCCTAGGCCAAAGAGACAAAGAGGGAAGGAAGGTGGGGCTGGTTCTGGGCTCATGTAGATAGGATGCCAGTGGACGATTTCTGTTGAGACATAAGTCAAGAGGAGTGTGGTGGTGATGACAAGGTCACTGGTTCGAATTCCAGGACAAGATGGGTAAATATGTCTTGGCAAAGTGAAAGTGAAGCTCTGAAAAGGCAGGAATTTTTCATTTTTCTGGTGACAGCACAGCTGCCTATCACTGTCATCTATGTTTTTTTTGTTTTGTTTTTTTTTTTTTTTACTTAAATGGCCACACAGCTTTTATAAGACTCTATGTTGACTGCAATGAAAACAAACCAAAAGAAGAAATCACAGAAAGCCCATGAAAAGGCTGTGTCCTAAACCACTCAAGGTTAAAACTAATTATACGTGATATCCCACAGTGGCTCCTCATTGTCTTCCCTTGTAATTGCAGTAAGACACACAGCCTTCTTTACTGCACCATTAGAGGCATAGAAAGCAAAAGTAAATTTAAATTACTTTTGACTCACTGTGACACTCTCACTGATTCAGAGAGCAGCGGAAGTTTCACATCAGAGTGCAGAGAAAACTTCGGAGTGTCAGTGAGACGAGCCTTCAGCGGCTCAGCGAAAGCCTCAGCATGACTGGAGGTTGGTCATGGGAACGAAATGGAGCATATCAAATGCCAGAAGGAAGCTTGCAGCAGTTGTCAAGGAATTTGCGGGGTGAAAGGGGCCTTGTCTTTGTACAGGCAAGTCATGCTTTTGACGGGGCAGCTATAGGGCAGCACCAGAGGATGCCTTCTAAGCCTCGGCCCTAAATTTTTAAGCCTTGTGGGCACGCTGTAGAAATTCCTCACACTGTAAGAACCAAGCCAAGAGCAGGTGATAAAATAAATCCCTCTGCATTCATTTCCAGAGGTAATGTCAACTGCTACTTAAATATCACTGTGAGTGTAAGCTTCAATGGAGCGAACCTAGTGCTTGGTTTACCCTCGTGAAAAGCCATTGCTTGATTTGTGCCTCAGCTGCCGGCCAGTGATGGAAGTTGGGAGGAATGTTAAACTTCCTGTCAATGTGTGCGCATTACACAGATGCTGTCCCACCTCCCCAGCGAAGCAGGATGGGCGGGGGTCCTTCCTCTGCAAAACATCTGATTCTCATTTGGTGCAACAAGGGAGAGGGGGGGAAAAAGGTGAATGAAGAGGGTTTTCTTGAGGTGACTAATCTTTGCAGAGACAAACGGTGGAGGGGAATCGAGGCGGACAGCTGTATTGTTTAATACATCCTGCTGTTTGGTGGACGGGTCTGTGACCAGAGTGTTGTGGTTCCCAGGTGGACTTGAAACCTTGAGTGTTTCTTAACATCTGCTCCGCACAGTTTCTCACAACTATTGTTGGCATCTGTTTCTCTTTGCTTCCTCCTGCTGCTTCACTGTTGCTAAACATTGGCTCGGACTTATAATCGTTTGATTATTGATGCAGTGAACTGATGTCTCCTTTTTCCCCCCTGATACTAGTTCTGGTACCCAAACCTGGGATATCAGCTGATACCGTACACTGATGAGTACCAACACTCCGTTATCCAAATTTAAATTCTCTGTGTAACAAACTGATTGATGGAATATAAGCTGGATATAAGCTCTGATCTCCAGCTTCGATGTGATTTCCATTCACAAAATCCAAAACAATTTCATTCCTTCAGAATTTAACCTGGAGACTTAAATTGTGTGAAGTCACGTTATTGGATAAATTGTAAACATATTTCCAGATTTATTTTCCTTGAGAAATAAAAAAAAAACAACTAAAACATGACACATCTGTGTTGTTTAGGTCTACATGTGCGAAACAGTTGAACTAGAAAAAAAAACTTCTGCAGGCAGCAGCTTTATGCATATCTTAAAAATAAATGCTGTTCCATTCAGGTATGCATGGGCTGTCATTAGCAGGTGCTTCAGTAAAGTACACATCCACCTGAATGATCACAGAGCACAGGCAGTACAGAAATTAATTCATCTGCTCTGTTGTGTGCGTCTGCAGACGACCGTTAGCTGATGTTAGCGCCCCGGCAGGGACAGACGGAATAAAGTTAAATTTACACACTCTTCACTCGACTTTCACGGCTTCACATCTCGCAGCTAGAGCAGAGATCTCATCAACAAACACAAACGGAGCTCAGATCAGCGTGCAGAGTCTTTTTTACAGTCCATGCTTCGCTTAAATGCAATCTCGAGATGCAGTACCAGACAGCCAGAGTCAGCTCACCATCCTGACTCACACCATCCCCTTAAACTGCAACAGCTCCATACTGACTATTCACATCACAGTTTACAGGACTGTTGTGACTCAAGGCTGCTAATAGAGCAGATATCTTCTACTTTACTTTAAACTTGTGCGTGTTTTAATAACTGTAAGTTTCCAGAAAGTGGACATTTTTCACGTCACGCAAACTGAACCACCTACAACAAGTAACCACATAACCACGCCAGGCTGAGATTATAAGGAAGCTAATGTGAAAAACGTCATCCAGACTGTGGCGTTGCTGATCAGAGGTGTTAGTTCAACTGTGTGGTCAGTTTGGAGGCTGTAATTTGTGGTGCTGTTGAACTGTATTGCTTTATACTGACAGGTCATTTATATCAGTGAGATCAAAACATATTTCCAGCTGTAGCGCATAAACACAAGTTCTCGGAAGCAGGGCGGTGGTTTAAAGGAACAATACTCCGAGACGTTCAAACTGATAAAAAGAAGTGTTATTTTTGTTTAGTCTTTTGCTTGGTCTTGAGGCTGACATGTTTTCCTCACTTAAATGGATAATTGACCAAATGTTCACAACGTCAGATGACTCTGAGATATTTTCAGCACAGCTACAGTGCCTTTAAAAACACAAATACACAGTGTTAAATTGGATGTCACTATTCAAAGAGCAAAAGCTTCTTTCTAGATTTTGCGGGTTGTGTTTATTCATGTAGAAATCCATGTTAAAACTGTAAGAGACGCGCTGCAGCCACAACATACAGTCAGCGTAAGTTATTTTGAGTTATGTCCACATTCACAGTCGCACATCAGTGTTCACAAAATAAGTGGTTAGTTAACTGTATTTATATGCCCCATGTGGCCACTTTTGGTTCCTCAGTGGGTGTTGAAAAGCGCTCTGTTATTCTACTGAAGTAGACGTGGGCGAGATGAGGCAGGCTGAAGTAAATTGACCGTTTGCTAAATCCCTCCCCTGAACAGTTGTCCGCTCATAGCTTAGCGGCGGTGACTAGACACAGTATGAAGGAGTGTTCATGGGGCTGCAGTAAGAGAGGTAGTCAGTATACATGTTAACATTAAAGTAAACACATGCTGTGTGAGTATGGAAGGTTTGAGAGCTGTGCCAACAGTATCCGAGGAGGACATGCTAATACACAAAATGGCTCCTGAAAGCGCTTTGACATCACAAATGGATGGTGTGTATCTCTGCAGCGTAGCTGTTTCCTGTTGTAGCTGAAGAACCATTAACATAAACCCGATGTCAGTGCTACATTTTAAAGTGAAAACATGGAAATGAGGCATGACTTTGGCGGCTTTGTAACAACTTTAACACCATTTGTCAGCTCTCTAAGCAGAACTGCCTCATGTTTGGCTCCTGGCATCAGTTTAGTCAAACCATTGTAGGTAGACTGTGGCGCATCCTTTGATGCTGTTGAGTGTTTTCAGCTGTTTGACTGCTGCAGTCTGCCGACAACGGCTAGACCGCACCTTTTGTCTATTACAGTTCTTTTTTAATCTCCTGTAATCCATGCACCAATCCATGTTTCACATTAAAGGAGCATGAAAGTGCAGAAATTATGTTTTTTTAAATTAAAAAAAAAATCAAGTTGAACCTTTACCCACTGACCGCACAGTAAATTCTCCTCACACCCACCAGTTCAGCACAAACGGGCGTCAGCAGCTACTTTCATACTTTTATTTGTGATGTTGGGTGTGGTCATCTGAATGGGATTTTGGGTTTGTTTGTTGTCATCATACCAGATCTAAGTGAATGGGAGCTGTGAGAGAAGCTTTCATGTTCACTTCCTCTGGGATTGTCTCTATCCAGCACCTCTGTGGCCATAGAACAAGGTGCATATGGTGTCTATAACTAAGCTTTTTTGTTTGGGACTTTCCGTATTCGGAGTTGAATAAAAGGATTACACCCTTTGACTCACGTCACTTGTGAGTTTGAAGGCTGTAAGAGATCTGAGTGTCCCTTGGTGTTTCTCAGTGTGTGATAGGAACTGTGCTCTGTCGATTTAGACATTTATGAGGTGTTTTGCCGTCAGGACAGATTTGCTTTTTGAATCTGTCAGTTAGCTCAGAGTGTGATACATATTTTAGGGGCTCAGAGAGAAAGAAGTGGTGTCAGAGGATACGCAGAGCGGGTAGAGATGCTGAGGGTGTTACTCACGGTTGGTAGCAGTTATTTGAGGTTGTCCGAGAAGGCACAGGGGTAGAGTTTCCATCTACAATGGCAAAGACGCAGGGTTCAGCACGGGCGCTTTCAGCCGAGTTGCACCTCTTGGTGAACACAAGTGGCCGTGTTGCTTCATATTGCATTCAAGAGGTGGATGTTTTTGTCCAAAACCTACAAAAGGAACAAGATCGTGTTCAGAGAGCTGCAGTTCGAAGTGCTAAGGGATTTTTATCAGACATACTAGTCTATCTGATGGTCGGTCCACCACATAGACTACCATGACATTTGGTAAATATAGTCTTGGTGCCAGAACAATGAATCCTACTAACTTTAAAGAAACCTTTCAAAGTGCAGGCTTTAAAAGGTGTGTTTTAAACAACAAACATACTTTATTATTTTATTTTTTATGTGAGGAAAGATCATCAACCTGCGGAAAAGTGAGGGGAAAAAAAAAGATGTCATGGTGCTGATCATACTGTTTGATTGACAGGTCTCACCTCAGCAGCGTTACAGCATTCGCCTGAGGTTCCTGAATGAACCTTAAAGCGGCAAAGTGTTATTTTCCGTTTGTAGCACAAGCACTAGAAGCTGTGAAGCCGTTATCATGCTTGTGTCTGATATAACAGGAGGTTGCCAAACTCTGACGTTGTGGTAGAAAGGGCAAACATGAGGCTCGAGTGCTGCAGGAGTGTAATACACTGCTGACTCGCTGGCTAATTTTCAAGCCTAGGATACATCCATGCCCCGCAAGGCCCCATCTGCAATACCGTGACCTATTTGTGTATAATCAGCAGCAGATCACTCGCCCGGCATGTTAAACTGCATTTCTTCACTTGGTTTCTCATAACTATCCGGCACAGTAGAGTTAGCAGCATTTCGAGGGGGGGGGGTTGGTTGTATTCATTATTATCAGCCGATGGCATCTCCGTGTTTATGTTGTTTCCAACTGGAGCTCCATCATTCAGTCTTCTTGGTATCTAGCAGCCTCTGACCAGAAACGACGTTAGCCACAGGTTAGCCTATTGTTTAGCTGTCGAGACCACATATTTACTGTTTGGATTCGCTCTCAGCGCTCTCAGTGTCGCTTTCAGCCACAACAGGGAGCTGTTTTTAGCAAAAAAAAAAAAAAAAAGAAAAAAGAAAAGAAAGCTCTGAAAAAGCCACAGCACGCTACCTGCTCAGCAGCAAACAGCAGACGGACACATATGGCTGGTGAACACAGTGGAGCATTTAGCAGCTAAAGAAGCAGGTATTTCCCCCAGGAGTTAGTACAGACCAAAAACAGAAATCCTATCAGCTTTAAGGGTCATGACATGTCAGTGTTGTGTTCACAACTTTTTTTCCTGCTTCCCCAAAGTCGCCCAAAAAGTCACTGCAGGTTTAAACCGACTGTTCGGTGTGAAAACACCTTTTCTCCGGTGGATACACAAACTATTATTCAAAGCAGAGTAAAGAGGAGCTCTTTAGGTCAGTCAGGTGATTCCTCCAAAAAGACACATATTGTTTGTAACAACAGCCTTTTCTCTACCTTAAGGCATCCAGGATGAAACTAACCTCTGCCTTTGTCTGTATTTATCTGACGCAGTTCTAGGTGCACATACAGCTGCATTTATGGACCAGATTACACCAGACACAGGTGATGATAAGAAGCAGCAGAGCCTATCAGGTGGACTGATTTCAGTGCAGTCTTAGTGGTGAATTCCTCCTGTATTGTATGTCAGTGTTCATTGGAGGACTCTGGTCTCTCTGCCTGCGTCCATTAACATGTTGACATCAGCTGATTGCTGCGAAGTTGCTGGTCAGCACACTGTGCCTTCACTGTAACTGTCACATCGATCAGTGTTTCCCACAGCACGAGTTCTCCAAGAACACGATGCAGGTTTTGACTCCACGTTGTCTCAGATCACTGTGGAGGATTTTAATGCTGACGCTAAACCTGACTGGACTCTGACGGTCGAGGCTCAGGGGGCCTCAGGGCCTGACAGTCGATCCGATTATTTTGTCATGGGAATGGTCTGCTCAGCTTTTAATGAACGCAGACTTGTCGAGGCCCAACAGCAGGATTTTTGAAACATGTTGGATTTGGTTGGTCGAGTCTTGAGCTGTGTGCAGGACTGAAGTGTGAGCTCAGCTCATACACATCTTAGATACTTTAAATAAAGATTCTAGTTAAACCCTTAAGTTTTCTTATTTACGGTGCAGAGGGTCAGTGCTTCAGTCAAAAAGGACTGTTTAGGAAACATTTTACGGTCAAACTGTTGCCCACGCTGAGCCCAGCAGTGTTTCCTTTCCAAAACGGCAGCACTGCGCTTGCCTGGACTCCTCATCGTTTCATTTCTGCTCCCAGGCAAAACGTGTTACTCCATCACTGACACCATTCACTGTTCAGTGCAGCACTGCACAGCACGGGCCTCCAGCTCCACCACCCCCACGTCACTCTCCATCTCCTTAAATGTAGGGCACATACAGCTGCTTTAGGAGCATTTGTTTGCCTGGCTGTCACCTCACATTACACCCCCACCTCCTAACATCTGCAGTGTGGGGTCATGAACAAGGCCATTACTTAATGCGCGCTTGCTTTTTACTACAATAGAGTCGATGTTCACACAACCATGGCCAGAACCCTATAATGATGGATTATTAATGTGGAGATGACGGCATTATAGAAACCAGAATGTACAGTGCAGCATCAGAGAAGAGGTTTGTCGCAGCCATAATATTTTCTGCTCAGAAACCTTCGTCTCTTTAAAGTGACTTTATCGCTGGATGAATTATTTGACTTCCACACCACATTACCCTACTTCACTGACAAGCAGGGAACATTTAACGAGAACATCTTGACTGGAAATTCAACTGCCAGCACACATTGTCCATTTTCTCCGTGTCTGTCGAGATGGGGGGTAGAGATTTCCCTCGAGGGCTCAGAGTTATTACAGTCATTACTGTGACCTTTATTTGCCCCCCAGTTTCCCCTGAACTCAGCCCGACTTGTGGGGGTTAGCGTGGCTGTCACAGCGTCTCTTGCAGCGACAAGACACACTTTGCAGTCAGCTGGGTCAAGCCTGCTCATAATGATGACCGACCGCCATCCCCAGGAGGTGAACACATGATGTGTATGAGTGCTGCACTACATACATATTTATCAGGCAGGATGTGCCCATTTCTGCTTGTATCTGTTGGGTGTTCGTTGGACATGGCATTAGTGGCACTTCCTGTATGTAAGCAAGCTTAGTTTTGTTTTTTTTGTCATTATAACATAAGTAAGCAGGACGCTGAAACTACCAGGAATCCAATTAAAAGCCGCATCTTGAGGGATAATTCCATTTTTATTACAACTGGGGTTTTATTTTCCTACTTTCGGCCATCACTGCCTTCATTAATAATGAGATTGTGCCTGCCAAGATAAATATCCTTAGAGTTTCAGTTATTTTTATTTCAATAATAATTATGTTGCTGGGTATTTTATGCTTTTATTAAAGCTATTGTGCTGTATTGCACTGTACTGTATTTTAACTGGCACGTTGGCGGAATTAGCTATTAGCAGTTCCTGTTTGAAGGTTTTAGTTTTAGAAACGATGGCCAGAATTACAAAAATAAAACCCTGGTTACTAAAAAAAAAAAAAAATACAGTGGAAAAATTGTGGAACATTCAGTATTCATCAGCGTCTCCTCTCAGTTTGCTGACCCAACGTGTCACGATGACAAAATAACTTCTTGTCAATCATCCTGTCACCACTTACTCGATCCTGATGTAATGTTGATATGAGCTGGTTTGAATGTTCTGTGGCAGATTTTTATTTGATGCAATTTCTCATGGTTTTGTGAGCTGCTGCCTTGATGCTTTTGTTTAAGGCTCCCTGCATTTTATATCGTATCGACATGGACATAAATAATTCAGGGGTGTGTGTGTGTGTGTGCGTGCGTGCACGCGTGTGCACATGAACAATAAGGTCTTGGGCGTTGGCGTTGGTGTTGGCGAGGTACAATGTCAAAGAGAGCTCTGTAAAAAGAGAGTGTGCTTAAACATTTATCCTTAATTATTTGTTTGTTGAAGTTTTAAAGATTATTTTGCGGCAGACAGGAGAAAATCTAAATGGTCTGAGATCTGAGAAAGTAATTTAAGGAGATGGCAAAAATGAGACTCCGAAATGGATTTCAGTTTCGTGGTCAAACCCAACGAAGACCAGCTTCTCAAAATAGCTCAAAGTTGAATGTGTACAATGTTTTCCCTTTTTTTCTAGCCAAAGACTGTCCACCCCATCACCGCCATCTCCTCGTCAGCACATACCCTGAAGGCTCTTTGTGATTTGGAAAATAATTTTCTCTGCTGCGGTTTCTTGGTTACTGGGTTTTTCTTCCAATTCCAGTGAAGTCATACCTCATCTTCCTCCCTCCGCATGCATCAGTGATGTTTCTTTGTCGTTGCAGAGGCTCATGTCCAGAAGCACGGCCTACAGACAATGCAGAACCTCCTGCAGGAAGAGGTGGCACGTGCTGAGGAGCATTCAGAGGTAAATGGACAAAACAAATCAGAGGCTCCTCAACTGGAGCTCTTTCTTCTCGTTCTTGCTGAGAATAAATAAGTCTTTTCATCATGTTGGCAGCACTGTTGTGGATTGTTCATGAAAAGCCTGCAGTTTAGCTGACAGCCCACCCACTTCAGTGCAATCTGATCCCTAAAGACATGAGGGATATACATACAGTGAGCAGTCCACCAACATCTGAGACTAACCGAACCCACTTACACCACAACAGCCTCCACAGAAACACTTACATGTAATTTACATGTGCTTTGTCAATTCTGTTACAGTTTTAAGGATTTAACATCAAATAACTAAAATGTTTTCTCTCAGTCACTGTTGACTGCGTCTTAGAGCCGAGGTGGATTCCTCTTGGGGATGAAGCAGCATTATTTCAGTTTCCTCCACCAAGGAGATGTTTTCACCCGTGTCTGTTGGTTTGTTTGTTTGTTTATTTGTCAGTGGGATTTCATAAAAAGTGCTGAACTGATTTGCACCAACTTCGGTGGAGGGATGGGGCACAGACCAGGGAAAGACCCATTAAATTTAGTGGTGGATCCAGGATTTTTTTCTTTCCTTAACATTGTGAGATGTTTCACCTTTCTAGTTGTCAATGTTCTGATCACAGTTGGACATTAATCACAGTTAATCAGTTTGCGTTGCAGGTTGAATTTAAACCAGAAATATGCAGCCTCATGAATAAAGGACAAATGTTCCAAATCGATAATCACCAGGGCCAAACACATCACATGCTCACATGAGCAGCTTAGCTTGGATATTACATTTTCCTACTTGGCTTTTACATTACAGTGCCAAGTCACAATGAACCCTTAGTGCTGTCTGTCCACAAAGATACTGAAGCTTTGGTTTTATTTACAGAGGTTTTGTAATGTCTGCCTCCAACACAATGTTGAAAGCATTTAACAACTACATTTGAAAAAAAGCTTAACAGCAGCATGTTTTTTAGGAAACAATGTCCGAGTCACTCTGGATGATCCACAAACCTCACTGTGAACAGTTTTTAACTTGTGGTAGGAAATAGTTTCAGGTGAAAATGATTTTTAAAGATGTTGTCACCTGACAGGAGAGCCATCCAAAACCGACCAGGTTCCTATGAAATGATAGATATATTTTGGCCTGGTGTATTTTATAAACTGAGCTGTGAAAGAATGATCCTGATGAGATCCCGTCTGTAGCTTTACCTCAGTAACAAAACAAACCGCATCGCACAAAAGCTGTATGATACTGTTCACATACTCACCTGCATGTGCTCGCTGACACTCACGTTGTATAACTTACAGCACAAAACCGCACTGATCCTCTGACACGCATGTGCTGACATGACGGTGAGTTCTTTTTCTTTGGCACGATTGCCTTTATTTGATAGATGAAAGTGCAGAGAGAGACAGGAAACGTGGGGAGAGAAGGAGCACGATGTGATAACGCTCTATGGCCGGAAACCGAACATCTGGCTTTAAAGTTTAAAATAACATGTTTTTAGATGGGATGTGCTTTTAGCAGATAGCAACTCATGTAAACTGAAACTCATCAGTTTACATTACACTATGAAAATTTGATGTCTTCTTCTCTCAAAAATCGCTGTAGCTGCACTTTTCCTCATACCAGCATAAATATACTTCTTCTTGCATGTGCACAAATTGTGAGGGATGTGTGGATCAACCAGCTGCACATCACACACAATGTGTGGTTGGAAAACAAGATCAGCCTGCTCTTGTTTTCCAAATTTCATCCAGCACATGCTTCTGTCTTTTGAGCTCCCGCTGAATTTACAGCCCATTTGAATCCAGCAGTGGAATAACAGGCTCTGACAAAGCAAACTGCTCTATAGACAGGACAACTAATGAGTGTAAATACATTTAGTGGTTGTCACAGAATGAATGCCAGCCATAAATAGTATCAAAAACTGGGTTTGATATGATGAAAATCTAAAACATTATAACTTTAAATATCTTAAAATGTGCCGGCCGTCATTCAAAGACATACAGCGACCTGAGCAGTCAGACGTTTGGAGGCTAAAGGAGCATTTCTGACGTTTCTCCAAAGAACTTTTTTCACCACTCAGGAACAAAAAAATAATATGGACAATGGATTTTTGTCACCTTTGTAATAGAAGTAAACCTAGATATAGAAGTAAACCTGAGGACTGCCTTTGTTGGAGGGAAACAGCGTTTCGTATATGATGATATTATGTTATCTTCCCCTGTATGGTGTTCACTGGGTACAGAAAGCTTCAGCTGCAGTCTCACAATAATTCATAACATTGGCCTCTGTGAGCTTGAGGCTCAGATCCTGTTTAAATCCTACATGTTCCTTTGGCCTTGATCAGGGCAGTGAGGGAGTCTGGTTCACAGATGAAATCCACGCTGCTGCTCCAGGCTCAGATTGATCCGCTCAGCACACCTCCCTCACCTCACAGGGGGCGGGGGGCTCCAATCAATACCACCAGGACTCAGTCATTAGAGCGGCTGTCCACTGATTGATTAAGGAGCACCAAGCACAAGCCAAACAACCATTTTGTTCCGACTTGTTTATTTTTTATGTGTAGGATAAACTCTTAACTCTGTACTTTAAAATAACATGATTTCTAGTTGCTGCATGTTGAAGATTTGACGTATTCACTCATTCGTGTTGTCACATTTTTTGATTTTATGGTGAAATAATCCTTCAAATTTCATCCCCCTGTGAGTGGGTGTACATTTAACCAGAGCTCTTCGATTTAGCAGACCTGAACCAACACAAGGAGAGACTCATCACTCACCGTCTGTGTTCTATGACTATCTCCTCCGATCTCAGACACTTCAGATTAAGCCCTCAGAGGGTTTTTATTGGCTCAGTGGAAAACCATTTTGATTTTCTTCAGCAAGACTGACACCGAATACAGCAGTTTCCAAAACATCTTCCTTCAGAATTCAGATATATTCACTGCAGTGGCGCCGTGACCGTGAAAATGTGGGAAAGCGTGTTTTTCCTTGGCCTCCGTGTCAGAAGGAAATCCTTGCCTTTGAAGATTCCTAACCAACAGCTTCTTCTTCCGTTGCCTAAAGTCAAACAAGCTTCCTTAATAGGAGGATTCCTCGTCAGGTACCAACATGAACAAAGATATCTGATGTAGGAAACAAAACATAAACTTATATTTGTCCTCAGCAGTCGTGTAAATCCCTCACAACAGGGTTGCTGCGGTTCATGTCCCACTTCAGCCTTCAAACAGAGCTCGTTTTGCTATATTTGTGCAGATATGAGCTGAACTGAGGGCACTCAGATCGGTCTGGTTTAGGTTTTAACTCTGGTTCATAGCCTCATTTTCTCAAGGGTCTGCTGATTTTGTGTTAAAGCGGTTGGATTGCAGCCAAGAGGAGACTGATGTTGTTCCCTGTTGTGGTTTTCATCATTCACACACTAACTGTTTCTCTGTGTTTTAAGGCTCAGTAATTAAGAATTCCCCAGCAGAAATGTTCCTGCAGCTCTTGGTTTCTCTTATTTCCTTAATCTAAGAAAGGAAACCGGATTCTCCGTTTCTGTGACGTGTCACTGGTCAGGGTAGTGTGTATGAATGTGTGAGTAAATATTTTCTCATTTAATCATTTTGTCTATAAGGTGTCAGAATATTGTGGAAAAATGCCAAAAGGTGACGTATTGCAGTGCCTGACCAAAAGTCAAAAACCCAAAATATGGAACCAGTAAATATTTGGCATCTGTGCATGCTAATCGCTTATCAGAGCAGTTCCAGTCCGTTTTCTGTCGATTAATTGACTGCACTGTTTCAGCTGTACTTGCATCTGCCATTTATTCTCCTGTGAAGTGAAAATCGGCAAAAGGGCAAGTGCATAATCTTAATAAGCTGCTTCTAGGATATAGTTTAGTAATATATCTCATGATGCATCAGGCCTCTGTCAAAACACTGAAGAAAGAAGTTAATGTCTTAAGATAAAAATCCAGTCACGTTTTTTTGTCAGACAAAAACTGCGTGACCCAAAGAGAAGCTGCAAGTTGATTAGTTGATTAGAATATTCTTCGTATACCCTGCATGAAAATAAACAGCAACAGCAACAGCTGCTGTGTATTGGCAGTAAAGCCAATAAATTCACTGCGACCTGAGGTTATTTAATGTCGTCCATGCCAGATGGAGAAGCTCGCACATCACAGTGGGGGGAAAACACAGTGGGAGGAGAGGTAATAAAGCTGCTCCACCAATCACATGATACAGTTGACCAGGGGCAAGCGACAATTAATGAAAGGAGAGTGAACGAGGCTGTGTGAGGGTTTACCCTGCAACAAACATCCGCTTTAACACTCGGTCTCAGATTTAAATTTCATGAAAAGACCAAAACCAACAAGAAACTGATCGGATTACCAAGTATCTTCTCTGTGCCTGAAGGCTGATTTATCTTATTCCTCTTTGCCATACACTTTCATTTTTAATGTCCAGAAACTATTAAAAACACACCAGTGAGCCACACTGTCAGTCCCACATATATATATGTGTGTGTGTGTGTGTGTTAATCCACGACTGAAAAAGCTTTTTTGAAAGTGTAACAACACATTTTTAAAGACTTAAGTGTTTTTAAAAAATTTTATAATAAAATAATAAATGGGCTTGAGGCTGAGAACCACAAAGAGAGGAAGGGGAAGTCGGAGATTATTCAGAGACGGACTTAACACGTTGAAAGAGATTTATTCACGGTATGAAAACTATAGAACAACACCAGTCTCATTCTTAAAAGTTCTCGAAGTTGTTGAAGCTAGAATGAGTATGTCGAAACAACATTAACTTGTTTTAGAAATTTTATACCCTTATAAGAATTTTATTACCTGTTAATACAGAGGTCCCCCTGCACACACTGCAGCATGTTTACATCCACAGAAGAAACCAGGTCACTGGGAGAAATCAGGTTAGTGTCCACTGAACAAAACGCATTTAGAGCTGAAACAATCGATTGGTCGATCAACAGAAAAATCGGTGGAAACCATTATGATAATTGATGAAACATTTAAGAACTTTTCAGACAAAAAGACCAATCGTTTGATAGTTTGATGTTTCCGGCTTCTCAGATGTGAGAGTTTTCTGTTTTTGGGTCTTGGACAGTTGAAAACATCACTTTGGCCTTTCGGAAGTTGTGATGGTCATTTTTACTTATTGTCTGACATTTAATATCTAATTGTATTCCCATGTGGTAATGAAAAGGTCTTAAAAATCTTGTGTACCTTGGCTACAAGCCTCCCACTTTTTGCTCGTGTGAACATGCGGAATGTAATAAAACAACCAAAATATGAGTAAATATCAGTTTTTTTTTCTCTCTGTCCTGTAAAACTGAGTCAGATTTGGCTTTGAAACAATAACTGTGGTTTATGAGTGATTTAGTCCATAAATATAGCTTCTGCTCTCAACGATCAGCTCAACCAGACGAGGCTCAAACTCTGCTTCTCACATCCTGGGAACACGTACAGAGACAGATCACACGGCTTTCAAGCTTTGCCAAATGTAACAGTTGCTGCACATGGACCATTGTTAGCTGTATAAAAAGTTCTTACAGTGAAATATTGTAGTCGACAAACTGTGCCAAAGTTCATGGGTAAACATCCCAGAGCAGATTAAATCCTCTTTATACTTAGAGGAGTTTGTTTGAACGGCTCCCAGCGGTCAGACCTCCCTTTGTGTGTTGTCCTGTCTGCTGATGCCGGTTTATTTGTCTGCCCTGCTTCACAGGAGCTGCTGGAGAAGTTCATGGAGGGGAACGTAAGCCTGGATGAGTTCTTGGACTCCTTCCAAAGCTCCAGGAAGACGTATCATGTCCGCCGGGCGCAAGTGGAGAAGATGCAGGAGATCGCTCAAGCCAAGCGGCAGCCGGGCAAAGCCAAGAGAGCGGAGGAGAGTAAAGTCCCAGAGGGGAAGAAGGACTCGGAGCAGCCTCAGGAGCCTCAGCGGCCCAACGGCTTCGTAGCACAAGGACCTTTAAGAGTGTTCCAGGTACGCTACGGCCTCACGCCGGCCATCCTCGTCCCTCATTACCCCGTTTCTCCTCCTGCCTCTGCCCCAAGCCATCAAAGTAGTACCCCCCCGCCAGAGCCCCAGCTGGGACAGACCCACATCCTCAGCCCCAGCGCCCCTCTTTCAGGACATGGCCAGCCAGTCGGCCTCAGGGTCATTGGACAGCTATCGGGGGGCTGGCCGGCTAATGGGCGGCCGGTGAGAGTGCAGCAGCTTTACAGGCCGAACCCTCAACAGCCCGAGCCGCCGTACCGATAAGCTGGAGGAGGGTGGGGGTGTGAGGAGGAGGAGGATGAAGAAGAGCCGGTTTGAGAGGCCTTCCAAGACATGGAACCAAACAGTGGCTGTCAATCATGTAAGCAAAGACTAATCCAGAGGCAGGCAGCACTGCAGACGTCCGTTTCTGTTCTCCATCCATGACGCACAAACGTAACCATCAGAGGAAAATGAGCAGAGCAGAGGCAGACGACAGAGACAGGGAGGTCAGGGGATGGGTTTCGATAGCCGGCTCCATTCTGGATGCATTGAAATACTCGCATCCATGAAGCAGCTTCTTGTTTTTTTAATGCACATACATACAAAGGTGATCAGAACCCAGAAAATGCTCAGCAGGAATTATTTGTTCTCATTATTCAAATCATCAAACATCGTCGGCTGAAACTAGATTAAATTTGTTGAAGTTTAAGATTACAACTTTGGTTTTAATGTCATTTACTGACCATATTTCAACATATGACAGGTTCTACAGAGTCTCCTGGACAGATTTCTTGTCAGGGGCACAAAAAAAAAAGAAATCTTTCACATACATTTCAGTGTTATATGTTGGTTTACAAGCGCAGTGCCACTGCAGCAACTCCGATTTGTCTGTAGGTGTCAGCTCCAGTATTTGGAGTGGTGACGTGATTTAACATCTTTGAGTTGTAGTTTTATTCTTTACTCTCGAGATGAAATTCGATAAGAGATTCAGAAGGATTCAGGCTGTGGATTTGAATTCAATAAAGTGCTATCGAGCCCCATCTCTAGAGAGGACACGAGCGTTTTCATTGTTATTTTTAATTATATTTTTTTATACTTCACACTGAGGGTCTTAATCACATCAACACAAAAAAGAGAGAAAAAAGGAAAGGACTTCATTGTTCATTCATCCAGCAGAGGACAGAGAGAGGCTTTGTGAGATGGCAGTCATCAGAATGAATGATGACATGAATAAAGTGGCGTTTGATATAAACTCTCACTGTTTTTCATCCGTCAAAGCACAGACATTCATACTTGGAGCCATTCCCAAGGTGATGAATCCTGATATGAGATCACCGCAGAGCAAAGTTTAAACAAAGACGTACTGTGGAGCAGAGCAGGTGGCATTTACTAATAATTCCCGGACTATAACCTGTCAATAGCATTTGCAGCGTCGTGTGTGTTAGCATCACAGACGATTAGCCCAAAGCCTTCTGCCTTCTTGTGCGATTTCACGAACAGTGTTGCACACCAGTGAGCAATTTTATTTATTCATGTAAATCCTATTTTAAATGGCTGACTTCAAAGCTTCTTGTTTACCGTGCTAAATGAAGAGTGGCTTCTCCTTTCAAGGCAGCCAGTGTTTTTTATTTCTCCCCCAAACTGAGATGACAGAGTGAGGGGAATTTAATCTCTATGAGAATGCCAACGCTCTGCAAGCCCACAGTCGAACATGAGGAGGTTCTTCTCATTTCGCCCTCCTTTTTCCTCATTATCCATCCTTCCATCCTTCAGCATTTAAAGGGAATAGCTTTGGATTGTAGTTCTAATAGTTCTGCTCTTGAACATACATTTTTCTCATTAATAACTCATATAAGTGCATGCTTACTACAGCTTGACAAAGTACATGAAAATGCCTTTTGCAGGCCAGTGCCCAGTCGCATCTTAGGAAAATATTTTTTCGTGTTAGATTTTTATTGTGAAGAAAGAATTGTTCTAACTTAACTTATGTCATTTTCTTAGGAAATATCTTAAAATAAGTAAGAATTATAAATGGATTTCAAGGCTCTGAGAATTTCCTTAAAAGTTTTTATTGTCATAGTTTTCCATCATTTCTGTCTAACAACACTCAGAAAATCACCAGCTGAGATCGGTGAATGTGGCTACATCGAAGATTTTCAATTTAGCATCATAGAAGGAGAAAACCAGCAAATATTCACATTTTGAGATGGATGTTCATATTTATTGTGAATAAAAACTGGGAAAAAAATTAATTAATTAAACAACAAAAATGAAGTCAGACAGGGGCAAGAAGAACGAGTTGAATAAAATGAATACCCAGAAAACACTTGAACTGTCCTTTTATATTTGGAACTCATCTGCTTGTGCTTCTTGTCCAGTTGAAGCGTTAATGTTTCCATGTTCACAGATCTCAGCAGTTACACTGGTGAGTACAGTGTTGGTGTAAGCGATAAAAACCATGGATAAAACTCTGATAATAAAACCGGGTTCATTCCTTAAGGTCAAACATCCTTTAACAGAAAAATAGAGAAATACTTTTAAGGTACCTGTTCTTATTATTAAACAAGATGTAAATGAAAAAGAAAAGAAAAAAAATGTTTTGTGTCAGGTCAAATCCAGTGGAGGCTTTATTATTATTTTCTGTTTGTTTGTTTGTTTTTCCTCAGACTGGATGATGCTTCTGAGTCTTCTTTTATCAGTACCTTGTTTTTCGACTCTTTAGTCCAGTCTAGCCTGATTATTTTCTGACCTTTTGATTGTTTTTACTGTTTTGTATGAATATATATATTAATTTAAGCAGGAAATCTTCATATTTGAGAGGCTGAAAACTGCTCTTTTTTTTTTTCTGCTAATAAGAAAATGATTTTATTAATCGTTGAAGCTTCCCCCGGCAAGAAGACTCCAGAAAGTGTCTTTCTGCTCTTCAGTTTTTCTGGTAAACAAGACATAATGTTATAATTGAGGGGCGTTGGAGGTGCTGGGAGATGGATTTCGTTACCTTTGAATAGAGCCAGGCTGTTTCTACTTATTTCCAGTCTTCATGCTAAGCTAAGCTAACAGCTACAGGCTGTAGTTTCACTTTCAGAGTACAAACATAAGGATGTAAACTTTTGCTGTAACTGGGCACTGGCTCCAACCAGACATGCAGCTCTGTGTCCACTCAGGGTCTTTAGAAGAAAAAATGCAGTGTCGGTTCTTAACCTGTAGCACAGACGGACCCGGGACCCCCCGACCCCCCCCTCGACACACACACACACACACCTTTACAGGTGCATGCCAGAGAGACTCTAACCACGAACATGACGGTGACACTAAGTCACCTTTGACATTCCATCGTTGCATTGAGATTTGACAGAATGTTGTAGTAATAATAAAAAGGTTGTGATACTGTCATTGCTCACTTTATTTTACTGGTTTTGTATTTTTCAGATAATTTCCTAGAAACTTTCCTCATCATTTCCTAAAAATTACCTGGTATTTAGCTGTAAATTGTAAGGATATCACGCAAACTAATTATAAAGGAAACGGGCAAAGGGTTATTTGCTTCAGTTATTATCTTATGAAATTATGTTCTAGATAAGTGAAAAAGTATTGAAATACAAAACAGACATCAACGTCCATTTTAGTTTCCTAGAAAGAAAAATTCTTAACTTTGATTCTTCGTGACATTGAGCCACGATACGTGGCTCAAATTCTTTAGTTTTGTGTTTCAAATTGATGATGATCAACAAATAAAACACTGATATTTTCATTATTTTATGTTTTTTATATACATTAAGGATTGATGCCAAACTTCATAAAACTCCTTTGGTAATATTAGTCCTTGTGATTAAGGACAGTGTCTGTCATTAATTTTAACCATAAAAGAAAAGCACCTGCTTCCTTTCAACACCTCCAGTATTTATTCGCATCTGATTCAGATGATCAGTCCCATTTGAAGATTGACAGCTGTGTAGTTTCTTTCTGCGATTATATTTAAAAACATATTTCCAACTGGACCTGTGAAATAAAATGACTCAGTGTGACACAAGAATTAAGAATTGTTGTTAGTCAAGGAAGCTAAAATGGATATTAATATCTGTTTGTGAACCATCTTTCTTGGAAGTTTTATAAAATCATGAGGAACGTTTCCAGGTGGAAATAGTTGGAAAACAAAAGACCTGTAAAGTAAAGTGTTATGTGATTTTTTTGTAACAGTGCTGTCTGAATCCACCTTAACCAAAATTCATTTTATTCAGACCAGATGATTCATGTAAGGTTGGACACTTAGGTGTTTGAAATATCCTCAAAATGTAAAGTGCTTGTTTGTGCGACTGTGGTTTTGTTTGTCCAGTCTGTTATAATGTGTGTCTCTCTTCTATCAGGGACTTATCCCAGCAGCCTTCTTAGAAAAGAGAGAGAGAGAGAGAGAGCAGTAATAAAACAGATAAATGAATGTTGCTCTCAGAACTTAAATTTAAATAAAGTGCGGCCACTCGCTGAGCCAAACGCCTCAAACACTTCAGATGATTTGCATCGCAGTATCTCAGATGAAGGAGCTGTGGCTGCAGGCGCTCGCACCAGATCATTATGAGCGATGTCAAAGCCGATCAGCGCTGCACTGAGCGAAGATGAGCTAATAATATCCAAGTCAACTCATTTCTGTCTCTGCAGAGCCACATCAGCACATGTGCTCAGCAGCTACACTACAGTGTACATGACTGGATGCACGTGGCTGTCAAAACCTTTCAGAATAAAGAGAGTTGAAGCAGGGAAATGTCAACGTGTGAGGATTTCTGATCTTTAACCTAATTACACTGAGAGGGGAAAAAATGATTAGATAATTTAATGCAGTGGGGTTTTTTTTGTCTTTGTTTTAAGCAGGGGTCTCATATGTAAATTTTTTGTGGGTTTACGACAAAAAATGAAACAAAAATGGTTTAAAAGATGTGCATATGAAAGAGAATGAGAGCCAGACACACTAAGGCACAGTTGGTGGTTAAAATGCTTCTCATGCATACTAAGTATCATTAATTCACGTTAAGCACAAAATGGCACAAAGACTCTTGAGTCTGCCGTTTGTAGCCAAACCAAAATGCCCCAGTGAGGCTGTGGAGTCGCAGCACTTTGTTAAAGATGGGGAACGTTTCAGTCCATGGACATGTGATGGACGGGCTGAACTTATCAGCAGTGTACAGTATAATACAACAACAGTATGGATACACTCTGTCAATTCTGTCTAAACTACATACTAATTACTGGAAATAAATCCTTATGTGCTGCGCTGCTGTTTGAAATGTGGGTAATACAGTGCTTCACAATAAGTTCAGATCTGAACAGAGGCAGCGGCAACAACATCTAAAACATAAATAAAATAAAACAAAACTCAGTTAAAGTAAATTACTGATCAATAGCAAACAAACAATGGTTCCTAACATGTGGGTCAGGACCCCAGCAGTGGTCACAGGATTAATTTAGGGCTCCTGAGATAATTAAATTTTACAAATCAAAGATTGTTTACAGGTCTTAGGGAGTACTACTCCTTCAAAGGCGCCTTTAAACGACTCCATGACCACATGTCACATCTTTTGTATTTAACTCATGTGGAAACAGACAACAAGACACTGCAGTTTAACAAGTAAGCAGCCCTTCAATTTCACTGACCATACAGCAGCAAGCTTAGCCTCAGAGCCTGCACACAGCTCTCCAGAAGTCCAGACCTCAGAGGCTCAGTTACGAGAGGTGGTTCCCGAATGTGCAAGTACCTGTGGTTAACTTTTGCCACATCAGCGAGCCAAGAACGGCCACTAAATTTAAATAAGACAGTAAGAAAGTGGGGAAGAAATCAATCCCATCGCTCGTGAACCTACCCATTAATTCCTTTTCTTCTTCGTAAGGAAAACTATTAAAGTAAAGTTAAAGGCTGAATATTGCATTAGTTAAGATTTACAGAGGCAATAACTGTTAGATAGGGAAGAGAATAAAAGCACTTATCTTTATGGTAACAGGGGTGGGACTGGAAGGTCACTGGTCCCTCCATGAAATGTCAGCACGGCAACTTCATCTGTTCTCTGAAGTGAGATGAAAATCAATAAAAAGGCTTCATACGGAACATTTGCATTTGATTTGGGCTTTGGAAGTCACACCCTTTACAGTGGGGTGCGGCGGAAAGTGTTGACCCCGCTGAATAAAGTAAATATGTATAAAAGTAAATTATAGACAGCCTTGGGCGCTTCCTATGGGACATTTTTAAACCAGTCTTTAGGAAACAGCCGAGCAAAAATCATGCTAAAATATTTATATCAAGTACATCAAGCCATACTCAGCTTCTCTCTGTGTGCTTGAGAAGCTGCTAAACCAGCTTACTGAAACACAATGAGCAACAACTAGTGTGTGTGTGTGTGTGTGTGTGTGTGTGTGTTGAATCTATTCAGTGGCGACATAATTTCAAGAACAATAGCATACAGGGGGTTGTGCAACAATTTCTTCACTCTGTCTCAGAAGCTTTCACATGCTAGTCGATCTCTAAATGTCAAAATCTCTTCACTGCAGTCAGGATTTAGCTGTGACCCGTGAAGGCACCCGCTAAAAGCAAAACAGCTGCTTCTCTCACTTGAATCCATCTTTTTTGGGGACTTTTTGTTTTTTTTGGAGTCTAAAACATTTGTTAACTTAAACTTTAAAGCTCTGTTCTTTTAGCCATGATAGTGGTGTGACCGTGGGGATGACAACATGTCTGAAAATTTAAATATCTCAGGAACCACACTGACAAACCCGCAGACAATTACCACCAAACTCTTTTTTAGCTCATTCCTGGCTTTTGCATACAGCAAATTTACCGTATTGCATTAACCAGCTGATTTCACCAATGCACGCTCTGTTAAACCCACCACCACAAGGCAGCTAGCGACTAGCTGAGGAAGTAAACATTGTTTCTTTAGAGCCTTTTTTTTTTTAAATTTTGGATCAAGAACTGGCTCCAAACCAGCACCTGAAAGAGACTGTACAGTATACTGGCATTGTATTTGTCGAGTGAACAGAGACATGACATAAAATGAATTCCAGTGTTGCTCTGTGTGTAGCAGAGGTGTAAATAAGGAACTGTTTGCAAACACTTTAGCCAAAGGGCAGTATTATGTAAGTACTGTGTCTGTCAGCTTGTTGTGGATCTCAGAGGTGTGGAGCTGAAAACTAGCGGCAGCTGTGATGTAACAGTGTATGAGCTTTAATAATATGCAGTCAGATCTGGCAGTTTTGTGTAGGAGATTTATAAAATTTAGATAAGCAGAGTCAAAAATGCTGTTCTGAACAGACAGACGCAGCGTCAGTTTTATGGGGAGCTGAGGGCGGTGAATGAAAGCGCAGTGGCAGGTCCTAAATGAAAGGTAGCTCCATCAGCTACACTAATTAATTAATCATTTAATAGTTAATTAAAAGGCAGCACAGTTGCTCAGTGGTTATTACAGTTACCTCACAGTAAGCACAGGAGCAAGTTGCTCATTCTCACTGTTAACATGATGTTTCCTCCCTCAGTATTAAACTCCTTATTGCCTATAGGTGTATATAAATACGTTTTTGTGTGACTATAAATCCAAATGAATCAAAATGATTAATAATTTCCAGCATTAAAAACAAAAAGAGCTAGAGATTCAGTCCTTGTACTTTGGTGCTCAGGGCACAAACACTGTTTATGTATGAGGCCTTTGTGTTAAACATGATCAATCTGAAGGATGTGATGGAAATTTCCTGAATGTCTCGTATCTGCGGTTGATACGTTTAATCCCTTTAAGAGGTTAAATGGAGGCTGCTGGGAAGGTTCTTCTGCATGCTAAGCTTTGTATAAGCAATCTACTAATATGATCATACTGACATATTATTGGGGAAGAGGTTTGGTGGGAAAACATCTCTTCTTCCCACAGTTTGTGTCCTGCCAACATTCAAGTGACCTTAAACATGTTTACGCGTGAAATGATTTCCATTTGCTTCCGGTCGTCAATAAAATGCATTTGTCACTGACTGAACCAGTTTGTCACAACCTTATTTGACTGAAAGAATCGAATAGACAGACACATTTAATTAGTATGTTATAATAAAATATAACATAGTTAAGAATAACAGTCATTTATTGCAAATGAGTTTCCAGATAATATTAAATATGATGATTGTTTGACTTCATGTGGATCTGTCCAGTTACTTTTGAACCCCTAAACTTTGGACACTGTGTTAAAAGGGTTATATCACCCACAGAGGTCTGTCCATAGTGCTGTAAACCAACTCAAATTAAAGCTGAGACTTGGCACTTTAATATAATTTCCATTCATTTATTTCAAACTAAATGTGCTGAAAAACAGAGCCAAAAAAAGACAAAAAAGAGTCTGGGCCATTTATTTCCCCCGTCTCCATCACATGGGGGAGAACGTGTGATTGTTATCAGTGCACCAGCCCTTGGCTCTATCAGATTAACAAACACTGCGGTACCTTCCACCCAGCCCTCTCATCTCTATCTGGATTTTTTTTTTTCTTTTTAGCTGCTTCAGACTCACTGTGCCAATCCCTCTCAACAGTTCTGTTCATTGTTATGCAGATGAAGCCCAGTTAACTCGCCTCTGTAAATCCAAACGGGATGAAAGCTGTTTCAGAAGTCTCTGCCTCACTGACAAAAATGTTAGAGCCAGTCTTAAATGAACAACCTGACTCACGGCTAGAACACCCTCAGAGACCCGCTGCTGCTGAATAAGAAGGCCCTTCACTCCAACATGAAGCAGCAGATGACTGTATCAGGGGTTGTTGTGTTGCTGCTGTCTGCTGCCATCAGTAAACTGCAGGGCACTGGGGAAAAATAGCAACATCAAAAGTTTGTAGGTTGAACCTTTTCAAACATGCCTGAGCATATGAAAGAGAGACTGCTGGCAGAACTGGGACAGTTTGGAAAAAACATCTTTATTGCAGAATTAATTGTTTATTATAATATTTGTACACTAGTCACTCTAAATCATGGCAGCACTCTCATGCTCTCTAGTGGCCAGGCCAGCTGTCACTGCTTTTTTTAGAACTTTTGTGGCATTTGTTTACTGCCTTTATGCAACAGAGACAGACAGGAACTGTGACACACGACAAAAGCAGGCAGGTTGTGTTTACATGAGACAAGCTTTATACGACTGAATCATCAGGACAAGTCCCCACCGCCTCTTATTGGATACTATTATTCACTTTAAAACAGAAAATAGTAACCAGCTGTGGTAGAAGAGGATCTTTTAAGTAAAAATAGAAATACTGCAATGTAAAAATACTGAAGTTCTGAATTCAAACTGTTACTCAAGTAAAAGTACCAAAGTTTTATCATCAAAATATGCTTAAAATATCAAAAGGAACTACATTTTATATATATATAACCCTAACCCCCGCAGTGAAATACTCACATCCATCCCCCTACAGAACCCTCGCACATGCACCCTCCCCCCTCCAGCCACATACACCCACCTTCTCACACACACACACCCCTGCTGACAACCAAATAGAAGACAATCAAACACTCACAGCATTCCATACACTGGGACTAGCACTAAGCTGCACTTCATTACTGTACTTTACTTTGTGTTAGGGTTAGGGTTAGGGTTAGGGGTTAGGGGCCTTTAAGCCGGGAATCTGCAAAATTTCGTTATGCTCGCATAATGACAATAAAGACAATCTTCACAGAGTCGACGTGGGCAGGATATCTGGCACTTTTTTGATGCTAAAACAAAGAGTGAGTTGAAACTTGTAAGAACTTTGATTTAAAGATGTTTAATGCAGCCTGTGTTTTGGGTGGTTGTCGTGTAGGCTTAGTGCTGGGCAGGAAAGTATGACTGATGGTAAATTTGACATGTATTCGCTGTTGTATTAAGGAGGAAGAGAGAGGTTAGAATGACAGCAGGCAGGAGGAGGTCAGGAGGACAATGAACAAGGCAGGATTCATTAGCAAAGAGGTGAGTTAGAAAGGTGACTGTACTTAATGTATGCCATTATACCAGGTATTTAGGCAAATATTGCTTTCAGAAGCTGTAAGACTTTAATTCACTGCACTGTACACACGTCTGTTTTGTAAGCAAGCTGACTAATCTTCTATTATAACATCAGCAAAGTAGTTCCAATGTATACCTACTAACAATGTATGCAGTGTGTTTGCGTTAGAAATCTTTTAATACTAATTAAACCCACCTTAGTCCCTCTTAGTTTATCCTTTGCTTAATAGTGAGAACAACACAGTCTATGTCGGAAGCATCGTGGCCAGAAATGTAAACACGGATGAAAGTTTTAAGTCTGTAGCTACATCAGCACAATTCCGGATGTGTAACACAGGCTTGGTATACTCCTTAAACATTCTCAGAAATAACATTGCTACAGATACAAGAAAAAACTTTTGTAAGGCTTGTAAATTCATGTTTTGTTTAGTTTTTTGTGTGTAATGGATTATTATTACATTGATACATTTACTTAAACACTTCTTCCACCACTGTTACTCAGTGACCACTTTAATAATCAAATGTGGAAGCTGTGTAATCAAATGCAATCCTATACAGTTTTTCTGCCATAAAGTCTGCTTTTATTATCCCTATAATGTTCAGTCTGAACAAAAAAATAAACAAAAACATTCGGGGGAAAAAGCACATACTTCTTAGAAATAATGTCTTAGGCCAACAAAATTAAACAGAAAAGTGAATATTAACATAACTGTGTTACTATGACTCGGAACAGTTGTATTGAATTTCAATACAGGTGTACCTAATAAAGTGGCCACTGAATGTGTGTAGTTATTTATTTATACTGTGCATCTGTTCTTGTGTTATGGGATCAAGCATTTAGCATTAAATGTTCAGATGTTCAAATTCAGATGTTCCCCCAGCACATTCTGATAAGTGTGATTCAGTGTGGAGAATACCAAAATATATTTAAAACTTGCAAAGAAATAACAGAGAGATTCATTGTGAAAAAAAAGGTTTATTCCAAGAAGATGTTACTTTCCCTGAGAACAAGTTTCAGTGTTACACAGTATGATCTACAAAATGTAGACGGGTCACAATTAAAATCATCGCGTTTAGCAGCTATTTTCACAGTTTCCTAATTATCAAGGCACACACGATGTGTTAACATGACAAAAAACATTAGTTAGCATTTTAGCATTTTAGTAGGAATAATGAGAAAACTCAAAAGGCCTGTCCTACTTTTTTGTCCTGCCCCAGCCTTTATAGCACACGGTTTTTCATTATAACTGGCTCAGGCCCTAATCTCCTCAAGAAGTACCCACAGTGCCATCCAGGATTTTACCCCTTTCATTTTCTGTATGTCAAAACTTCAATCCCTCTTCCTCCGGCTTCCATACATTACCTAGACAAAGTCACAAGTCGCTTTGATTGAAATGAGCAGCTTAGCTCTCGCTCATGTCTGATTTTTTTTTATCAGGACAGTTTAACAACTTTGAACGTTGTCTCTGTTCAAAGCAAAAGAGTCGACAGTAATTAGAATGTTCACAGCAAGAAGCAGCTTGACCAAATATTTCTTCAACAGTACACAGACAGTCTGACTAACTGTGAAACTTTGCTTAAAAGGACATAAACGTGTTGACTTTCACCCCTTATGTCCCACATCCTGATTCACTGAATTACTTTCAAGTTCCTTCCCTGCTCACATTTTAGTGATGTCCACAAAATCATGAATGTCAATCACCTGAAACCCCAGGTTGTCGATCCCAGTCTTCTGATGGTTGTGGCTGTTGTGGTTTCTCTGGTCTGCGTCGGTCTCGAAGCAGCGGACGCAGTGTGGCGTTGTGACTCGGACGCTTTTGGAAAAGTTTGAGAAATCCACGTGATATTTTCCTGTCTTTGTGCGGGAGATGATGGGCAGAAAACTGTACCCCCACTGAATCTCCTGTGGGATGTAGGAGGTCCGGACTTGACAGGAGGAGCTGGTGGACTCGGCTGTCCCGTCCAAAAAGACCACCAACTCAAAGTCCTGCTGTGAAAGAGTGTCAGCTGACAGCTCGTAGAACGGGCTCGATCTGTTAATCACGTGGTAGAGGGTCAGAGGGCAAACAAAAAACAAGTTATCTTTGCCAGCGTCAACCATAAAGTCAATGTCCACCTGGTCCAGAATGATGGTCTCTCCATCTGGTGTGGTTGTTGTCCTAAGCAGCTTGCCGTAGATCTGGCTGCCAATTAGTAAGGTCTTTCGAAGGTTGGCCACTCTGATCAGGAGACATAGACTGCCTTTCTTCAAACAGATGACAGCTGTGTTGCTGAAGGTGACGGTCTTTGCCCTTTTTTTGGGTAAGGAGATCTTGGCCAAGATGACCCCACACATGAAACAGTTGATGAAGACTCCAATTAGAGACTGGATGATAATTAGAGCCACCGTGCCAGCACAGTGCCCAGTCAGCGCCCTCCCACCGTACCCAATGGTGGTTTGGGTTTCTAAGGAGTAGAGGAATGCCGTTGTGAGACCATTAACATTGTCTATACACTGGATGTGTCCATCTGTACGGTTCTGTCCAGTCAGATCCCCGTTGCTCTTTGCGATCCAGTACCACAGCAGGCTGAAAATAAACCAGCTACCTGTGAATGAAGCCACAAACAGGAGGAGAACAAAGCGCCAGCGGATCTCCACAAATGTGGTCCAGAAGTCCACCACGTATGCAAAGTGGTTACTGTATTCAATGTTGCCATATTCAATGTTGCAGCGCCCGTCTTTGGTGACCAGGCGGGTTTTGCAACTTCGGTGTCCAGCTGGATGGATGTGACCCTGGAGCAGCTTGAACATCCTGGAGCTGGAGGGAAAAAATACAAGACTAGTGCAAAGCTACATGTATGTAATTCACAGCAGTGTCAAGTCAGTTTTCCCAAAATCACAAATTTACCTCAAAGTTCATTATTGAATTCAGTTCGCTGCTGAGGAATTTGTAGTGTTTGACAAGGTCTTTTTGCCAGCTGATTTGTGTCCATGACATTCTACATTTTTCCCAGAAAATATCAAAACTAATAAGGGATTGATCCTACTAACATCAGGCAGAATAGAGAAGCTGAGATATATTGTAAAATGGACAAATACATACTTGATTTTGGTCTTTTTACAGAATTTGTTAACAAGAACAATCTAAAGTACTGTCAGCCTTATCCTTTAAGCTGAACCCAAACTTAGCACCAGTAACAACCAGCCATAAAGGCCAGCACTAGACAGCAAACATGAAAGGTACATGAATTTAATGACATGTTGTGCAGTTTTTCTGATGTCTCTGTTTTTTTTTTTTTTGCAGGAAAATGGTAACTGCTAGAAGTATTTATATGTTCAAGAGGTTAATGGATGACATGGAGCAGAGCAGAGCATGCAGATAAACAGGCACCAAATCCGTAACATCTACATTTCCTTATTCATCATTACATTACTTATTATGTGTGTGTTACGTAACAATGGCTGATTAGATTGAATTGCTTGTTTTGCAAAAAGTGGGACTAAATCTTGGAAAAAAAAAAAGAAAATTTTTTGGAATAAAGAATATCAGACATTAAGAATAATCATATTAATTACCTATGTTATATCTTTATTAATAACTATATCAGAGTATAAAGTTTCACACAGAAGTTAAATTAATTTACTAAATCACCTAATCTGAGTCCTCACTATGTACAAATTTTAAGACCACTATTTTGTTGTTGGAAAAGTGCTAGTGCTGCTTTTTTTCAGTTATTAACCCCTTAATAAAAGTTTACAGAAATACTGTTGCCAATGGATTCCTTTATTTCTTTTTTTTCTCTGTTACATAATTGGCCAAACGATTATTGTATATTCTGCTCGAGACCACAATGCGAAAACTGGAGGAAGAAGCATCTTTACAATTACATGTAATCTCTAAATTCTAAGCAGCTGTAATCCTGAGGTAAAAACAACATTGTTTGGAATAGATATTAGACTTTTCAGCATTCTTATATAACTTAATGGAAATATATCTCAAAACACAATCAAAGTGTAAGTAAAGTTTTACAGCCTCAGTTCTGTAGAAAAAATAGAAGAATTTAGTTTGAACATACCTGCTAACTGAGACCATGGACCTAGACTGCTCACTGGATCTCTCCTAGAACTTCAGACTCCTTTCTTTTAGTAAGTGGCCATGGAGTCGTTGGAAAGATTTTAATCCACAGTGAAATTTCCTAATCCCAGCCACATGCCACCATGTACACTGGCTTCATACAGACACAGGAGCCAGCCAGAGAGGGCCAGTGGGCGTCAGTTTGCTCTGACTGACAGGGCGACTCCCTTCATCACTTCACTTAAAAGTCTAATAATACAACCAGACTTTATCAGCACTGGATTCATGATGGCGGCAGTTCTTGGCTTTGTACATTTCTGACCAGCTTGAGGAGGGGAATATTCAGGAAGCACAGTGTGGCGAGAAAGCCCTCAGTGCTTTTGTGTGGCAGAAGGTGCATCTATTGTAGGGGCCAACGTGGCCGGTGCTGCACCCATGCTGTTTTTGTTTTCAACCCTGAGAACATTTCGGATTTGCGTCGGGCCTCACAAAGAAATCCCTCAATTGCATTTCCCCTGGTCCCCATCCCCCCTTCGAACCTGCAAGGCTGCTTTGCATTTGCATCAGAATGAAGAGCTGCAGGGACAAAGTGTCTTTGCCATATTCTGCTGGCTGGAGAAGGATCATTTTCATATCTGTGAAGCACATTTCCATGATAAGTTATGAAATGAGAGATGTCTTGAATTGATAAGGTGCCTCCCAGCGATGGATACAGATGTCATTGGTTGCATGTAAATGATGGAAAGATGGGATGATTCAAGATGCAGACAGTGTTCCTGCTGTACTGATTCAGCTGCAGAGACTGTGCAACAATCTTACAGGCTACTATAGTGACTGTACCAGTAGTCTCTGATCAAGTGCACATGTGCGTCAGTAAATACACAGTCAATCATAAAGCGTGACAAAAGCCTGGTGAGGCAGGTGCTGGTGCGGTTTGTTAATACTTTAGCTATACCTCAGCATTTGTTTAAGGGAAATCAGAATTATAATGTACTCAAAATGTGTAAGCAAATACAAAGGCTACTCAATTACAATAACAAGTATATTGTAATTAGTGATTTTAAACCCCCCACGCCCTGCTCAGTAAACTCAGTCTCAGTAAATTCACACTAGCACTATACCTACTGCACAGCAGCTAAAGTGTTTATTCCAATTCAGGTTTTCAGAGGTATGTGGAAACACTTAAAACGGAAACAATAATCTGAACTCAGGAGATGATTTGCTGTTGGACTTGATTCAAGTAATGCTCATTTCAGTTTTTCAGTTTTATAGTTATAGTTAGATAGTTTCCTTTTGCAGTTGTGGTCAGAGCTATAAAAGGCGGGGAGTTCACCTTAGCCCCAGATAGGGCTGCTTGGTATCTGCAGATATTACTTTTTTATTGTCTCTTTAATGGAAACATAATCCATTTATATTGTATGAATATTTTGTTTAATGTATCAGTGAATGATAGTCTTCTTTATCTCAAAATAAAGAAGGACCCACTATTCCCCTTGTTACCCTCGTGGTGTGGTTTTGCCAATAAGTATTCTGCACATTTCAGTCATGCATTTTTGGTTTTTGCTGGGGTGCTGCATGCAAGAAGTTAAGATGTGGAGGATGTGGTGGAGACAGTGCTCGCTGTGTGAGCTTGGGGGGGGGGGGGGGGGTGGTTCAGGAATTCCTGTTTAGTTGCAAGAGGTAACCACAACGGTTTGTGTTGTTAATGCGTCCACCTACGCAAAAGGGTTGTAATTGTTCCCAAAAATCCCAAAAAAGCATTGTGTTACTCAGTACTGGCGAGTAACAAAGCACATTTACTCAAATACTGTAAGTATATGTTTGAGGCATATGTAACTTACTTACTGTCCAATATTTGACAAAAAGGCAAAGATTAAGAAAAGGTCAGGAAAATATTAACTGAGATTTGTACAGCAGACCCCTAGGTGGGGTGTGACTTTACAGTTCCACCCCATAGTCATTTTTACTCATAGGCCTTTGTACTGTACTAGCTTGTAGCAGGGTCTTGTTCTACAAGAACATCTTATTTTGTCTTTGGATTAGAATATAGCTCATCATCTTTCAGTCATAACAGCCACATATTCCAATTTTCATTCCATTTTCATATTAGCAAGGCTAAGTTTTAAAAAATGGTTTTAGAATACACAAATTCATTCTTGGTTTTTAAAAGTACAGCGCCTGTTCTCTCTTCTTAGAGATGGTTCCTGACTTAACATAATCACTTGACTTTAAGATCACATTTTGCTTGTACAGTTTGCCTTTGGTGGGTCAAGTGTTCTGATGCTCCATGCTGGTTACTTGATATAAAAATCACCCTGGAAATGGCTCCATCTGGTGCACACATTCTATACAACACCGTAACCCCTGAAATACCTGTAATATTGTATGTTGCCCCATATGTAGTACCCCCCCCCCCCCCCAGCTCAATCTGGTCTACAGTCAGCTCAATCTGATCTCTGATCTGTGTGAGCAATGAGACCCAGAGAAAACAGGCAATGATGACATAACTGAAGCCCATGGTTTTATAAAAATGTTGATTATTAATAAAAACTGATCACGCTGTGTATGACTACACAGCAGTGATTGATCCATTGATTCATGAGTAAATCAGAAAAGGTTTGCATCATGATAGAATAATGAATATACAGTTCACTATTAAAGAGTACCAGAATGTAAATCAGTAATCAGTACAGAATATTAGTAAGGTTTAACAAAAACTGAACATTGTAAAGCTATTGTATTGGATTGCATTATACTGTAATACAGTATGTAGTATGTATAGGACATACATAAACTCTCCTGAGAAGAAAGTTGCTGTTGATGTTTCAATTAATATTTATACACTGCAAATGTATTGCACAGCAGCACCACACACCCAGCTTCAATCGAAACCTGAAAAGCAAAAGTCAGGATCCTGGTAATTATTACAGTTTATACTGTACCAAGTGTCAGCTCACCTCCCTCCCCTCCATCCATGTTCAGTGTTCACAATAATGTCCCATTCGCAGCATGAATGGTAGGTCGCAGGATTCCAGATCCTCTACACGATGTTCCTTTCCAGCATGGGCTCCTGGGCCAGAATCCGTCTGAAGCCAAGTCCGCTCAAGTCCAGCGTTTTAAAGTTTCCGTCCAGGATCAGTTCTGCCACAGCGCGACCCACCGCGGGGGAGTGCTGCAGGCCGTGGCCGCTGAAGCCGGTGGCAAAGTACATGTTGTTGACCAGAGGGTGCAACCCGATGATGCCGTTCTGGTCGAAGGTGTTGTAGTCGTAGAAACCCGCCCATGCACTGGTCACCTGAGGGCAGGAACAAGAGAGCAGGGAACAATGTCATGTTCACGTCGTATTGTCTGGACCGTAACTACAAGCAATTGAGTCGGAAAAATCGTCAGCCTCCTCAGTTGCAATTCTGTGTCAGCGACAGAGTATAGATAGATAATTTGGTGGAAAGTGTCATCAAATGCACCACCACTGGCTGTACATCTAAATAAGAAAATCCTTAAAAAAAACACAATGTAGTGCTATAAATAATTCAGTGAAGTGGACTGCAATACTTAGAAAATAGAATGATTAGAATGAAACTTCGTTTAGTGGTCAGTTATAGGGCCAGGTGTCCCAACACTCACCTTAAGTTTCTCAAAAGCAGGAACACGATGGGCCAACCTGGGCCAAATCTTGTCCTCAAAAAACTGGTGGTCCACCTCTAGGTTACTGGTATCTGGCTCCTCTGCCTGAGGACAGACAAATGGGAAAACAAACAATGAGATCATCTATCAAACTGCTCATTCTTATTTGTAGAAATGTTCAGGGAAACAACTTTGAGATCTAACAAACCTCTTCTGGCGATGCCCCAGCGATGTAGTTCCCTCCTAACCCCTCTCTTCTGAAGTAAACTCCAGAGTAATCAATCAGGAAGGGAGTGTCTAGACCTGGACCATCAGGACAGTGGACTACATACACATACCTGAAAAAGAATTGTACAGGCCTCAACATTCAGTGATATCTTAAAGTTCTTACATACAGTATATTCATTCGATCCTCTAAACTGTACTTTCCTGCCCTTGAATCTGCTGGTAACATATTTCATGCTCACATTCAGTTAATTTAAATTTTGTGGTGGAGTTTTTGGCATGAATATAGTCAGAGTTTAAGTGCTTTCCCTGAGGTTTTACTCTTGTCTGACTGGAAAAGCTTCTACAACAGAATGTGGATCATCCTGAGAACTCCTTAAAGCAGCATGAGGAGGGATTTAGTGAAGGTTTTAGAAGCTGGACCTGGTTTAGTGCAAAAGAACGGAGGAACAACCTTTCAAAATCTAACTTGGTGAGCGCAGCAGAAACCCTGTGAATACTGTATATGGAGAGGATGACGATAAATTCTACCGTGATGTTTTAGGGCAGCGAGGTGTTTGTCATTACTCTGGCACTCCAGCAGTGAATTTCAAAAACAGTGACTCTGAGGTTAAAGTGCCAACTTAATGGTGTGTTTGACGGTGTTCAAATCACATTATTTTACCCCTGGCTGGTGTGTTTAAAAGGGGCCACAGTTCTCACACAGTTCTTCGGATGTGGAAGAGAACACCCTCAAATTAAAGCTGACAGAACTATAAAGTTAGACACTTTCTCAATTTACGGGAGAACAGAGTCCAGATAAAACTGTCAGAATACTAATGAACTGCACTGTACGAGGCCCCTAACAACCCCTTCCAAAGAAAACTAGACATTTTGACAGCACTTGGGTTGTTATTTAAAAGGGAAAATACGCCCATTAAGTCAATGACCTACCTTTTCCGAGGCTCAACAGGCAGAGGAATTCCAGTGATGGTGTCTTTAGGGCCGAAGCCAATTCCCAGCATCCCTGCCAGTTTACCAGAAAAGGCTCCCGCTGCATTCACCACAATGGCGCATTCCACCGGCTGGTACTCCAGGCTGTTAGGCATCTGCACCTGCTCGACACAGAGCCAGTATCCCATCATTTCCAACACTATGCTGTCCCTGTGGTGGTTTGTCAGTAAAGCAAAGGACTACCCAGTCTTTGAAGGCGGATTAACCATGTTAACCCAACCAACACTCACAAGAATCTGACTCACCAGACTTCAAAGACATGTTACATTTTTCAAGTTTAAAGATGCAGCGCTTTCATGTCAAAGCAGCAGCAGCAGTTTAAGATACAAAAAAAAGCAAATTTAGCAAGCTTTTTAATCCTCTCTGGATTTCTTTTTTTTTTCCTAAGACACAGATATAAGACCTTTTTCCAAAAGCCAAGAAGAATACGAAAGAGGATGGAGATTATCAGACTATATCAACTAATCGACAGAAAATGAAATCAGCAAACTATTCTGATAATCCATCAATTGTTAAAGTGTCAAATATATCCTCTCTCTGTAAACTACATATCTGTCGGTGTCAATCCATCTTTATCTTTTAGTTTTGAACTGTTGGTAACACAAAAACAAGCTCTCTGAAGTCGTCACCTTGGACATTTTAGAAGCTAATAAATTCATAGAAAAAAATAATCTATAGATTTGACAGATAAATGAATAACCAAAGTATAGATGCTTTTATCCTACAAATGATATAATTTATATAATTAAAACTGACTTGACAAAGGCTAAATAGTCCTGTCAACCAATATGAGAATAAAAGTAAATGTGTTGCTTCACTAAACCTGTTATTTATTAATCTGAGACTGCATAAAGAAGAAAGCTGTCCTGACACGTTGGCGATCATACAAATGTTAACTAAACATTTTTAAAAAAGGGTGCTCAGTGACACTGGGTTATACTGCTGTGAAAGGCGCTGACGAACACTTATAGCCCCACTTACTTTTACAGATTTTATTCTCCTGAATTCCAGTTGTTCACCATCAGCAGATGTCATCATGTGTACTGTAAATTTAAAATCTGTGGAAGAGATAGACATCAATACCAACGAGCAGCTGTTCAAAACAGATCAATCAGCTCGTGCTACATTCACACAGGCGTAAAGGAAGACAAGACTCCATGGTGCAGACTACATGTGTTTTTATACATTTTAAGAATAAAGCTGACATTGGTTTTGTTTGCAGTCTTCATTGTCTGCTCTTGTCAATATGGTGTTAAATTCTCCTTATGATATGATTTCTCAAATGCACTTTCTCCACTAGCAGCAGAATTTCTTTCCTGCTCCACAATTATTTCATCCCAGGTTCTAGAAGACCAATACATTAGATTTTTTTTCTATTGAGAGTAAGATTTCACTGAGAATATGTACAGATATTTTTTTTCAATCCTTGGATGTTTTGGTGTCAGGAGGCCATAACAAACCTGTGACTTCTCCATAGCACTGGATGACTCCCATTGACATGGCCTTCCTTCTGAAGGCATTCAGCAGAGTCCAGGGGTCGAACCAGCCCTCGTTCTCCAACCCTGGAGGGAAGAACAAGTGGAAATCAAAGTCACTGCTGATGGGTAGGTTTGATATGCACACACATACCAGGCTTATTGGTGTCATAACATGAAAAGGATCTTGCAGCGATAATGACAAATGCATGTTGTAAGGGTTCCTACGGCTCTTAAAGCTTTTATGCTGCTTTTCAGGCAAAGATTTGATGATTTGTGTCCCAAACACAGGCGGTGTGTTTATCAAACTAGTGCAGCAAGCCAGAGCTGCAGTTTGCATAATGTTTTTATTTGGCATTAGATCTAGACTAGTCTTTAATTAAATCTGATTCTTAGAGAGAAAAACAGAGCAACAATTACCTCTGAACATGGGTAATTATTTTGTACAGAACAAACAGGAGGAGTTGTGGCTTGTGTTCATTAAACTTGATTTGAGCTTGACAGTTATTGTATTGCACAGTCACCACAGGATACAACTGCAGTTGCCTCCATATCCTAGTGATATGCATTAGGCTCTTCATTAAGAACCTCAGCACACATTTGCCTTCGCATTGCACCATTTTCTATGCAAATCTGTCCCTGATTAGCTGATACATGCTGCTGAAATGATCTAAAATCTACAATTTGTCATTCCACACATTCTCTACTCTTACATCAAAAACTAACTAAATAGCACTCACTCACCATATGAAGCAAGCACCACACCATGTGTGTTTATCCATGGAAATTTCTCCTTGAGTTGTCTGGGAGAGAGAAGTGAAACTTTGGCTCCAGCGTACCTGGAATCACATCATAGATAAATGATTGATACTTATCTGCCTCTCTAAAGCCTCAGTTCTGCAAATGAAAATCTCCTACTTGTTTTACTGAATGCAGAGGTTCTCTGTTTGCACCTTCCCCAGGAGAAATTGATTTTTACTGAATTAAAAAAAGAGTTACCACCTCTGGGTGCTGTAGTTTTCCTCCATGATGTGAGCCACCTCCTCACTGGCCAAGAAAAGGTATCCTGATTGGTTGAACTGCAGGTCCACTGGGTCTTCATCCAACACGCCGAGGTGTTCCTGAGAGGATACGGGGGTGTGACCGGCATTTTACATTCACTAGCCTACACAGACAGTTATTTCTACAGTAGCAAACTGGAAAAAGCTACAAAACATGTGACAGGGTTGCATCATGTTGCCTCCAGCAAACGCAGAAAACATTATGCACGCCTGAGAGATGTAGAGCAAAGACAGCAGGCCCTTTAAAGCTGCTCTTGCTCACATATTAACCTAACATACACTCTGAGCACCGTCTCACTGTCACATTTAATGATTTGAAGGACGGCCATTCATTGCGAGTGTGCAATGAGCTGAGAGAGGCTCCAACAACACCAGAGACGTCAGCGTGACCTACATTGATGTTCCTCATGAAGTCCGCGGAGGCCAGGGAGAGGTTGATGTTCTCCGTCAGGGAGAACTGCTGTCGGATCCCCCCAGCAGAGAGCACCGTGGAGGCCTGGGAGTACTGGAGGGAATCACAAGCGGGGGGAAGCAGTTAATGAGGAAATGCATAAGAGCAGAGGGCTGTTGTACATTATGCTGCTTATCACTGAGCTACTGTCAACACCAAGTGTTGTAAAAAGTAAAAAGTTGTTCAGCCATTATTTTGCACCTACACACTCTCTCTTCTCTTTAGCAGCAAATCCACTATTCCATCTTTGATAGATACGATTTTTTTATCCTTTGTATGACAGCATAATCATTTTAAGACTCATCTTTAACAATCGGTTAAAAATGATTTTACATCATTTTAAATTAAAGGCTTAAAGTTTTATGATTTTCAATCACTTAAAAATCATAAAACTGTAGCTCAGTCCTTTCTTATGTCTGCACTTGATTATGTGGATATCCTCTACCATCTCTCTGCCCCATCATTACTTCAGCAGCTGTGTATCACAGTGCATTACATTTCATCACTAATGATTAATGTTTTACTCATAACTGCTCTCTCTATCACAGCCTTGGATTGACCTCTTGGCTGATAAGAAGAACTAATAATCTCTTGATATTCATCTATACAGCCGTACTGTCACAGCTCCAAAACGACCTCTCATCTCTCATTTAATCTTGTAGCTAGAATCCACGATCACACGAAATGGGCTGCAAATTAGGGATGAAATCCCAGTAACGGGCTCCTCACCGTTGGGTCCCTCTCCACCACGACCACTCTCACCCCTCCTCGCACCCTCTCCTTCTGCTTCAGCCAGTAGGCGATGGACCAGCCCATCACACCGCCACCAACGATTACAATGTCGGCCCTCTCCGGAGGAAGGTTCGGGTTGATCACGAAGGGACTCCAGTTGCTCCCTGGCAGCGCGTCCGCCGCCTTCTTCCTCATGGCCGCCAGCTGAGCCTCCAGATCTGAGGCAGAAAATTAGAAACTTTATTCTCCATCATTATGTAGCAGTGTGTCGACTCACACTTTACAACTCGAGAGCTTTTCTGGATCTTCACCTACCAATATCCAATTCGGCATACATTGTAATTCACATATTAGAATATATTTTTATATAACTTCCGATGTAAGTGGGCTAATGTTAAGATTTAAATCGTCCGCCAGATGACGTCCGGGGAAGTCGCAACGTCTAAGGAGCAGAGGGAACAGCTTTAAACTAAGAAATCAAAAACAAGTCTTGCAAGATTATATGCATGCCGAATTGTCGACATGCTTCTAGCAGTTCATCAGAGAGTTTCAGGGGTGACGCACAAGTTGAATAGATGCGCAAATAAACAAATCTTCAAGTAATTTGGGGATTTCTAAAGGTAGCTCTTATTGACGTGTTCTCGCGCGACTGACTAAAGGTCACTTATCAGACCCTTCATGTCACCCACCTTTGAAGAAGTCATTTCGGAGAGGTCTGCCTGTGCTCAGGCTTTGATATGATGTTAAATTTCCGTGTAGCCATGTGTGCTGTTCTGTCACTCGTCTGGAGCCAAGTACTCCGGGAGCCGTCCGCACCTTCACATGCAGCCTCCGCCACGCTGACATTGCTGTGGGCTAACTTGCTAGCTTAGCGGGCTAAGCGAGGAGTCGCGAAACACCGTGAGAAACAAAACAACAGCAGCGTGAACAAACTTGCATGTCTCTTGTTTAAACATGGGCAGCCAAAAAAAATGTAATCTGCCAGCGAGGTCAACGAAAAGCTGAGTCAAAATAAACAGGAAGTCGCAGCGACACCGGGTGCACGGTATTATCCTTCAAAATAAAAGCACACGTTTTAATATGGCTCCCCCATGCCATCCCATTAACGATGAATACAATAAAGGCACAAATCGTTAGGTATACTTGTGAATTAGGATTTTAAACAGAGAAGACTTCGTTTGCTATATACATTTTCAGGGTTGCAACTAATGTGTTTTTCATTGTTGATTAATCTGATTATGTTCTGGATTAAATCTAAATAGATCAGTCTAAAGTTTAGTCTATGAAATGTTAACAAGTGGTGAAAAATGTCCATCTTCATTTCTCAGAGCCAAAGGTGACATCTTCAGACGTTTGTTTTGTCCAGTCCACAGTCTGAAGCCTAAAGATATTCAGTTTACAATGATGTAAAATAGGGGAAAGCAGCAAATTAACACTTTGAAGAGGCTCGAACCAGTGAAGGTTAGTGCATTACCAAAATGGTTGCAAGTTAATTGTCTGTCAAGTTTTTTTGTACATTTTGTTCAACTGGATAACAGCACAGTCAAACTGAGTAGACATGCGCAGTGAAAAAATAGAGAGAGCAACTGTAACTGATTGTTTATATACTGATGAGAAATTTTGGTAGGATGTGAAGTGTGAAATGAAATAAATAGAGACTTTATTTTATATGAAGTAATTAATGTTTCATGTTTATTTCACTTTGTGACATCTGGCAAAAATATCTCCACTAAAGGTGGAACTAGTTCATATGATAACAGTTTCTACTTATTTAGCATATATATATATATATATATATATACACACA
>JBBMJY010000004.1:19366449-19379068 GCA_037833715.1 Toxotes lorentzi | reverse complement strand
ATATACAAGTTGAGCAGTTAAAATATGTTTTATTTTGAAAATTGCCCAGGGAACCTCCGTCACATTTCTGCGAACTTGACCCTGATTAAAAACAGAGGCAGTGGCTTGTCATGTGACCACATAGGACCAATCAGAGAGAAGGAACAACCTAAACATTAAAGAGAGTAAAAAGAGCAAATGTGAACAAGCTATTACATTTCGCTTTAGCTGTGAACCCTGTACCAAATGTTTGTTTTTTTTAAGCTAAATCAATTAAATGCAGCTATATCTTGTTACAACTTTAGTTATGTATAGACATACTAACGAGTCTTAATCTGACCATCTGCTTCTCTCCCAGTCTTGATTTGTTTAGTTGTTCATGTGCGACTCGCTAGTAATTAGAGCAACAATTAACTGAATAGTTGATTGGCAGAAAAGTAATCAGCAATAATAAGTATTTGTCAAGCATATAGTATGTGGTGATTATTTATATATATATATAGTTGCCTTGATGGGTTGTGAAATAATATTTCTGCACCTTGCTTTTAAACAAGTTCTGCACGTTGGCCATTGGATGTTTTGCATGCAGTGAATCGAGGATGTGTTCTGGTTAGATCTTTACACAGTGAGCTCACAATATATCTGACAGGGATGTGAGGGGAACTTCTCATTTATATACTTTGTGACTGCCTACATATGATTAACGTCATGATTCCCAACGAGGGGTGCAGGTGGAGTGATATTGTTGGAGAGGAATTCGAGTTCATCTCTAAGAGGCTGTGGGGATGCATCTCCCTAAAAAGGTTGGGGATCACTGCTGTAGATCCTGAACCAGGAAAAGATTTACTGTAGATCACGTTTATTACACATATGCTGTAGAGCCATATTAGTTCAACTGCCACCTGTGACCCTTGTTAATCTCTGATCTGTTTTTGACAGCGAACCAGTCCAGGATGCCAACACAATAACAGGCAGGGTGGGAGGAAGTTGGGCATGATTAGAGGAACACATACAATGAAATGAGGGTAGAGAGGGTATAAGCCGGAACCTGAAACAGGTTTTACATATTGTTTGTAAGGGCAACAGGGGAAATAAGTTCCTTAGTGATTTGGATTGACGATTAGGAGATGGGGATCAAGTCTGTGGCACAGTTCCTGTTTGTGTCTGCAACATGTTAGTTTCTAAATGTCTGACAAATAAAGCTGACAAGTGTACTATAAGAATATGAATCAGTGTAAATGATCACATTAAGTTGATTGCAGATTATCCCACTGGACACTTTCACTGACGAGAACGAGATCGGGTCATGTGGGAAATGACCCCGCCTGAGCAAACTCCAGCTGCTGAAGAAGACAGTGAGCTGTGGTTTAAAGCTCAGGGGGGGAAAAGTCATAAGTGGTTCTTGAGTTAATTTTTTGTTTTGTTTTGTTTTTTAGCATCAAAATTGAACTTGAACACTGAATTTACAGTTTAAAATGCATTGATTTTATTTATGTTTACCAAACTACATCACCCAGCCTCCATTTCTGTACAGTTAAGATGGAAGCAGAAGATGTTTGTAACAAAACAACACAAAATTTAGCTTGCTAGTACTTACGACCATTTAATAGAAAAATTTCTATTAAATGGTTAAGGTTTGTCTGTTGTCTGCCTAAAGAAGAGACGGGAGCTGTCTGGGTTTAATAAGTACGACTGACACACAAGATAATCACATAAATAAATTCAAATTGATACAAGTTTGTATAGAGGACATGACCACTAGAGGGCTCACTGCCCAAGATGATTTATGGTGAGAAGATTGTCACTCAGTCAACAAAAGTTCTTCTATTACATTGTCTCTTTATAATAGTAAAATGTCAGAGAGTGGGAAAAAATCCAATAATGACTCATTGAATAATCTATTTCAGTTGTAGGAATTATATTACTTTTTTCTATGCCTGAAAATGTGAACTGGAATTTGTTCACAATTGAACTTTGTAAATGCTCGGCTTTTATTTTGATTATTGTGTACGGAAGTAGTTACGGTTTGAAGGCCTTGAGGCTCTTATTTTGGAGAAGGCCACAGGAAGTGCGTTGTTTCATTGTGGCGAACTTCACGCATATGTTTTCTGTTCCCTGGGGCCACTGTGTTTTCAACGGGACTCAACTTACTACTTACTGGACTCGCCATGGCCGCTTGACCCGGGCTGAAATATACTCTCCTTGCGTTATCATTTCTCCGAGACATTTGCACAAACTTTTCCAGACAAACTTTCGTCTTTTGTATGGTTTTTATGTCAAGAAGTAAGGATGCAACCCCCACCGAGAAAGGTGAGTTTTCCCGTTGTAGCCCCCTAAGCTAACGTTACTTGTCTGGAAACGTTCACGACGGACTGGTGCATATTTAATGGTTGAAAGTGTACGCTTTGTTGCTGCTCGGCTGGTTTAAACGATAAACTTACCTTTTTGTTCTGCAAATGTGTACTCTTTTATTGCGTTACAAGTTTGATTTGCTTTCGCTGTTTCTTTAAATAGCAGCAAAGGAAGAAAACGTGTAAAAAAAAAAGGGAAAAAAAGTCCCATGTGCCACAATTTTAGGGAGAATAGCCCCGTTAACCTGCCCTGTTCCCTCTCGAATGTCCTGCCAGAAGACAGTCAATATCTGACGATAAAATCCGTTAGAAACCCGCGTAGAAAAACTTATATTTTAAGAAATAACGTTAGCGAGGTGTTGTGTTACATCAGCGCACAAATGATTCACCAGGCAACACTGAAGTTGAAGTAAATATAACTTTGGTTCACACTGGTCCCGCTGCCATCCGCGGTCTAACTAGCAAGTTGAGTGGAGCAAGATTGTGGCAATTACGATTTTACACAAATAAAACGCAGTTTGAGTTTTTTTTTTTGTCTATGCCGATTTGGAGAGTGGCTTCACATTTACTTAGCAGCTTTCAAATTGAGTCGTGCTTTGAAATTAAACTACGTTTGATGCTACGGAACTTTAAATTGACAGATTTTTGTATGGAGTTTGGTGCGGGTTTTTTTTTTCACCGTTCAAGAGAAGTTTGGTGGAAAAGAAGAAAAACAATCGTTGTCGTCAGAGAGTATTTATAGCTTAAAATAACCGACTGAGCGTGTGAGTAAACAAGAGTTTTAAGCGTTTTAGTTGGTGAAATAAAAGTAAAAACACAAATCTCAGCAGAATCTGGTTCTGTACGAAAAAAAGTTGATGTGGGATCGTATTTCAATAACATGGCTCAACAGCACAGAAAATTGACCGTTTCTTCCCCAGCACGTTTTCTAAATAGAAAGCTTTTAATTGCAATCAAGCAATGCATGTTGCATAATTTTGGGTTTTGGGACATTTTAATTTGCCCTTCATAAGGTCTGAAGTAATAAATACAATCTGTGTTTGTTCCAATAGTGGAAGGGAAAATTATTTCTAAAATTATATTAATGGTTTAGGCTTGCTTGACATTCCTTTATTTAAAAACAAAACCTTTTCAGATGCTCAAAATAGCCCACTGTAGTATGAAAGTCACAATCTTTAATCTTTACATCTTAAATTTAGTTACCATCGTTGCCCTCTAATCTGGATCATAATGAAATGTGGAATCGAAAAATGTTTTCCTGTTGACAGCACTCCCAGTTATCAGTAATGAGACCTGGGCCCTGCACTTCATAATTGATCAAAAGGCAAATTAGAAACCCGAAGAGACTGACTCTCACCTGGCCAGTGATACTGCTTGATACTGAGTAGAGCTCATTTTCACTAACAGTAATGGATTGATGATTTTGTTTTCCGTAATTTCCTAAAACCAAGGATTTTGTGAAATTGATAGTTTATTCAACTTCCAAAAGTCCAAAACCTACAAATATTAATTTTACTATCACATCAGATAAAACCGCAGTGAATATTTGGCATTTCTACATGAAAAATTATGTTTTAAATCAATCAATTATCAAAATAGTTGCCGATTGTGTTTTCTGTGGATCAACTACTTGGGTAATGAGACCTGGTCACTTCACTTCATAATTTATCTAACTGCCAATTAGAAACCCAGAGGGATTTACTCTCACCTGGCTCGATAATGAGTGCAGCTCATTTTCACTAATACCAATTGTGAGCTGAGCCGAATCAACATTGGTCTCTGGAGTCATTGGGTTACCTATGGGGAATGGGCTCTGTGGTTTTCAGATCAGAGACATCCTGTCAGCCTCTGTGCATCAGCTGATGAAAAGAGAAAGAGGTGTAACTCTCCAGATTCTTTCTAACACGCCGTGTTTTCCACTTCTCCTTCAGGTCCGGGTCACCCAGGAGCTGAAACACACTCATGCAGAGCAGATGAGCAGATTACACATCAAACACCAGGCAGAATGTGACCTCCTGGAAGACCTGAGGTGAGCAGTCAGAGGTCAAGCTGAAGTCAAGTAGAAGAGGTGGACTGCACAGTACTGCATTTGCCAGAATATAAGATGAATTCCCCCCTTTCCAACACCAAAAAGAAAACTTTCTCAAGAAATAAAACATTTGTAAACTGGTCCTGTTGAGAAAGATTTGTATTTGTATTTATTAAAGTGGATGTCTGAAGAACATAGATTTAAATAAATTGTCCACAAGCTTTAAAAAAAAAAAAAAAGCTTTTTTTGGCCACATCATCGTGTGGTAATTCTGGCCTATATGTTGAAACATCCTACAACACTCAATTAAAGGGTTAGATTTGTTTATGCTTACATTCAGTTAGTGTTATCCGCCTACGAATTGATTCATTCTACTCTGTCTCTCTGTGGCCCTTTGATTTTAAACAAGAGTAAGTAAATATTTCCTCTTTATCTTGGTTCTAGTATCCTGTGATTGTCTGAGGATTGTTTGACAGCACTTTAAACCGTTTAAAGAACGGCTGTCAGCAGCTTAAATCCAAAAATGAGACTGTGTCAGTCTTGCAGTTCGAGGTTCAGGCTGAGTAGACACTGATTTTAGGCAGACAGGTTTAACTCTGTGTTCGGATGCGTAGGCATTTTAAAGGTTGAAAAGCCAAAGGTTGTGGTTGTGTTTTGAGTCTTAGCATTGGGTTGAGTTGACAGCCTCCTGGCTCCCCACTTCCTGTCTGTGGTTGGTGGCAGAGCTCTGAGCCTCCAAACAGCTGGAAGTTAAGGTCATAGAGAGCTGCCAGATGTTCTGACTGCCCCGAGTCGCTCGCCGTGGGAGGCTTCAGGAACATTACTCTGCCAGACGCACTGTGAAACTCGCCATGTGCAGAATTCGCAAGGGTCACTCCCCGATCTTATACGAGAAATGATTCAGCAAACTGGAAATTGCATCTAGTTGTCAGCAAAAGCTCTGGTTGAGAAAATGGCAGGAAGTGAGTGTGGGGGGCAGTGGAAGAGAGGGAGCCTTGGAAATGTAGAGGAGAGGAAGAGAGGGAAGCTCCCAGGAAGTACGCCAGATTGTTTAGAGCCGGGGTGGAGCATGGCAGTCGAGTCTGGACATGTTTAATGACTTAATGATGATTTGGCTGCAGTCAACTTTTTTCCCAGGGCACTGACCTGTCTTCTTTTCTTAGATGTTTGTGTAAATTTAAGTTATGGTGCAATTTAGCTTGTTCCTGTTATTGTAAATCAACCCTGTAACATTTAAACACCAGCATAAAAACAATATTTACTGACATACCTCACATTTCTTAACACAAAATGTATGCATTTACAAAACCAGCCAAACATTTTCAGCTATTTTAAACCATTACAAGTGGCTTTTTGTCTGTCTGTAAAAAAAAAAAAAAAAAAAAAAAAATCATCAAAGGCTTCTTTATAAACGTCCTGATTCGCATCAACATCTCACTAACACGCAGAGGGAAGCCCATCATAGAAAAGGCAGTAAAAGTAAATCCCCCAGCTACGGTAGCCTCAGTATAACTACCAAAAATTATACTAACTTGTTTAGTCCTCAATGAAGACCTTTATCAGACTGTATTGTTACAGATATCCATATTATAAACAGATAGTTCAGACAGACAGCTGGACTTCCTCGCTGACTGAAGAAAATGTGAAGGTTTAGTTTTCGTACCGGTTTGACGTGAAGGAGAACAGACAGCAAATACTCACGATAACGGCACGGTTATTATGCAGATACGAGATGAACTGAAAGAAGCAACGATGAAAACTCAGTACTCCAACACATTTAATACTAAGTCAGCCCATCACAGGCACCTTTTAGTAGACTTTTCTTAAAGTGTGAAAGGGTTTTGCTTTTGAAGATGCAGCTCAGCTTATTTCCTGTTGGATCTGGATGTTTGGTGGCACAGATCACCTAACGGTGTTGGACAATAACAAACATCAGGACCGCAACCATGTTGTGTTTGTCAGGAAACTGTTTTGGCAGTGCAGAGACACACTACTGTACCATCCTGGCTCTCTGTTATATGTATGATGGGAGGAGTGAAGGGGTAATATTTAAATTGATGGTTTTACTGGTCGACCTGTTCACCTACAGACCTGCAATGAAATAACTCTGAAAAAATGGGATTTAGAAACGTTGAAATTTTTGTCTCAATGAGGCATGTGACAGTGCGAAAATCTGTGTGTACCATAACTATAGCCAAAATTACATCGTTGAATATATTAAAAAAAAAAAAAACTTTTGACGGGGGCATCCTGGTGACCGAGGGCTTGAAGGTGCTGACCGTGACCTGCAGTGTCCCTTGTTGGAATCCTACTGGAGACCTGTGTTGCATGTTGTCGGATTTAGAAGTGGTGGTTGACAGATTCTTTGAACTTTGTTTTAAAAAAAAAAGACCCGTTCATGCACGTTAATGTGTCGCCTGTGTCAACCCACCCATTTTTCTCGGAAATATCAATTAAAATAAGGCTGGGGGCAAAAAACACACATTCCTTTCTCCTCTAACCACCTAGATAAACAGGTATTTACTGGCAACAGACTCTGCAACATCAGTGTAAGTGAAAGAAGAATGACACAAATGAAAAATGCTACTCTCCCCCGTTCTGTCCTGTCTTGTTCATTGTTGTTCATTGCACTAATGACTGTACTACAATGTTTGTTTTTCCTTGGACACATAGATACGTCGGTTATAGTCTCATCCTTTATTGTAATTTAAAGCTGCACTGTCATTCACATTCACTTTTTTCCTTCTCCTCAGGAGTTTCAGCCAAAAGAGGGCAGCTGTAGAGAGAGACTACGCCCAGGTAAGTAAATCTGAGCTCTTTGTGGTCTTTCTCACCAGTGTTACTGATGCTTGTTATCATCACTGCTCTGCCTTGTCATTTGTGTTTCTAAAAATAGGTTTGTTTTTTTAACGATATTGTCCTCCAAAGACACCATATGACAGCGGGGTTGAGGATGTGGGCTTAAGAAAGCTCTAGGTTCTCATGTGGCCAGATAACTCATGAATGGTAACCAGCCACAGAAAAAACACCACAACAGAGAAAGAGAGAGAGACGACATCTACCAGTGATGCACTGGCTCGTTTCCTCCTCGCTGTGTTGTTTTTACCCGCAGCTTCCTGTAGACGCCAGTTGCCGGTCTGAAAATCCTCCTCTCGTCCTCGGCTGGGTTAGGGTTTTGCAAACGTGTGAGGAATGTCCACCACCGCTGTGAAAAGAGGGGGCACGTCTGTAGTTATCCAACGAGCAAACTAACATGTCTGTGTGCCCATGTGCGTTTGGGCTCCGCTCTTCATGCGTGGATAACCGAGTCGTTCATATGATAAATGTTGACAATTTGACTCGAGTTTTGACTTTTTTAAAGTTCATCTGGACCTGGTGTCAACTTATTGCCGTTTAGCTGGATCATAATCAGGAGTTTAGCATAAATGAACTTATTTTTAGACACTTTCTTACATATATAATGAAATTAAATGCTGAAATAATTATGATATTAAACATAATTACCACAATTTAACTATCTATACTTACACGGTAAAATATAAAACAAAAATTAAAGTTAGAAATTGTGGAAACATTGTGTAGATGAGACATACGTCCATGTATCTGTCGCCCTAGTGGATGCTGGGAGGGTTCAGCCCCCCGCCAAACATATGAGCGCTGATCATGGTTTCAACTCTCTGTTAATTTTTTTCTTTATTGAGAGCACAAGCTTAAGATAACTTCATTCAGGATGAACAAATCAGTCCTCAAACAGCCTTCAAAGTACCAGGATTATTTTAGCCTGATAACAGAACTTCAGGCTGCATTTGAAGAGCAGGGTCCTGGTCCTGAGGAGGTGTTTCATGCAGGAGGCTTTGAAAAGCAGGGCTTATTGTGAAAGGTCTGTCCTGTAAAACTTGTGTAACTGTCCAAATATTTACGGTCTGGAATGTATGCAAAGTTTTATTACAGTGTTTCCACCTTCACCTTCGCCACTGCAGACGGCTGACGTCAAAGAAGCACTCACTGCTTTTGAAATCGCGTGTAGAAATTTTAGGAGCGTTCGTAGAAACGCTCGCTGAAAACGCTTCTATTTCCTGGTTTACTGAAGGTTTAACTGGTAATCTTGCTTTATGAAATGCTCCTCTGAGCTGGGCCATCTTAAATACATTATATTAAACACAGCACTTACCTAAAAAGGACTCATGGGCTTATATTCACACATGAGGTTAATCATGCAGCTTAATTTAATAACATCCAGTCAAAGTCTTAGATGCACGTAGATTATAAAGCTTTGCACTTGTTTTCCTGTGAAGAGAGGCTAAAAGTGGAAACTCTTTCTGACTCTGCCGTTGAAAATCTCTTATACGTGTTTGTTCATTATTTATCACGCTTGGCAGGATTCATGTTATCATGTCACCTTACATAAAAGATTTAAGTTGTCTCACTACGAGGAAAGGGAAGAAGTACAACACTAAACTCTGCACACAGCAGAACCGTACGGAGTACTGTAACAACAGTTATTTCATTGATACAGCAAATAATGCATCTGTAATTATTACCATCAGTTGAACTGTGTTTGGGTTTTTATTTATTCATTTATTTATTTATTTTGAGGTACACGCCCTCTTGAACTAATTTCTGATTGGCTGCATTGTCCATTTAAAATTGTGAGCATGTGTCTGGCAGCTGAATCATCGCTGTAGTTATCAGCTGCTTTATAAGCCGTCTAGGAAGAGAATAAACAACGGAAAGGCTTTTGAAAATTGTCTGTGCCAAGAAATTATGTTTCTAATTTCTAAATTAAGGAAATCAGGAATGAGGACTTGCAAAGACAAGGATAGAGAAAGAGTAGTCTAACTAAAGCATGTGGAAATGAAATGGAGGGTCAAGATCAGCCTGCAGGCTAGCTTTTGTAACCCTGTGCATGTGTGTTTTATTGGATATGCATGCCCAAGTTATACCATTGTTTTGAAAGGCAGATTTAGTCAGGGCGGACCAGTGAAACACATTTGTGTCCTTAATAAATATATTGTGAGTCCTCCTCAGGAGTCTTTGTCAAAGCTGTGTGAGATGATATCTGATGAGCTTTGTTGGAATGAGGTTAAAAATATTTTGCTATAGTTTCCTCACACTAATTTGTCTGATTCCAGCTTCTCAGATATGGAAATTTAGTGATATTAAACTAAATACATTTGGTTTTTGAAATGTTGGTCAAACAGAGTACGACATTTGAATATGTCAACTTGGGACATTGTAATGGGCATTTTCCCCAATTTCTGCCGTTTGATGGGAAAAACAATTAGCAGATGAATGGAGAAGATAATGTTCAGACTAACTGATAATGAAAATAATCATTTGTTGCAGCCCTAAGATGAAGAAATGTCTTTATTTCTTGCCTCATTAGCTTTAAAAGGTGTTCTGTGAGTCTGGGTCGTGCTGCCTGTTAGTTATGTGATCAATTAGACACCCGCTGCCAATGCTTGAATCAAAGTGGGTCAGAGTGTCTCTGGAACACTTCGTTCCCTTTCGTTACAACCCCCTCTTTTTCTTTTTTTTTTAATCTCTTCTCTTTACGCGCCTTTTTCTGGATCTCTTACACCTGCAAGCTGCTTTAGCCATTAGCCGATTGCTATTCAAATCACACAGTGTGATAAAATGTCCTCCTCTGTGCAGCTCTTCCTCTGCCATCCTCCTCCTCCTCCTCTTCTTCCCTTGTTCCCATCGCACTATTCAGGCGTGTCCGCTAGGCTAGTTCAGTTTGGCGATTCCCTCTCTATCTGAGTCCCACAATGGCCGGGTTTGTAGCGGGTTTGAAGCTTTGGCATCAAGATCACCAAGACCAACGAGTGCAGCACAAGAGGGTTGTCTTTTCACAGTGGACAGAGGAAGGATAGATGGGCTCATTTCCTTGATGGACACTTGTTGAGGCCTAAAGAAGAAATCTCATGAGTGAAAATATAGAAGTGGTGTCTTTTTTTTTTTTTAAATAACTAGTTCAACACTTAAGTCTCTGGCCTGTGTTTAGTGTTGCTTCTTACCCAAAGAGCCAGTTTCTTTTCTTGACCCTTCCTGCCCACAGTTTGTAACACAGGCTTTCTGTCTGTACTCATGTTAGTAGGCTTATTGTTTGACTCATGGTGGTTTAAATCAAATAATTATGATCATGAATTCTTTGTTCCAAACACTTTTGAATGTGAGAGTGTTGACCTGAACGTCAAAGCCTGAACAAAATCATTTTGTAACGAGTACAAACGTTCAGTTAAGGTACGAGTCTTGCAAGCTAGCAGCCTGTATATAAGTTAATCCCACTTAGATCATCTGCACAGTGCTAAAAATAATTAAGCTCTATTTCAGCACAGGTATATTTCATGTATTTCTACCAAACATACACTCAGAAAGACCAGACATATCCACCTTTTTTTTTGTTTCTCCTGCTGTTTACTCTGTCATACTATTCTGTGGTTCTTCAAAGGTTAACCTCTCTGCTGGCTGAGGTGGAGCAACCTAATATATCTCCAAGGGTGAATGTGGTCTAAATGAATTACATTTTTCTTCCAAAAATGAACCTACGTTAGCATAAAAACCAGCAAACGAGGCAAGCTCCAAACTAAGCCCTGACTAACAGGTGAATGAGTCCATGCAGTGTTGAATCGCAGCGAAAGAGTAACTAGTAACCTCATGCTGGTGCTGTGAATGAGGAATCTTCATCACAACTGCTGAAGAAAAGTTGTTATTTTTACTGACTTTGCTCTTTTTGTGCTTGGAGAAGAGGATAAAATGTCTCCTCATGCTCCTGTCTTCACGCCCTGGCTGCCTGGTGGTTTATAGGACAAGGTCAACAGGGGTCACAGTCTTCAGAGCGCGCTCCATGTGAAGATGAGACGCAGGAAATGTGTGTTGGTGTCAAAGGTGAAAGTTCATCCCTTCTTTTGTCTCTTTCCCCTTCTGTTCCAGGCCCTCCAGAAGCTGGCAAATCAGTATCTAAAGAGGGAATGGCCAGATAGTCTGACAGAAGAACAAGCAGACCACAGGTAAGTGAGTGAGAAAATGTCTCAGTGTTAAAACCTCAAGAAACAGAACAGTGATTTTTGAGCTGCGTGAAAAAGCCTGTATGTGTCTGTGTTTATGTTTGGTTTAGGAACATGTTTTGTGTGTGGAGGGCCTATTTGGAGGGCACAGTCCAGGTCACCCAGTCCAGAATCAGCACCTGTGATAACTACAAAGTCCAGGTTGCTGATCCAGCAAAGACGGCCAGACTGCAGAAGGAGCAGCAGCTGAGGAAGGTAATGCAACTCAGGTTTCAGTCACTTGTGTCCTTGTATTCACACGACCATGTACACAGATCTACTGATGTAATTCAGAGCATCTATCTTTGTTTTTCCAGCAAAGGGGAAGTTGGTCTGAATGTAATGGGAAGATCAGACAAAGATTTTGAGACATTAGACTGACTTTGTTTTGGGCTACAGCTGCAAATAACTAACATTTCAGCTGAGTTCAGATATGTTTTTACATGTTTTTCACAAGTCAAGCAGTTTAAAGTTTTCCCCAGATTCTTATTAATGTCAGGTTGATTCTTTTACAGTGTTTAAAGTTTTTGGTACTAAGACCACCATTTAAATTTAGCCACTTTATTTGTCTTGGGCAGATTGAATGGCTGTCCAGTATCATAAAAGCAGAGAGTAAACGCATCCAAGAAGCATTCCAGGCGGATTGAAATACGATTGTGCGTTGCATATCAGCCAGATGTTAAGATGTAAATGCATCTGTGTGTTCACTGCACATATGTAATCTTTCTGTTCTCTGTTCTGTTTGTTCTCCCAAACAGCGCTAAGTTATTAAACAGTCGGAGGAATAAGCCTTTACAGGGTTTGCCTGGGAACAAAACTTTTTTTCTCACTCATATTTCATTCGTGAGAGTAAAGACAATCTGTGTGTTTGTGGTGGTAATGAATAATTGTTAGCCAGCTAGAGAAAATGTTATTGTTGTAACTAAGCTGCTAAAGTGCACCAGAGCTGCACAAGCTTTTCTTCTTCTGGGGTCTGGCAGTTACCAAACAGCTTCATGTACATCACTAACACCCTCAGGACTGGAGGTGTTCTGATCCTGATTTTCACATAGCCCCGGAAAACAAAGACTAATTGTAATCACTTTTGTGATCCGGCCAACGGAGATGCATACAAGTGTAAACGAAAGTGGATGAAACCTCTATCTATCTATCTATCTATCTATCTATCTATCTATCTATCTATCTATCTATCTATCTATCTATCTATCTAT
>JBBMJY010000004.1:19334683-19366349 GCA_037833715.1 Toxotes lorentzi | reverse complement strand
CTATCTATCTATCTATCTATCTATCTATCTATCTATCTATCTATCTATCTATCTATCTATCTATCTATCTATCTTTATTTATTTATTTGAATGCCTAGATTTATTGGTAATTGCCACCAGCTTTATTTAAACACACATGCAGTTGTGCAGATTGTTTTATTATTGTAATTTTTAAACAATTCTTGCCAAGAAAAGAGAGAAATATTCAAGTATGCTAACAGAGCAAGCAAAGCATCTGTCACCACATCTGGATGAGCTGCAAATGTTTATTATGCTTGTACAATGCGAACAATTGTCGGCTTAAGAATTCAATTCAGAATCATTTCCAGTGGGAACGTTCTGTAAACAACCAGCGTTTTACTGATAAACATTGCAATAAACAATCTGCCAACTGAGGGCAGAAGTCACATTAGTTGCTCTTATCATAAATGAACAGCCCGGTATCAATGGTTTAGAAGAGCACTGTACATCTGGAGGTGAAGCCTATTCCCTGATCATAAGGTCTGATCTCGACTTGTTACCAGCGCCGCTCTCTGGTTTCTGCTGGCCATGTTCCACTGCCTCCAGCCTACAATGTTGCTCTTGTTCACCCTCACCTGTTAGGAGATGCCATGATAGCTCCTGTGTAACACATGTTCAGTGGATATGGTTAAGAGGTGTTTGCATATTTTTCAGGAGTTGCATTGCGGAAATTGCAATTTCCATACGTGTAAATTTCTGTCGTGTGTCTCCAATTCCCCGTCCTCAGTGTATTGAACAGCTGACGGTTGTCCAAGCTGAGCTGCAGGAGTCGGTGAAGGAGCTGACGAAGAGCAGGAAGAAATACCAGGAGGCTGAGATGATGGCACAGGCTGTCAGGGAGAAGGCAGAGCTGGACGCCAAGTACGAACCAAATCACTCCCCTATCTCTGTTACGTCATGGGCATGTTATTCAAAGGAGTACAGGCAAATTTTTTAAGTGTAAAACAGTTTTTAAAAAACAGCGCTTAAAGCTGCATTTAATAATTATATTCATTATTAATAATCTGCTGATCCTTCTCTTTATAAACCGATCAGTTGTTTGGTTTGTAAACATCAGAAAATAGTGAAACGTGAACAACGTGGAGCCTTCGTGTTTCCACATCACACTTGTGTAAGTTGCATATTGGACTACGGTTGGTTTCAAAACCAGTTTCCAAATTCATTCTACCGTAAAGTTCAAACATACAAGTGAAGTAACAATAAGCAAAACATATGTTTGAGCTCAAGGCGACTGATTGATAGTGAAAATAGTCGTTTGTTACAGTAACAAACAACTGACATTCTGACTGTTGTTTGCTGGTTCGAGGGAGCTTTCTCTTCTCTGCCTCGATCTCAACACTTTGTCCTGGCACAACATGAACAGCTGGCACTTTGACTCACCACATTGCAGACATTTTTCTGCCTGTCAGGAAAGTTTATTATAGAGCCCAGGCACAGCTTGGTCAAGTTTTGCAGTTGGAAAGGCTGGATTGTAGTAGCTGGGTTGGCACTTATTCTAATACTACAAATACTACTTTCTAAAGTGGCTTGTTGTGCACATGCATATAAACACACACACACACACTCTTACTTGTAGAGACTACAACCAAAGAAGTATTACAAATAAACACTGTTGTGCACACTTAAAATTATAAAGTCAAAACTAAGTCTTGTATCTTTTGCTCTGTTCAGGTCCAAGCTCAGTCTCTTCCAGTCCAGATCCAGTCTGCAGAGGGCAAGTGTAAAGGTATGAGATCTTTACAACCCAAAATCTGCTCAACGTTTTGGTGCCACAGTCAGTCAGCAGTGTGAACTTTTGTGTTGCAGCTGAAAGCCAAGAGGAGCGAGTGTAACTCCAAAGCCACCCACGCCAGAAACGACTACCTTCTCACGCTGGCAGCCGCTAATGCTCACCAGCAGCGTTACTATGACACAGACCTCATGGACTGCATCAAGGTGAGGACACGGTCTCAGAGTCTGTGGGTAGATGGATGATGGGACGTGGACAAATACTGTAAACTTAAAAATGTGTTTCTGTTGTGGTCTGCAGGTCTTAGATGGCAGAATCTATGAGCAGGTAAAAGATTACCTGGTGTCACTGTGTCAGACGGAGCTGGAGGTTTACCAGGCTGTCCACAACACCTTCAACCAGCTCTTGAACAGCTCAAATGGAGTAAGTCTTTAAACCTGCTGAACCACCAGTACCTCATGATTAGTCAATTCATTGATTAGTCAGTTGACAAAACTGATCAAAACAGAGTAGAATACAGTACAGGAAGGAGCAGCATTTGATCAGATTTCTTTTCGTTGATCAATTAAAATATGCCAGAATCAGCTCGATCAGTATCGCTCGATGTCTTTGTGAATGTTGGTGGAGCTGAACTCTGCTGCCTCCTCCGACTGCTAATTAATTGAAATGGTTTGTGTTACTCGGGTGCTCCTCGGTTACAAGCTCTTGGACCGTCGGCCTCTTTCAGTCTGTTTTGTTTAGGTCATCTTGCCTCTCCCTGGAGCTGGAGTGGCATTTTGTTTCTGCACAGGAAAGAAAATATGAACAAATCTTTAGAGAGGGAAGCAGTGGGTGCAGTGGTTTTCATCAGAGCTCCCGTTTGAGCCCATGTGCTTCCTGTGTCAACACAAATTCCCCTGAAACAGATCTAATGTGTAAAGTGACATTTGGATTAGTACCTGTGTACTTATGTTCGGCTCCCCTCTGGTTCCACCGGTCTAATGGGAACAATATAACAGCTCTCAGATGTTCTAATATGGTTTCAAAGCAGTGAATAAAAGCTGTTTGATGATAGTGATAATGTTTTGCTTTAATTAGATTGGTGTTATCTATGCACCTACCACCCCCAGAGCACTTTGTTTTTTTGGAAAGTGTTTTGTTTTTTTTTTTTTTTTTGTGTGTGTGTGTGTGTGTGTGTGTGTGTGTGTGTGTTGTTCTTTAACTCTGTAGCCTCCAGTCTGACTTCGATAAACTGGCACTGATGTCCAATAACAGCACAGTGGTGTGTGTGTTTTCTTGTTTTTACTGGTCCACGCTGCCGGGCTGGGTGTGTTATGAATATTTCAGTTTTGACAAATCTTTTCCCTGTGATAATAAACTCACTGAGTAGCTACAACAGGATGTATGTTATTACACGATATGACAAGTTTAAGTAAAGAGAAATGTGGATTAAGGAAGTGATAACAGAAAGTATGAAGTGTATTACTATTTTATTTTATTCTTATTTTCCAGGATGTGTTTATACTGAATAATAAGTCCCTCCCTGTCTGGAAAACATTTAGACATGCAGCCACTACAGTGCTGCACTGATACTATACCGGATATAATCATAGACATAAGACATAAATACCATGATGACAGAAATATTATAGGAATAATTTGAAACAATACAGTTATTTATATAGTATGAAATAACATAATAGACTATGCAGTGCGTAAAATATTGTACTGTTTATTTCACAAATCACACCCAAGACTCCAAGTGTGTAATACGAAGTGTAAAGTACTAAACCTTATCAGTTCTTAGTCAGTGAGGGGATATTATGAGAATGTTGTACAGTGTTGGGAGTGAAATATATTTACTGGGTCTTCTGCATTTCTTTAGTGTGTTTCTTTTGTTATTTTTGGGGGGAATGTGTTCATAGCCTTGTGTTTCCCAGCTGCATTCTGCTTTCATTTCACATGCAGTCTTGTTGAATAATTTGAAGTTGAACCTTCTTGATTTAAAACTTAAACATGTGCTTCATCTTTTCCTTTAAAACACGAACGTGTGTAGGTAATGCAGGAGTTTCACCAGCAGCTATTTGCACAGAAAAACCCCATGTTTCAGCGAGCCCCGGACTTCCTGTACCAGCCCATCGACTCAGATACGGTAAATCCTAAACTTTCTTTGTTTCATTTATTTATTGCTTAATGCATAAATGCCAGATGCTCGAGAGATGTTTTCAATTTGTTTTTCTCTTTGTCTTTCCTGTGGTCCCCACACTTCACTGACCTGGATGTAGATTTACTTGAAGTCAATATCTTTGGTGATTATCACAGCTTGTCTGTGAACTACAACATAATTTCACGAACAAAAATGTGCATTTACATAAATACTCAAACTTATATACTGCAGATAAGTTTTAAAGATAAAACTATAAAAGGGCAAGAACATTGTGCCAACAACAGACAGATTTAAACCCAACAAAAAAATGCAGTCAAGCCAGAACAGCCGTGAATTAATAAACCACAAAGTTAAAAGAAAATTAAGAAAATTGTACAGCCTCACAAATCTGCTATCATGGCTGTAGACTCTTAGTCTTGCTCTCTACTGTACTTAAATGGCATAAAAGTCATCCTCGCTAATATTAGTTTCTATTCTCAGTCAGCACAGGAACTGAGGTTATCTTCCACTTACAGATGTACCATCTCATTTCCTTACTTCTAAACTATTTGGGGTTTTTGTTTACAGTTTGTTCTGATTGCGTAACACTGAAGAATGTGGAAAATCAGATGAACTTGCCCAGCAAATAAACCCTGCTTCTAATTTGTAGCTGACGTGTAATACACACATAGGTTTGTGTTAAAACATCACAACCCAGTCGTCTCAGAGGCTGTTTAACCAGCAGCATTAAAGGAATATGAATAATGACTTCATTCACAACAGGACATGAACTTTGACCAGTTAGCAAACGTACAGTATTTGCTTTTATTTGAATCAGTATCTGGAAGAGTTGATTACAGGCATGTTAAATTACTGCGGGTGGCTCATATACCGTCAGACCATATTCAGACTGACATTAGCGCTGTGTGAAAGAGCGCCGCCCCCTTCGTTTCACTGAGACCAGCCGACACCAAAGAAAAGAAAAAAAAAAAAAAAAACACCTCAATGCAGTGTCATCCAACAAAGTCAATTAAACACGAGAAGGTTCCAATGAGCGTGAATGACGTAACTCTAATGACGTGTTTGCCTCATGATTGTCGCAACACTGCTGAAGAAATAATGCAGCACTGACAACTTTCCAGAGTTGTAAAATCCTTCCTCGTGGTACGGTAAACTGCTGTGGAGAGTTTTGGCATCTGATAAGCCTTAAAATTCATGGATCTGTTACTCAGACTGGACTTACTGGATCAGATTTCATCGTTTTTCACAAGTACCTGAAGCAACAGGCCCCCACAAAAATTTTTAATGCAGTATTGTTTTCAGACCATACCTCCTGCCTTGGGCGTATCAAAAATCTGCTCTCCAGCTCCCTGCCTGAATACTTGGGGCTATAAAAGTCAGGTTTTGTATGGGAAATTTAGCAAATCCCACCTGAGTCGTGGCCACTGTGCGATCTGTTCTGCACTGCACTTTTGCACACCTGTTCGTGAAGCTTTTATATCGTCTCCTCACGGACTGAAATCTATTTCAGACACTTTTCCACCCACACTGGTCATTTATTGCACATTTTGCCCTCTGTAAAACAAACATTGAATATCAGCATAAACGTCAACATCAGTCCAAAAATATTTTACTGTTGGCCTGTAAGACGCCCCTGGTGTGCGTATCTGCCTGTGATTTATTGATGGCCGCTGTACACGGATGTAATGTAATGTAATGGAGCCTATGTCACACATACGTCTGTCCGAGCCGCACTAAATCTGCGGGCCTTTTTCTGCTCTGCGCTGGCCCTCTGCTCCACTGGACAACACTGGACAATTTGTTCAAACTGCAAACGCTGGCGTTGTTTTCATTGGAAGTCAAACAAGCAGCAGCCTGTTCCTAAAGAAAACATTAGCGGTGCAGAGCCTAACCTCCTTCCCTCCCTCCTTCTCTCCCACCCTCCCCATACCACTTGCACCAGACAGAGGGATCCGGTAAGGAATAGAGCTGAACTGGGAGGGAGGGGCAGGACGTAGACCGGGCCCTGTGAACGGCCCATCTGTGAAAAGGAGGCATTGTGAGTGGGCCTCATCAGAGTGCACTGACCCTTCCCACCCCAGCCTTTTGCCTCCATGCGCACACACACACACACACAAATGCACACACACTACTGTCATGTGGAAATGTCTGGACTCAAAGCAGCTATATTCCATATTTTTATAACAAAGTGGTCGCTCGCAGTGATGAACCTGAATCTTCAGCTGTCCTCAGCTTGAGGGAGCTTCGTAGTGAGTTTTATCTCATTTGTCTGGCTGTCTGGTCCGTAAATTCACCGTCTCTCTCACCGCTCTCATAGTGTCGCTTTCAGACGCATCAGGCAGCTGCTCGGTATCAAGCTAAAGAGCCTGATATTTCCCTCAAGAGGTGGTGCAGACCAAAAAAAGAGCTAAAAAGAGAATGAAATTAGTCTTGCATTGATTGTTTGGCTGGAAACACACGTCCAAATGAATGATAATGTTGATCTGTATCTGCTGGACGTATAATTAGACTGTTGGCTAACACGTTCACCTTAATATGTCAGTGTCGTGTGTACAGTTTGTTGCACTGCCCTTTGCTCAGGTTTTAGACCGTTCCACAACCATTGTGCTTCTGATTCCTCTCTTCTGTGGTGTGGAGATGTGAGGGTTTTATTTGACCCACCTTCATGGACTGAGCCAAGCTGTTTGCTCTTCAGTGTTTCTCAGTGTAAACAGACTTTTCTTCCCAACCCTCTTATGTAATTGTAAACCGCCTGATGTTTCTTTATATTCTGGGACTTTGGTATTCATAAATGTAAAAGCTTTAAATGTATCTCCATTTTTGTGTTCGGCTGTGCTGCTGCTGAGACAAATGCTCTATTCAAACTCGAGTGAATATGTGTCTTACAATACACGTTTTAAACTTGGTTCATGTAATATGCAAAGAGGAAGTTGCCACGTAACAGAAACGGTAAATATAACTTACTTTTGTGCTGTTTAGGAAACCACAAGGGCCTCTCGAAGGTGTTCTGGTGGGTCAGTACGTTGATTAAAAGTGCCTTAAGCAATGTTTTATTTTTGATACAGTCTTTTCAGAGAGGATTAGTTGTTTCTGTGTGAGGTAATTTACAGTATGGGATATTTTATTGTGAAAAAACTTCAACAGTCGACTGGAACGAACCCGTCAGTGTCGACCCTCATATATCAGCAGCTTGATCAACGGTATCTCCATTATCTTGCTCGAATATTACTACTTTCTCATCTGTTCATCTCCTTTATCTGCTCTCTTTCATTTGCTTCTTTCTCTTTCTCTCTGCGCGCTTGTAGGTGATGCAGCTGCAGAAGGAGAGTGGGACGGCGGAGGAGCACAGCCTGGATAAGGAGGCGAGGAAATGGGCGAGCCGCGTGGCCCGGGAGTACAAGAGCGTCATCCACACGCAGAGGGTGAGAGCCAGGCAGCACTGAATTCACTGAAATTGTTTGCCTGTCTGTGACTTTTCAAACAGTAAAATGTTTGGCCCTGGCAAGATATTTTTCTACACGGATGTCGTAAGGCCATAAATCAATTTATCACTTATTACACGTCATCATAATTTCCATGTGCAGTAGTGAAACAACACAGAAGGAACAGAATAAACATGAGGTAACATGAACCCGCGATGGGGGAAACAATATTGTTTTTGTTACAACAAAAAATTGGCAATTGACTATTTTATCTACCGATTTTACGCTAATTACAGATAAGTAGGTGTCTGCGTTTAAAACGGCTGATAAGTAAAAAGAGATTAAAATAATGGAAAGCCAAAGAGAAGTGGCTTGAGCTATTTCATTTGCTAGTGTTACTATTGCATAGTGTGAGCTGTGACTTCAGTGTTGATGTTGTTCATTCTGCGTAAACATCAAAATGGTAAATAATCTGCAACTTGCACCTCAAGTAGAGTTACGACGCATCGGAAACACGTCTGATGTCCGGAGTATTATCCCGGCGGTTTGTCTCAGAACTTTAAAGCTGATATATCCTGTCAGATTTATATAAACCTGATATATCACAGTTGACATCAGCCTTACAAATCCTGTGTCAGTCGAGCTCTAGTTATGACTTGAAGAGTTTTGATTCAGATTGCAACCTCTGCCCCAGTCTGTGGGAAGTTAGACAGGACCAGTGGAGCTGAGTGGATAAAATAGTGAAGCCTTAATGTTAATGACATGTCATAGTATTACTATGAAGCTGTCGTAGAATTAAACCTGTTAACGACCAACAGGTATCTTTTGTCCCTGAAGTGGAATTTGGTCTGTATCGTAAAGCAGGGTCAGTTTGATAATGATAATAAACCCTGGAGATCGTAAAGTCATTCACCATATGTGAAGGAAAAGATGATGAAGCAACATGGCGCCGGTTTATCACCATCACACCACATTTACTGCACGTTTCCAATACGCCAGGAACAAACCAGGAAGTGAGTCACTCTCAATCAAACGTTTTCAATTAATGGCTCTGTTGTTGGCCAGTTTCCATCCTGTGCTCTTGTTACACAGTTTGTGGGATGGTTGTAATTGTTGTCAGTGTGAGCTTTTATGTGAGTTATTTATGCTCGTGATTTGCGTTTTAGGCCCTGGAGGAGTATGGGACGCAGGAGTCGTCAGAGCAAAACAACAGCGAGCTGGAGACAAAGATGGAGGTGGCCCGGCAGAGCCTCCGGAGGGCAGAGGTAACGTGTGTGTGTGTGTGTGTGACGGAGTAAGAAGTGGATTTCTCTGTTTTCTCAATCACGGTCTTATTGCGTAAGTGGCCCTGGTGCACCATCTACTGGTTAAAAATGAAATGGCACATAAGGATGTAATAATCCCTGTATTCATTAGGTGGACAGCTGCAAGGATTAGTCAATTAATTGGTTTGTCAATCAGCAGAAGATTAATTTACATTTTACGATTTTCATAATCAGTTCATCATTTCAATCATTTTCGCAAGCAAAAACACCAAATATTTCATAGTTCTAGTCACTGAAATTAGAGAATTCACTGCATTTAAATGTTTTTGATGTTTTGGATTGTTAGTCGCACAAAACAAGATGTATAATATCAGTCTTTCAGTGTGTTCTTTTGTCAGACCAAAGGATCAATCAATTAACTGAACTCAGCCAAAATCTCTACTAAAAAATCTACTATCAGAGAATATTGTGGTCGGTCGGTTTTCCACTTTCAGACCTCAAATAAACCCATCAGTGTTTGGTTGGGGAACCCCAGTGCCCTCCTGTTAAGGCAGTCTCAGTCCAGCTGTTTATTTTGATTGACAGCTTTCACACCAGCCGCAGATCAAACCAAAGCAAAAGGGCAAACATCTCAGAGTTTGACTGAATCGAACCAAAACAGTGTACTCCTGGAAGCACTTTTAGTTTGTTGATTTTGTAATGGCAGACGGTGAAGGTGAAAGCAGAGGCCCGTCTGGACTTGCTGAGGGAGGCGGGAGTTGCTGTTGAAACGTGGCTGAAGAGTGCGATGAACCAGGTGATGGAGGAGCTGGAGAACGAGCGCTGGAACAACCTCAGTACCCATGATCCTTCACTCTCTGTAAGACCCACACACCACTCACACAGACACACACATTTATAACGTGTCCTACATGAGAGGAAGCAGTAATTCAGTCTGAGTCTGTAGCAGATTATCTAATGTCTCCGTTATCACTCTAATCGAGAATGGTGTGTCAGATAAAGTAATGCCGTTTATATTTCTGCAGGGGACAGCAGATTTGGAGCGAGAGGACGAGGAGGAGATGGAGGACAGTGGTGAAGTGTTGGATGACAGTAGCTCCAGTCCCTCCAGCACCTTGAAAAATTATCCCCTCACCTGCAAAGTGCTCTACTCCTACAAGGTACCAGCAGAACATGAACTGGGGCTTTCTGTGCTCATCTTTCTACCCACTGCTGTTTTGTAATTACTGTGTGTAGAAACTATAAGCTACAACGACACATTTGATGGTTCCAGATTCTCAGATGTGACAATTTGCGTTTTCCTTAGTTTCCTGAGGCTTTGTAGAGCAAACAATTATTCAGTCAATTGAGAGAGTAATCAGCAGATTGGTTGTAATGTTGTTATTTATATCAGGCAGGGTAGGCTAAAGATTTAGAAACACAATACAGAACCACAAACTGCAGCCTCCATTAACAGTTTCAGGAAAAACTGAACTTTACAACATTAAATTCAGGGTCAGGTTGTTGTTTTTAGTTGTTGTTGATTTGACACAGAATTGGTGAGAGCAGATATAGTGAACATTAACATTTGTTTTCAGGCGTCTCAGCCAGATGAACTGACCATTGAGGAGCAGGAAATCTTGGAGGTGATTGACGATGGAGACATGGAGGACTGGGTCAAGGTACACTACACCTCCACGGATTTGAGCTGCACTTTAGCTTGTTGTGTATTTCTTACCATCATCAGTATTTATCCTTTGCCCTTCCAGGCCAGAAACCGCAGTGGACAGATTGGCTACGTCCCGGAGAAGTACTTGCAGCTTCCTTCCTCCAACAGCCTGCTGAGCATGCTGCAGTCTCTGGCTGCACTGGACGCCCGATCCCATTCCTCCAGTAACTCCACTGAGCCTGAAACCGAACTACCAACCGGCTCCGTCAACGGAGACTACAGTGGTGAGGGAGACTTCTACTCATTGAATGCTTGTACAGCCATATGCTAAAGGCTTATTGGGGCTTTTACACAAGTTTTTGAACCTTTCCCCTCTTCATTTCAGTGTCATTTGCGAAGGCACTGTACGACTACGCGGGACAAACGGATGATGAGCTGTCGTTTCCAGAAGGCGCCATCATCCGCATCCTGAGCCGCGAGACCCACGAGGACGACGGTTTCTGGGAGGGAGAGTTTAACGGCGTCGTCGGCGTCTTCCCTGCGGTTCTGGTGGAGGATCTCGCCGGTGCCAGCGAGAATGGAGATGGACAGAGAGACAGCAGTGCACAGGTACGCTGATGTTAAACATGGTTAGATATGAGAAAAACCTGAGGCTTTGAAATCAGCATCTGAGAAACTGTTGTTGTGGAAACCTTAACATATTTCTTGTTTGTTGTTTGCTGCTCAGACAGGCTTGATAAATCCACAAAGTTCGGGATTTTAACTAATTTGAATTTCTTTTTGCCCGTTGTGTTTAAGGCCTCACCCTCTACTCTGGCCCAGTGCGACCGATCCCCTCGTAGTCCCTTCCAGCCGGGGCCTCTCCACAGCAGTCCGCTTCAGACGCCAACCATGTCCTCCCCTTTGGCGAGTCCCTGCAGCGCCACAGCCTCTCCCATTGGCCGACCACCTGCCTATCACAACGGGCATCACAGACCACCGCCAGCGCCACACAAAAGCCCCTTTCAGAGTAAGATCAACTGTTTAGTCTGTGTTAAAATAGTCGGAACAAGTGTGAAATCTGAAGAGTAAAGACAACAGTTATGAGTTGGATGTAGGAGGAAAAACTGAGCTGAACCGTTAGCGATGATTATCTGTGTGCTCTTCAGGTCCAGCCCAAGGATCCCCACAACCTCCCAAATACCCAGAGAGCGGATCAGGAACCATTCGGCCTGTGAGTAAACCAGCGTTTGTCAGCTGTATTTACATTTAGTCTAAAACCTGAGATCAAAAGTCCATGATAAGTCAACTTCATTTTTATTTTTAATCATTTCTTTAGTCGACAAAACCACAGAAATCAATTCAGAACAGTTTTGTATGTGATTATAAATTTAACTATTAAAAATATCAATCTCTGAGCAAATACAAACAACAGCGCACAGACGTTTTTATCTGTATTTAACTGATCTGTCGATCGACGGATGTGTGCAGGTTCGTGCTGCTCCTCCGCCCCCGAAGCAGCACCCTCGTGGGCAGGTGAAGCGGAGAGAGGAGGTGGAGATCACGCTGGTGTGAAGGCAGCACCCTGGTGGTGGCGGCAGCGTCGGCTCTGTTCGAACCTGCCGGGACTTGGCGGCTCCGTGCCTCTTAACGCACTCCCAAAGGAAACCTGAGGAAACTTAAACCCCAACCCACCCCACCGAAGACACCCAGAGTCCGGGAGAGGCCCTCCGCCCTGTCCTCGCAGGGTCAGTGTGCTGAGGAGGAATATTGTGCCTTTCTTGTTTCATTTCCTCTCCTGTTCAGTTTTCTCATTGCTCATACTCACTTACCGAGGGTTCGTCTCATGTTAGAGTAAGACCGATAAACAGGACTAATTATAAGTATAAAGCTTTTTGTTGTCCTTACTGTCCAGCTCTTTTCCCAGGACATGAATTTTCGGTCTTAAAGAAACAGATTGAATATTTACTGTTACCAACTTCAAATCAGCCCAAAAACACATACTAATCAAATCCTGTTTCTTTGCTGTTGCTCATAGTAACTGAAACGTGACGGGTCACAGTTTAATATAATATCCCTTTGCAGAAAACAGAAATAAAAACAGTAAATGAGTAAATGACTCATTTACTGTGTGGCTCTTTCTCTCTTATTCCCATAACCTGATGTTAAGCCGTCGATAGTTTTCTCATTTGGATGAGTAACAGAGTAAGCATTTGCAACAGAGTAAGCATTTGGCGGGACGCCGCCGCATGTCGTGAACACGTAGCTTCAAACACAAACCAAAAGTCCGGTTCTGTCTCCACAGTTGATCAAAGCGCCAGCAGCAGCAGGCGAGGCTGGTCCTCTCCTCGAACACACGTACTGTAACTGCTCGCAGTTACGTAAACAAGGGAAAAGTGGCAATTTTAGTTGAGTGATTGTTTGTGTCAGTAGGGAGAATCTCCTAGAAGAGTTTGATCAAAATAATAGATCCTCTACATTTTACAGGTTAATTTTTAAACCCTGCGTCTTGTATTCGTTTTCTTTGCACCAAATGCGAAGAAATTCCTAAACATTTAAGGGAGAAAAGGAGTGCGTACAAACGTAGCCTAACTTTTGTTTTTCTTTTCCTTCTTGTGTTGTAAAATAAAGATCTAGAAATGTTATTATGACTCTGATGTTGCCAGTGAAGTTTTACTGGTGGTTTGCTGAGGAGCAGGTTGCGGTCGGTGACAGTTAACACTGAGGAAATGTGCAGTTTAAACGCGCCTTTATTTTTAAGGTGGAAACCATCCTGAGCTGCTAGCTAGTCCAATTAAAAAAAATAAATAAAATAAAATAAAAAATTTAAAAAATCTATACTGTCATAGTGAAGCACTTTTTGATGTCTTCTTATTCCTTTTCAGTATTGTGAATGCTACATTGTTTGTTCAATATTTCTTGTTTGACGTTTTGTTTACCAGCTATATTGTATGATTACTTTTCTTTTATCGGCTCTTGCGTTATTTAGCCTTAAATAGCCATTGTAGTGTCTTTTATTGAGATTGAGAAATGACCTTTTGATCGTATGTTTTTGAAATATTAATAGTTTACAGAGAGCTTGGAGATGGATATCTGTACAAATAATAGCACAGCTTTTGTTTTTTGTTTCTTTTTGTTTTTTTTTTTATTAGAATTAGGATGAAAACCTATTAAACCGTAGTTCGATTCGATCAGAGGAAAAGAGATATCTGTCGGCCATGTTGCTGTGTTCTCGTTGATCTCCCTGAGATCTGAATGACATCAAACTTATTTTTGAAGTTTGCATTTACCCTGTTGTATTAACAAAAAAAACAAAAAAAAGATCTCTTTTCCCAACAGAGCAGTTGTTTTTGTTAACTTGCTACTGGTCCTGATTCCACCTAAAGTCTGAATCTGAAGCTCAGTGACAAACTGCCCACGTTTTACAATGTAAGCTCTGCAGAGGCTGTCGAGCGTCATATTTACACACCAGTGGATGTTTAACTGTATTTATTGTGTACAAATAAATGTGAAATAAAGATAGCTTACATGAAATTAACTCCTGTTGTGTTTGCTTTTGATGAGTTCTGTTGTGTGTTTTCCTCAGCATTTTAAAGCAGCTGTACTCAGCATTTGTGTTTCACTGCTCTTAACATCATGTTTAGCCTGTTTTCAGCTAAAAAGCTCTAAAAAAACAACAAAAAAACAAACAAAAAAACCCCCTACCTGCTCAGCACCAAACAGGAGGCAGGCACAGTTAAAGGCCCTGTGAACACAGCGGAGCATTTAGAAGCTGAACAGACACTTATTTCTCTCAGGAGTTGGTAGAGACCAAAAACAGAGCTAAAAAAGAGTGAATATGGGACACAAACATGACTCTACTGTAACTGCTGGGTGTGTAAATAAGCAGCTGTTTGCTTAAGTTTCTTCACATCATCTTTAGAGGTGATAACCAGTCAGTGTTGTGTTTACAGTTTGTTCTGCTGCCCTCAAGTGGCCAAAAAAAAAAAATTAATTCAGGTTGAATCACATTTTCTGAGTCACTGTTTCAGTCCTCGAAAAACACTGAGATCACTCACCACTGTTTTCTACTGTGCAGCACAGCACTTCATTTGTGCTGCAGCTCTTTTGTATTTAAAGCAAATAACTTTATCAGTCAGTTCATCACAGACACAAAACTCATCAGTTTCCATCTTTGATTTTACATTGTTAAAAATAATTATGGGATTTGCTTACATAAAGTACTACTTTTTATTGATTGGAAATTAACTCTGGTTTGCAGTAAAATAAATTTGGACAGTTCAGTTTCTACTGAACTTTGCTAATACTTTTGTGCTTTTACTTAAGTAGAACTTTGAATGTTGCTGCTTTTCCTAAAATAAACGGTCAGGACCTGTATTTACCAAACTCTAAAGTACAAACTTAAAAGTAAAAAGGTTGTTGGCCGGTTGTGAACTATAACACATTTATCAAGAAGAATTAAGAGAAGAATTATTGAACAGTCAATTTAACAGCCTTACGGAGCTCTATTACATTTTAGAGCATTAAAGTCAAATGAAGTTTGATAAAGTACCCTCAGGTCTGTGAGTAAAAGTGAGGAATTTTTACATTTATCTTTCTCTTGAAGCAGTTGATATGCTTTTCCATTATTATTTTTTCTTTTGTCCGACGTTTTATTTTGTTAACACCGGAAGCAGTTGGATTGATTCCGGCTAGCTTGACACTGGTGTGGAAAAGATGGCTGCTTCGGCGGCAACGGCGAGTTCTTCCCCCGGTTTGTGTCCGAATTACGCCGTGATTTGCTCCTTCCTCGAGCGGTACGGGGCGTTGCTGGACTTACCGGAGCTTACTTTTCCGCAGCTGGAAAGATATCTGCAGGACACATCCTCAGGTAGGGCAGAACGCCCCCCCTCAGACTTCACCGCCGCTTTAATGATAATGGTACCGTGCTAGCAGGCTAGCAGCTATGTTAGCTAGTTGTGTGTTATTGTGTGGTTTTCTAACCTTCTTCTTTACTTAAATGTGAGTGAATTGCGTGCCAGAGGTGCTCTTCGAAGTGGAAAATGTGTCTGTGTGCAATTTAACGACTATCCAAGTGCGAAGACGCCGAATTGGTCGAGATTTTCTGTCACTTTTTAGCTTTTAAATTGGGCTTAATTTTTTCCAAGCTGCCTTTATCTGCCACTGTAACGCTCCTCGTAACACAACACAGGACACAAATGTGCGGCGATAACAGTGTCTGTGAGGCAGCAAACGTGGCGATAATTCATGCAACACATCGCGGATTGCGATCGTTTGTCGGTAAAGGTGTCGTGGTGTGAGACAGACACGTAATTGTGCACTTTATTTACAGTTATAATATTTTGTAATCCAGTGCTTCGCTTTGCTTCTGTCAAGACACCTGCAACAACGACCGCTTCCGGTCCATGCTTTCAAAATAAAACATATTTTGACATCTAAAACACGATCCTGTTAGTACATAATACACGTTTATGACTTTTACTGTGTGTGTACTAAACCTTACATGTGCAATCGTGGTATTTCCACGTCTAAGCTGGCATGTATACGCCACGGATCAAGCTTCTTGCAGATGTATATTAACTCAAAATCGGTGTACTTCCGTTTGTGCTGCTTATTGTGTCTGACTTGACTATTTTGTATCCAGTTGCGTTGCTTTGCGCAGGCGCCAAGTGCCCAATAATTTTAACCTGACACTGACATCTGCTCCGTTCAAATGAACTCACCTGGTTACTGAGGTTTACCAGGTTTCACAGGTCTGTAACTGTGTCGTAAACGGACTGAAGCCTCTCTGGGTTAATGGGGTCCAGACTTGACAAGTCTAGGTATAGTGGTTTTTGTATCTAGTCCCAGTATGATGTGGTGTAGATGTGGAAAAACCGACCGAAACTAATCTTTTAGTGAGTTTGTTGTGTTTTTACAAATAGAGTAAAGCTTTCATAAACCTGACACAGTCCTTATGCTCTCCTTGGTAATCTAGACCAGATTTGACCTGTGTGGTTTTTGAGCAAGTCCTGATCTGATGTGGTCTGGATGGAGAAAAGAAAACAGCAGAATTAGGCAAATAGAAGAAACGTTTCACAAATCAGAAACTGTATTGGAACCAGTCTATAGCTTTTCTGGGTTAATGTGGTCCAGACATGACAATTCTAGGTACAGCGGTCTTTGATCTAGACCTTCAGCCTCGTCCTTCAACGTGTTTTAAACACCAACCGTGGTTTTTTTTGGTTAATTGTGTAGTTCGACCTTCAAATTACAGTTTTTTCAGTGGCCATATTGGAGAAATGCATGACTTTTTATGGGTCGCGTGATTACACCTGAAGCAGCTCCTGAGACGCGGCTTTTATTATCTGAGAGGATCAGTTAGGATGTTTACATCCACGTTAGTTGCCCAGTTTTGGCTGTATCCTGTTTGTGTGTCTCAAAATGTGTTGTTCTCTGAAATGATACCAGTCTTTATCCTGGTTTGGCCTGTAACTGTTGTACTATGTTTTCCATTCATGTGTGTTTTGTAGATGTTCTGGTGTGCACACAAAACCAGTAAATTGTTAAACAACAGAAAAAGGAATATTTCTTGTCTAGGGATCATTACAACTGTGTGTTGTGTGTATTTTCTATATTCTGCTTGTGCTTCAGTTGCCAGTTTAAAATGTGGACAGACATTTGACATTAACTACTGAGGACATAAGCATTTAATTAGCAGTCACAGCTACTCATTCTGATATCTCACAGTGTTAATTACCGTGTCTCTCACAAACAAAGCCTGACAGTATCAGAGTTATGTCTGAAATTGGTTTTAAAATCTACGACGACTGTGTCTGTCAAATCTTTCCTCAGTTCCGAAGCTGCTGGTTGATCTTCACGTCAAGTTGCTGAGGAAGATCGGCAAGTCGGTGTCGGCAGACAGATGGGAGAAGTATCTAATAAAGGTAAATGGTTGACCTGCAGTTTTTATATTTATTGCACACATGCATACCACTGCTACTGATTACACTAGGATTCAGACGAAGCCAAAAGAGGGAGCTAAAAGAGGCCAAAACCCTCCACGGAGCTGAGGGGAACTACAGAGGCAGGTGATGATTCTTTGTGGGTTCATCACTATGAGCCACCGTTTACATTTGATCCTCTGTTAATATGAAAAATATTGATCAGTGCAGCTTTTAGACCAGTGGGAACATATCTGAAATCACATTCAGGGCGTTGTCGGACACTCAGGCTGTCAATTAAAAGCCTGCTTACAGTTACTGTAACACTCAAACTCACAGAGTTGGTCATAATTTCTCTTTTACCATGTGGAGACTGTATCTTGTGCAGCTGTGGAGCCTGTAAGGTGCTCGGGTTAGCTCGAAATGATGCTGAGACTACAGCCAAGATGGCAGACTCTGAACAGACTTTATTTTAGGCCAGAAATGTTGAAGGTTCAACCACAATAAATGTGTCGCTCTGTGTGATGGAGTCTTACAACACTGCCACCAAGCAGATGAAAAAATAGGATATTTAAACAAAAATAAGTTTTTTAATTAGGTTTAATCTGTTCATTTGTAAAATTGAATTTGTAAGTTTGAATTTCTCATTTTGCTTGCAGGCATGCCAAGAGTTCAACACAACATGGGCATGGGAACTCGAACAGAAAGGATACAAGGAGATGACGATGGAGAGCAAGACGGGGATACTTAAAGTAAGCACACTGTTTTTTTTGTTCTTTCTTTAAGAATGTCGGTCTGGTTTCCTCTCACACTATAGTTTTGTTATTTTTATTTTATTTATTGCAGCTTTAACGAAGAAAGTAAAAAAAAAGAAAAGAGACAGAATTTAGATGAAGCAATAAAGCTTTTTCACAGCCAACATTTTGACCTGTCATAGAAGGAGAAGTACAGGTGTTACTTATATTAATGATATTTAAATTCCAGTTAGGGTAATTACTCCCTATTTACTATATACTACACTATATTTACTGTCCACCATGTTTTATACAAGTGTCTCAACTCTCAACGTAAAATTTATCCAGCATATAGTGCCACCAAAAATTTACACAATAGAACAAGAAACTCTTGTTTCTGTAAACAGTCCCACGCTGCTATGTGCTGCATTTTGTCAATGAGTCAGTTACATTTGTGCGACACTAGACCTGCGAATGATGACACAAAGTCATGATGATTAGTAAGCATCCAAAATCTCAATCTACTGCTCGATACTGAGTAAATAACTGAATGTCTGTGGATAATCATGTACAGTGCATTTTGTGATAACACGTGGTATCATGAATCACTCTGTCCCTTTCTTTTTTTTCTCCAGTATTTGTGCGAGTGTCAGTTTGACGAAAATGTCAAGTTCAAAACTGCCATCAATGAGGAGGACCCGGATAAAATGCGGCTGCAGCCGATTGGCCGGGACAAAGACGGCCAGATGTACTGGTTTCAGCTGGACCAAGACAACAATGTGCGTGTTTATGTGGAGGAGCAGGACGACTTAGATGGGTCATCGTGGAAGTGCATCGTCAGGTAAACGGGCAAAAAGTTCTTTTAATGGGGAAAAAAACATGCTGCAGGCGCCGTGAAAGGAAATTGAAATGGTAATGGTCTCTGTGAAAGCAGGTACACTTAAAATGGAGTGGTCGTATTCATCCACACTTTTCTCCCTGTAGAGATAGAAACGACTTGGCTGAGGTTGTGGCTCTGCTGAAGACACAGATTGACCCGGAGCTGTTGAAAAAGGACGAACAAAAAAAGGAAACCAAACCTGAGAGTGACGAGGACGATGAAAAAACAGAAGGTAAAGGCTGGACTTTTAAATTATTTTAACTTATTTGTTTACGGATTATTATTAGTGTCACTTTTTTATTGTTTTTTTTTTAGTTTAAAAACAATAACAGTAACAGTTTAACAGTAAATTTATTAACAGTTCATGTTAATAAATTGAGATCAAATAATAGACTGTGTGGGATCCTTTGGTTTTGCTTTTGATCCTACTCATCTGTCACTAAGACTTTATGCGTCAGATCTTGTTATGACCTGAATCAGTGAGTTTAAGTGCCATTTTTGCTTTACAGTATAATGAAGTGCCATTAAAATGAATGAACGAATTAATATTTAATAGAAAATTGTGACGCCAAGAATCAAATCTGTATCGTGAGATTCCTAAACATCCATACCCTTGATCTTCTTTTTTATTTATGAGTAGTCATTTGATCTTTTATTTCATATTTAGATGAAGACAACAAAGACTCCAGCAAGGCTGCCTGCCCGGTCTCACCAAAGACGGAGAACAATGAGGAAGTAACACAGAAGGATAACTTGAAACCAGAAGCTTCTGAGGCCAAATCGTCCCTGAACGGCATCGTCGAAGGCAAACCTGAAGCAGAACTCCATTCAGAAGATACGAGTACAAAAGCCCAGGCCATCAAAGAAGAGCCAATAGAGGTGTCAGACACTAATACAAGCACAGCGACGAGCGAACCCGCCCCTGAAACACCATGTATATCAGTAAAGACAGAAAAAGGACAGGAGGCCAAGAGGAACAGTGCCGAGGAGATTCAACAGGCTCTGAAGAATGACCAGCAGGCCAAAATCCCTTTGAAAAAACGAGGGATGAAGTTTAGCGAAGACTTTGAAAAAACCAGTGGTATTATAGTGCAAAATCCATCTGTTTCTCAGAGCAAGGATGCTCCTAAAGCTGACGCGACTCCTGAGCAGACAAAGAAACCGGACAGTGTAAACGATCACGTTAATGGTGAAATTCAGCCTTCGTCAGAGAAAGGTCTACAGAGTCATTTGAGCGAGCCGCTGAAAGACGCCGCTGTCGACAAAGAGCGGACGACCGAACCAGTCACAGGTAAATCTGTAGGAGTGAGAGAAAATGACTCGCCATCCAAAGACAAGGGGGATGCTAAAGATAACAAAGATGAAACTTGTGGTGCAAAGAAAATCACAGAGGCGGTCACGTCGCACCAAGAAGACTCAGAAGAGAAAAATCTAGCCGTGCAGGTAGAAAAGGAAAGTACTGCAGCAACAGAAGAGAAAGAAGCACACGAGTCTCCCCCACAACCAAAAGCAGAGTCTCCACCTTCACCTAAAGATGTAAATAATGCACTTGAGACGTCTTCTAACGATGAAAAGTCTGAACAAATTAAAGAGAAACCAGCCGATACAGAAGAGTCTTGTTCTGTGGACGAGACGGCCAGATTAAAGGAAACTGATAAAACACTCACAGCTGATGACTCAGAGAACCTAAATTTAAACCATGAAGTCACATCCAAAGAAGCTGAATCAAAAAGTTCAGAGGGAAAATCAGCCTGTGCAGATGTGGATACACCAGAGTCAAGTCAGACTGAAGAAACTAAGACGTCGGAGGGCACAGAAGATGTGTCGGACACGAAGCGAACAGAAGTTAGAGATGAAGACGCTAAAGAAACGGCAACATCTGAGACTAATGTAGAGAAATCAAATGACTCGGCTCCGAAAGAGGAGCCGGCAGTCATTAAAACAACAGAGACACAGTCTGCTGGCAAAGATCCTCCTGAAGACACTGCATCGCCATCTGTCATTAAGAAAACAGAAACAGAAAAAGACGGCGAGACCCAAGAAGGTGCCCCAAGTTCTGCTGTCATTAAAAAAGCAGACAAACCATCTGTCTGTGAGAAATCAGAGGAAACATCCAACATTAAGGAGAGCGTGGCGTCGTCTGTTATTAAAAAGGTAGAGAAATCAGAATCCTGTAAACCTACCGAGACGGACGATAGCGTACAAGACACAGAGATGACTTCAGAGAAAGACAGTGCAGCCTCAGAAAAGCCTGAAAAGACGGAAAAGCCTGCAAATACAGAGAAGCCTGAAAAGACGGAAAAGCCTGCAAATACGGAGAAGCCTGAAAAGACGGAAAAGCCTGCAAATACGGAGAAGCCTGAAAAGATGGAAAAGCCTGAGGATATAAAGAAAACTGTCAGCTGTGAAGAGGATACGATACGTGATGTTACCAAGATAAGCGACTCAACGTCGGGGCCTATGGAGGTAGTGGAGGCAGTGGCCGTTAAACAGGATCTGACAAAGCCGCAAGAGGATGACAAAACCGAGATGAACTCTGTCGTACATAATACGACAGAGGAAGCATCTGAAGGGAAAGATAAACCTTCCAGTCCAGCTGAGAAGACTAACGTATCTGAAGAAACTGATGAAAAACCCAGCAAAGAGGAGGAAAAGGCATCTGACGAACCTGAAGGATTACAGACAGAACATCCATCATCTGAAAGTATAAAGGATGCTGACGGGGGAAGTGAAAAAGACGCAGACAATGACAAACTTAAAAATGACAGTGAAAAACACCCTTGTCCGGACGAAGAAAGTAAAGAGGATTCTACAATAGATAAAGTCTCACAAACCGAAGAAGCAAAGGAGGAGAAACAAGCTCATAAAGAGAGTGAAACCTCGACCAAAATGGAGGAATCAGATCACCAAAATGTCAGCAAAGAAGCTGGTACCGAATCCTCAACTGAAACTGAGAAACCAGGCCACGCAAACAAGGAAAAGTCCACCGATAAACCCACTGACGAGGAAAGTAAAAGCAAAAGCGAAAAAGAGGAGGCTGCGACAAAAAAGGAGGTGGCAAACGGCGGTGAAGCTCCAGTGAATGTTCAGGAGGTGGGTGTTCGTCGGAAAATGAAGCCCCCAGCCCACAGAAGGAAAGCTGAACTTCAGAGAGAGGAGAGACAAGGGGATTCGGAGTCCGATACGAACACAGGGAGATCTCTTCGAAGATCCCCAAGGATCTCCAGACCGACACCAAAGGCGGTAGAGATCCAAGACAGGAAGATGGAGAAATCACAGGTTGCTCCACCGGCTGAGAAACGCGAGGACAACAAGGCAGAAAAAGAAAAAGATGGGGAGGTGGAGGATGAGGAGGAGGAGGTGGTGAAGGCTGTTCAGAAGAAACCAAGAGAGAAAAAGGCAGATCAGGAGGGTCAGCCCAAACCCAAGGTAAGACTGCTCCAAAATGTCTCATTCGTGTTGTAAATGAGTTTATTACAAATATATCACAAGTTTTTACAAAATGAAAATTAAGTAATGTGTATTTGTATTCCCTGTTTCCATTCACCACAGCTTATTAATGCAGTGCTGCTTCAGTTATGATGCATTAGCTATGTTGAGCGAGTTTCTTATCTCTGTGAGTTGACTTCGATATTGAAATGAACTGAAACCAGAGGTAAACAAAAAAATAAATAAAATGACAGGGGCGATTCTGCTGTTGGAAGTCAACATGCTGTGCTTGTCTTAAAGGGGAGAAAGAGACGGAAGATTCGGTGGTCCAACACTCGAACGCGCCGTAAAAAGAAAGGCTCTGAAGACGAAGACGAAAACAGCGACGAGGAGTCCAGCGACGAGGAGGAGAGTGAGGAGGAGGATGACAGCGACGAAGACTACAAGGTTGAGCGGAGCAGAAAGAGGCGGAACCGCAACCGAGAAAGACGAAGCTCGGACTCCTCAACATCCTCAGACGACGACCTACCTCCAAACGATGACCCCTGTAAACACTGTGGTCTTCCAAATCACCCCGAGCTGGTGGGTACCCTCAGGATCTCACAACATTTGTATTTCACAATTATGTGTGGGAGGCTTTTACAGAGCAGCAAAAGCACTATCACCTATAGGTTCATTCCTGACCTTGGAACAGCTGCTAGTCCCTGAAGATCTGAGGCTCATCATTGATCAGAGGACACTACAAGGCATTTCGATTCATAATGCTTTGTATGTCCAGAGTAAAATTTTAAAGTGAAGTCTGACATGGAGCTGACTGAGAGAAGCTAAAATGGCTGTATAGTGTGAACAATGTTTAGTTTTTGTTAAAAGCCCCCCTGCAGAGTTTTTGACTAGTTAGAGCAGAAAGAGAGAAGATTTGCGAGTCATGTGAACGAGGCGGTCGAGATGTGATGTGATAAAAGCGTGGATGACCTTTTCTATATCTTCAGTCTGAAGGAAGTGTCTCAGTCTTGCAGTGTTTCTTGGTAGGAAAAGGCAGATTCCACATGAAGCTCAACACGTGGAATCAAAAGTTTTGTTTTTTACAGTGGGTTTAACATTTGGAAACGCAGGTTCATAGAGTTTCAGAGTTTGGGGTGCCCCTGATTCCAGAAGTAAAAGTCTGCTTAATTTTCTCCATCAACATCATTATGTGACTCACTTACATGGTTTGGATGGACATGAAGATAAACGACTGTTAGAAAATATCTGGTTCTTTCATTGATAAAGACTGATGGAAAAAGGAACTTCAGACACTGCTGATAGACTTTAAAATGGGAGTTTGATTTTTCAAATGTGTTAATAACTTGGCACGAGATGAACCACATAAGTTTTGCTGTTAACATCTGTCCACATCTGCCTTGTAGATCTTGCTGTGTGATTCGTGCGACAGCGGCTACCACACAGCCTGTCTGAGGCCTCCCCTCATGATCATCCCCGATGGAGAATGGTTCTGTCCACCCTGTCAACATGTACGTACAAGTCTGAGCACCAAAAAATTTAAGATATGAAAAAGTAAATGAAATAAGAACACAGAACAAGAACACAAATGTTTCATTCCCCTCTGTAGAAGCAGCTCTGTGACAAACTAGAAGAGCAACTCCAAAACCTCGACGCCGCTTTGAAAAAGAAGGAACGGGCTGAGAGAAGGTGAGACATTTGACGCTTGATTTAAAAAAAAAAGGGCCTGCCATTTTTTTTTTCTTTTGTTTTTTTTTTGGAGCTGGATCAGTGACACTCAAGCAGCAAGAAGAAAATAACGTCCTGCTTTATTTAGAACTAATACATTTGGTTATATTTTACTTGCACATTTTATTAATTTTGAAGTGAAGCACTCAGTCCTCTTCATGTGTATTATCTCTTCCAGGAAGGAGCGTCTAATTTATGTTGGGATCAGTGTTGAAAACATCATCGCGCCCTCAGTAAGTACAAAGTGTGGTTGTACAGTCTTGAACGGAGACAAGAAAAATATTCACGGTCTTCTGTTTGCTCTCACCTCAAGCAGGTGGAGGTAGAGGAGGAAAAGCCAGAGATCATAATCAAAGAGAAGAAAGAAGCAAAGCGCAGTAAGAGCTGGGGTCGAAGGTCAACGAGGGCAAAGAAAACCATCAGCTACAGGTTTGTGCTCAGAGACAATTTTCATTTATTGCATTTTCTATATGTAGAATAGAAATTGTAAATACCATGAAATAGCATATAAGAATACAATAACAGCAACACAGCAGAAACACAGTATCAAAAGTTAATATACATAATATAATGCAGTGTAATATGGTGTTAGATATATTTTTATGTGTTTATCTGCAGTGACAGCTGAATGTTTTCAGCTGAATGTTGTCTTGCTTTGTCACCATCTGCCAAAAAACCCTTGAGGCATTCAGGAGAAAGTTGTCAGTTAACAGGAAACAATTTGAGCCATAACACCGACACATCCCTTCCTCCTGCAGGAGGTGTCTGTATCCTGTTTACTATTAGAGAGATAGCCTAATGAAGCCTAATGAATATTGTTAGTACCCAGTGCTATGTTTTCTTTTCACTCAGAGCGATTCAGCTGTTCCAGTTAGTGAGTAGAGTTGCTTATGGTCAGGTTTTTGACATTTGAGCAGGCTTTTAAATTCTCTTATCAGCTGAAAAGCTGATCACTCATGAGATGTGATTCTTCTTGTTAATTTTACAGATTTGATGAATTTGATGAGGCGATCGAGGAGGCAATTGAGGAAGACATCAAAGAAGCAGAGGGTGGAGGTAGGAACACATGAGTTCTTACTCTGTTGAAAATGATTTTTTTTTTAATTCTACATTTTAGGAAACATGCTTTTTTGTGGAGATCTAGATGAGAAGTTTGATACCAAAATCTGCTTACCAGCACCTCGCTAAGTAACGTGTTATAGCTTGTTGTTTAATCCATGCAAAAACCAAAGTTAAAGAATTACAATTAAATAAATTATTTAAGGTGTTGATGATGGGAGTTAATTATCCACAGGAGCTGGTCGGGGTAAAGACATGGCCAACATCACAGGCCACAGAGGAAAGGATATGTCCACCATCCTTCAGGCAGAGGAGGGTAAGGAGAACGGCCGCCCGCCACGAACCACCGCTGGTCAGCGCAAGAAAAAACGCCGGCGACTCAATGACCTCGACAGTGACAGCACCGTGGACGAGGAGGAGAGCGAGGAAGAGTTCCGCCTCAGCGAGAGGTAAGAAGAGACGCGACTACGCTGACAGAGTTTGACTCTCAGAGATGTTGTTACATTTGTGCGTTTGTTTGTTCTTCTATGGCTGGATGCAGCTCAGAAGAAGAGTTTGTAGTATCAGACAATGAGTCAGAGGGTGAGACAGAGGCAGGCTCCAACGACAGCGACTTCGGCAGCAACAGCAGCGGGAAGCATCATACTTCTTCACGCAGCAGGAAGCCACCGACACGACGACGAAGCTCCCGAAAGCGGCGGAGACCAAGAGGGTATTCAGATGATGAAGAGGACGAGACGGATGAGGATGAAGAAGATGAAATAGGTACATTGGTCTCATGATATGATCATATTGTGTTTTTGTTGTGTCAAAATTCTGTTTTCCAAAATTAACGTTTTCAAGCAAACTTCCCGTACTGTGATACAGACCAATGCTGGAAACAAACTCTTACTGGTATTGTCGCATTCATTTTAAACACAACTCTATCTGTTGGTAAGTTCAGCAGGATTTATACTCTGTCCAGGCTGCTTGCTGGATGGTTTTATACCGTCAGAAACCCTCCTTCCCCAAAACCTTTTCTGGTGTCGAATTAGGAGGTCTGTGTCTCATGCTTTCTGTAAATTTCCAAAACTGACGATCCAGCATTCACACCCACTTCACACCGTGGTTGGTCAGCTGCCAGCATCTCAGCCAGAGATGTGAGAGAAGCCAGACATTTTACTTCTCTCAGCTCTATTTTTTTTTTTTTTCATTTGTTACACAACTGTTTCTGTCACTTCTCATGTGAACAACTGAGTGCAGCTCTATGAATGTGTGTCGGAAAATTTGCGCCTTCCAGCGTGGACGTCTGAGGCACGTTTGATTTCTGACGTGGTCCGACAACACGTTTTAAGAACTCATTCTGAGACCATGAAGCAGGGCTTGGTTTGGATTTTCGTCTCCCTCCTAACAAATCATACCACTGTTTTTTTAGGCATTTTAGTGTTACGTTGCACTAATCTGGCCAAACAGGTGCAGGTTAATTGAGCTCTGCAGTCTGGGAGGGGATTTTAGCCTTAATAAACTCTAACGGCCATCTATGACTTTCATAAAGGGCTTGTTTCACTGTATGGGTTAATGTCAACTCTTCACTGGGAACGCGATGAACACCTCATTGAAGTTGTTTGTACCCCTTTGACCAGTGTATCCTTACATTTGTAACCCATGATTATTGTTGTTGTTATGTGTGTGTGTACAGTGACTGAAGGCTCCAGTGAGTTCAGCGACAGTGATCTTGACATGAGTCGACGGCGGTCTCGGCGGAGTCAGAAGAAGCAGGTGAACTACTGCGAGACGTCGGAGTCTGAAGGCTCTCAGGCAGAAACCAACCGGGCAAAGATGAAACCCAGGCGCCGCTCGGACAGCTCGGACAGTGACGGTCAGTCAGAAACATGCAGTACACATTTAGAACAACGCCGCGGCCCAAAATCTTGACCTTTAGTTTTGATACCACATATGCTAGTAATAATAATAGTGCCCTTTTATTTTACCCTATTTATTTTACCCCTATCCTTGCCTTCTCTCTCATAAACGCAAACAACACTTACAGATGAAATGATATAGCTGTTTGCTTATTAAAATTATGTAAATAATTAATGAGCCTTTTCAGCACCATGGACAGAGACTTTCAGATCCTCCTGATATGAGTTATTGGCAGAGTCACTACAGATAAATACAAATAAAAAACACAATCTAATAACAACATGTACCTTGAAGAATAGAAGAGCCTCAGGGAGTGTACTTATTTTAAATCTCTCAGATTAATGTCCATAACAAGTGGTGGTTGGTGGTTTGTAATTTTAAATGCAGTCTGAATCATTTTGTCTTCAGCTGTAGTCACGCTGCCAAACCAAACTGTGATGGAGAAAGTTATCACACTACCCACAGCCCCTGAAACTCCAAATAAAAATGTTTATATGACATTTTTTGGCTTTAGTAGCAATAGCAGTCCTGTCTGATGTTTATTGCCTATTTTGGTCATAAAATAAACCCTATGTGTAGACATAGTTACCCATTAAACTATTATATATCACATCTATCATATATATATATGTGTGTGTGTGTGTGTGTATATATATATATAGTCATTTAAGATCAAATGTATGAAATGGTTAGATGAATACATTAAAGATAATGTTTAGTATATCAAGGTGATAATGACAGAGCTGCAGGTAGCTAAAGGTGTTCCCTGTTTTCTTTCACCAGCGAGTTTCTCCAGAGACTCTGAGGAGGATTCGAGGGATCGGAGGGTGAAGAGGAGAGCCGACTCCTCAGAGGAAGACTCACGGCAGCGACGCAGACGTCTTGCACTAAAACGCAGGAGAGCATCTGAAGACGATGACTCGGACGACTCGTCGGACGACTCGTCGGAGGAGGATCGCCCCATCCGTAAACGGGTGAACCGCATCGACTCGGACGATGAAGACGAGGAACAGGAGGAGAAACCAAAGGAGAAGAAAGCAGAGGAGGAGTCAAAGGGAACAAATTCATTGGACTGCAATCTGGTGGAGCTACCGCCCACCAATGGACAGAGCCCGATAAAGAGCCTCGAGGGCTTCATCAGCCGGCCTGCTGTTGCTGCCCCAGGCCTCATCCCGCATCTGGAACCGCCCAAAAACATCAGCGCCACACCAGCCGCCGCCATCGCACCAAATGGTCTGGTTGGCCAGGAGATGGCAGCGCAGGACGATGATGAAGACGACCTGTTAGGAGTCACAGACCTAGTGGACTACGTCTGCAATAACGAACAATTGTAAAAACAAAATGGTGTACTGTTTCATTTTTTGTGGTATTGTATTTTTATATTGCTTAACTTTATTATTCCCTCCCCCACCAACACTTCCTTGTTGTCCTTTTTACTTGTGTCATCTGGAGCTTGATTCTCAACAATCTCTGCTACAGTAAGAACTGGATCTCTTTCACCAGTCTAATGCTGTCCCTGTGGGATTGTACAATAACAAATAAGGGCACCAACTTATCAAGTCTCATTTGTTTGGTAATCATCAGCTAACCTGCAAACCACCCACATCATCCAGCTCCACTGCCAAACCACCTCCTTCTTCTAAAAACATGTCACTTATCATTTTTCCTGTTACATCGTCCTGTTTTCTTTTTTTTTTTATATTGTCACGTCCAAGATTTCAACAAATTGTGCTCCGTTACCCACATACATGTAGGGAAAATTGGCACTGACATTGTTTGTTGTGTAGAAAATAGTTGAAGATTTGTTTATTTGAATGCTAAGTGACCGGGACTTTACATTTTTCTGGGAGTAAAGCAAGGCATTCCATGATTGACATGAAGTGTTCTAGGCATCAAAAATGAATCTTGGTTTTACACTTTATCCCTCTAAGGTTTGACATTTTGATAAATACGCTTATTGGCTGTCTGGCGGTGAAAGATGAGAAGACTGATACCACTTTTATGTCCGGGTCTTAAACATGAAGCTACAGCTAGCATCCGGTTAGCTTATTTTAGCAAACGGGCTTCTAGCCTGTTAGCTAAGCTAGACTGACTTTTACTTTTGATTAGATACAAGAGAGCATGTGTCTGCTTTATAGAAATATCTTTGTGCTGGTGAGCACTGAGACATTGAATCTTAAGATTTCCTTCAGAAGTCAGACTTTCATCCACAGTTTTAACAAAACAGGAAAGAGAGGAAAAACATTCATTATTTTGACTTGGGAGTGTTCACAGATTAGTCCAGGGTGGTCAGCCAAACAGTGTACAGCTCCCACTTGTCCCGGTGACTCAGATCACTATGCTGTTCTTTAACCAGTAAGCTAGTAACACCCAAAACAAATCAGTGAGTGCCACATTTAAAGTCATTTCCAGTCAGCTGTCTTTAACGTAAACCAACCGACCTCCTTTTGTTTATGTTGACGGAAGCGTATTTGAGGTTAATTGTTCTGCAGAGTCCAACAAAGCTGAAGTATTTTGTAAACTATATATAATTTTAACTGGCAGATATGAGAACTGTATCTTCTCATCTTACTCTTCTCCAAGAAGCAAATTCCCAAAATGTCAAACTTTTGTTTTAAACCCTTCTTGCTTGTTTTCCTTTAATTTGCGAAAGATTTAGATGAGACTATTTATTAATCTGTTTTTGGGAGAAGACGGAACGATCAGGTCCACTTGGATCACATGTTTGATAAGCTAACCCTTCACACACCCCGGCTGCTATATTGCTGGTCAGATATTGGTGTGTGTGCTGGTTATTGTAGATGGAAAACAGACGCATTATTCATATATATTCAAACCCTTGCATCAGATGAAGGTGTGAATGTATATATATGACCAACCAGTCGACCAGCCTTCATTTCTCAGCCCTCCCCTTGAACTTTTTCGTTGAATGATAGAGTAGTTTTTGTATATTGTATACATGTATAATTATTTTAACTATGTGTGCTGCCATCAGTATCCGTGGTAAGCTCCCAGTTTGTTTGGGGAAACAAAATCAGAAGTAAAACTCTCTTGTCCCTCCTAATCTCAAGATCTAGTCTAGCTTCTTCCTACGACATTTATGTTAACTTTTGTCTTTTTTTTTTTTTTTAAATAATGATGTATTTTTTTGTATGTCTTAACATTTATTTGTTGTTGTCTCTGTCTGAAATGTAAAGTGTCTTATTTTCTTTGTGCATTGTCCTTCACTGAAGGTTCAAAAACCTGCAGACCCCTGGCTTTTATTAACTAAAATAACACTCAGTTCCAAAACAACCCTCTTTTCTTTTCTCTTTTTATTCTACTCTGCTGGATCTTCCTACATACAAAATCTATGTTTTTATTCAAATCCTCTATTTTCATAATCTTGGGTTGACGTTTGGGTCAGGTTGTGGTAAACTACCAACCTTTGAGACCTCAACCCAGGTCAAGATTGTGAAAAATATACATCTTTATGGAATAATTAGTTTTGAAGCGTCAGGATGCAGTTTTTGAACAGAGGGAAATGGACAGAAAAAGAAAAACAAACCAATGACTTCACTGACCTCTGCTGGAACCAGTATGTGTGTATATCTGTAGTTTTTGCTGTAATATATTTAGAGGCATTTTTTTAATCATGGAAAAATATATTGGGCAATTCTTTGGGATTGCATGAGTTTCTAATAGTTTTCTTTTGTAGGGAACTAATATTGGCACAACATTTTTTGTAACAAAACCAGAAAACTTTGGCATGTTTTAAGGATGTCTGTTATCTCCTGACCTGTTGCATTAGCGCTGAAGGACTTGTGAAGTAGACGCCACAGGATGTGTTTTGTCATTTGCAGTGAAACTGCATAGGTAAGCATGCGCTGACCTACTAAAGGCATGTTACAGAGGCTCGGGGAGATGGGAACTTATCGTAGAAAAAAATCTAGGACAGCTGAATCTGATTAAAGAGAGCAAATGTAAAATATTTTGTAAATTAGTCTCAGCATGGTCTTCACAGAGGATAAACCACTCTATTTATCATACCGTTTTGATACTGGCTGTGGCCAAAACATGAATTCCAAGACAAAACCTATATGTGCTGCTTGCAGTGCACACAACATAGGCTTCTATACACATTACACAATATTTAGCTTTTAGATTTGTTGGACAGAATATAGCAAACCCAATTCTACAAATGTAACAGAAGTGTGTGTTCTGGTGGGTTGAGTCAGAGTAAAGGAATGTGGATGTCTGAGTGCTATAAGTGACCCTGTTTTAAACTCTCCACAGAGATAAGGAGAATGTATTCATATGTATCTCACGGTTATGAAATAACCAGTAGCAAGACCTGCACAGGAACGGAGAGAGGAGTGAAATATAGGCTGCGATGGGGTTAAGAGAGGAAGTCGGTGCCAATGACTGAAGTGTTAACAGTTTCCTATTTACCTCATGATGAATCTGGGAAGAAAGACACCCTGTCCACTGTGTATAGACCCTAGTAGACTGGTTGTTGGTGTTTTGTCTGCTCCTTACCTTTTTGTTAACTTTACTGTTATTTCTTATGAATCTGATCTTGTACATTTGTCATAATAAAATGGGTTTTAAGCCTCATGTCACTCTTGTCTTGTGTGACTTTTGATGTTGAACTGCACTGATCATTCGGTCTTTTGGCCACTATTGATACTGGTGTAAAAATACTATGGATCCTAAAAAAGCAAGCAAAAGTCTTAGTGCCATTGAAGTATTGTGCCATTCTCCAAGCCCACATGTTCCCTTCTGCACATGCTCTGTTCTGTCAAGGTGGAAACTGGATGTT
>JBBMJY010000004.1:19283617-19327267 GCA_037833715.1 Toxotes lorentzi | reverse complement strand
TGAAAAAAAACCCTTCCCTCAAACGACCCCTCCCAATCTTGGGTTGAATTGCCTCCTTTTTTTTTTTGTTTTTTTTGTTAATAAAAAGTATATTTATTTGAATACTTTTTCTAAGGTTATTTTAGATTAGGTTCGCTGCTGCTCATTGTTATCATTTCTGTGACCTGTGTGTCTTATTGACCTTATTGCAAACCAGAATCCCTTATGACCTGGACTCACCTGGTGATGCAGTGTGTTTGCATCACCGTGACAACAGGTGGCAGTCAGCGATACAGAGGTGTACTGCAGGGCATCAGCAGGAACAAGCGTAAAGCAGAAAATAATTTGCAATACACTGATTTCCGCGACAACTTTCAAAATAAAGATATATTGCGCTTTAAATTTCATGGTTTTTGTTGCATTTATTTTTAATATATCTTTCCAAATTAGATTGTGTATTAATTTTCATACTGGGTCACAAATTAGTAAATATTGGTGATTATTTGTTTTGTGTTTCCTCATGAGACGTCGCGTGTGCATTATAATGAATCATATAAAAGTGGAAAACAAAAGGTCAAATTAAAGCTAAAATACTATTTGTAGGTATTTCATCACATTGTCTGTTTATATTAACCGAAGGTGTTCAAGTTCTGCTCCAGACTAAAACAAATGTTTTGATGCTCTATTTTTGAAGCTAAAGTTTTATTTCCTCTGTCCGTGTCAGTAAATCTGCTTGACTTCACACAACCACAATAACCGAGGCCTGGGGGCCACTTGCTCTTGACGATAACCGGCGAAGGTCTGCGCGCTGCGCCTTGTTCTCTGCCGCTGACCGGGAGTGAGAACCGTCCTGGAGGTAGGATAACAACATGTTGATATTTGAATAATATGCGGTGACAGCGGAGATACCGACGCTGATTTGACATCGATGTGTTTTCAGTGAGGATCAGCTTCATGCTTTAGCTCTAACCAGGTCTCAATAGGTCCCGTTTTTTTCTTCTTCTCTGCTTATGGTGTTACCAAACCGCGTTAGAAAAACCTGTCATTTTGAGAGTATCGTGCCGCTTGCCAGGACAGATTAATGATTATACTTGAGTCACAGTGTTTACGAATTATACGTCCCCAGGCTTCAATTCAGCTCACATACAAGACATGAATGAAGCTGCAAACCAGATGTAGAAATTATTTTTTCAAATTAATAAAACGTTTAACGATCATGTGTGTCCGGAATTTGCCTGCATAGTGGCAGTTTTTTAATCTTTAGTCCCGTTCTGTTGAAGCCGATAAGCAAGGCAGCACTGAAGTGTTATAATTCAAAATAACTGACCTGTTGACAGTCCTCTTAATACATTATTCCAACTGATGAAACCATTTTCATGTGTCAGCTTTATATTGCTGCTTTAGTACGGATTATTATGTCTGTTTTAGAGTTTTAATTTGTCTACAATAGTTACCACCTTTTGGTTTAATTGCATTAAAATTGTCATTTTAATTCACACAGAAATTGGTCATTCAGGGACTCACCTGGCTGAGCTATCCTTTGTTGTCCAGCAAAGATAATGACCTGAGACACAGAAGAGCTGCCGTATCTGAAGAAGCCTGAGGGAGAAGGACAAAAAAAAAAGAACTGATGAGGTCTGGGTAAATCTGAAACTCTGTTTATGAGAAACTGCAGCAGAGCTGCCGGGAAGATATTTCTGATGACTAACTGAGGCTGGCTGTTTTAAGGAATCCTGGATTTTTTTTTTTTTGTATATAGTTTTTGTTTCAATTCTGCACAAAACATGATGTAAAGCAGTGTCAGTTTCAAGCAAATGTACTCAGACTCATTTTTACTGTATCAATGTATTATGTTTTCACTGTAAAATCCGTATATGTACTGTGGTGATGTTTCATTAAGGATGTTTGTTTGGTTTGTGTGTTTCAGGTGTGTGTGAGCAGGACGGAGGGTGTATCAGGGTGTGTATGAGCCATGGCGTCCACGTTGTTCCAGCTGCAGTCCAGCCGGCTCCGTGGCCTTCGTGCCAAAGTGCTGCGGCGTTACGAACACCAGCCTTTAGTGTCTTGTCTGGCCGGTCTGTACAGCTGCCGATGGAGACGCTACGAGAGGAGCTGCACTCAGCCCGGAGACTGCTGCTGCAACAAGGTCAGACAAACATCCAGGACATGATGTACACTGGCCACATCTGGTCCAGTCAGTGACCTCAGTCCCTTAATGTCATGGCTGGATTAACCTAATAGGGGATCCAGCGGAAAAAGTTTATGCTTTAAGAAAAATATTTTGCCGAAAATCACAAGTAACAACTTCTAAAATGTGAATATTTGTTGGTTTTCTCAGTTTTCTATGATAGTAAACTCAAATATTATATTATATTTAAATATGTAATAACTTGGGCTTCAGGGAACAATGATGAACATTTTTCACTATATTTTGTCATTTCACACACTGGGGTAATCCTTGTTGACTACTTGAGTAATCCCAGTTGACTACTTGACCCAGCTGGTAATCCAACATTACTCAGTATGATGGGTTTTTGATTCAATTTTAATGCAGAAATAATGAATTACAATAACATGTTTAAGGAAAATCTTGTGCTGAGTATGGAAAAAAACCCTGAATTTTCAAGTGAAAGTTTTTTTTGTTTTTTGTTTTTCTCTCAGGTCTACATGCTGTTCAAGAGTGTTTTACAGTCTTAATTTTCAAAAGATGTACTATAAGAACTGATGCCTTTCATAATCAGAATCAGGGGCCAAACAGAAACAGCCAACTAATGAATCCTTGTAGAACATAAATCATTGATGCAGGTTGGAAGGAGACAGAACAGATCAATAAAAACTGTGAAATATAATGAAGGGAAGATGGTGTAATTATATCTCTTTGTTTATTGATTTTCACAGTTGTTGTTGTTGTTCAGCATCTTTGCCTCAGCTTCACCATCAATTTTTAGATTAGAAATGGTTTTCAGATAAGACAGGGCTTCAGTTAAATTCAGTCTAAAATGTCAGATCTCGTCATGTACTGAACTGATGCTGTGGTAAACGGCATGCAGCGAGGCCAGAGCTCGTGCTTCTGAAGTTTCGTCATGGTTTTATAGGCAGTGCAGTTAAGCCAGTAAAGAGCTTTCCTGCTTGAATTCTTCTTTCTCTGTAGAGGTCAATGGTCAGTCTTCATCTCCACGGAAACAAGGCTGTAAATGGAGGGGAGAAAACCCCATGCATACTGTGCGTGGGGTTATAAAGGTCAGTGTGACAGAAATCTGTAATGTTTTGTTTCTGTTGCCCACAGTTGGAAGGTGCCAGCTTTGCTCTGCTTGTGGCGGCTTTCTGCTTAGCACTGGTGTTTCTTTACTTCTGGGGACAAGCAAAGAACGACTACAATGACTTTGATTGGTGGGTTGAGTAACACTTACCTTACTTTACCTGCCATTTTTCTGGTAATTAACCATTAATTTAGAAATATGTACACATAAGTAAAAAAGATTGACCAGCCGCTGACCAGTACCTCATCATCTTTTCTATATCAGGACTATACATTATAGTCTTTCTCTGAAAAATCAACCCCTTGTTCATTTAATTAAAAAACTATTTTTTTGCTTTTAGCTGGAGTAGAGACGTGACAGGAAATGAGGAAGATTAAGATGATGATGATGATGCAGGTTTTTGTCGTCCATGTTCTTATTAAATCGGTCAACTTACCAATTTGGCAGTCTTGGAAAAACCATGGTGTATTTCTTTAACAGCTGGGAGCTGGCATCTCTTTGAAATTTACCAGTTTCCAGCTTATCTCCTCTGTTGACACTCGAAGACTCTCTGTCTCTTTTTCTCTGCATATACTGGACTTCAGGCCTCCTGTTATATTCACTATAGTCCTTCATTATTAATCACTAAGTTTCTGTTTACACCTGTGTACTTGGACATCACTCTGGGTGTGCAGGTTTAACTTTGGGAACCTGGGCTTCTGGTTTCCCTGGTCTGTGGTGCTGCTGGTCATCGCTGCAGGCTTCTTCACCTACATCACGGTGCTCATGGTGAGACACAAACACAACACTGAGGGTTTTACTGGCACGTGGTTTGGGATATCCACCACAGCATGTCTTTATTTCCCTGAGTTTCAGTTCCAGTTGTTAGAGTCCAACAATTGTCTAAATAAAACCACTGAATAATGTGTTGTACTGACAGTACTGTACAGTAAACTGTCCCAAAGAACTGTACAGTATTTATTGATGGATTACTATAATGTCATTTAATAAAATACTTAGTCATTTAATCTATTTGTTTACGGTATAATTAACATTTTCCTGTTTTTATTGTCCAGTTAGATTTTGATTCATCAAATGCTTTATATTTGTTTCCACGATACTTGTTGTCGTCCATAGAACAGTAGTGTTTGTTTGGGGTGAAGATAATCACATTTGAAAACACAAAATACACTTTAACTTACGAGTGATTGAGTTTTCAAAATGCATGTTTTTTTTTTAAATAATGACATTTGGGAAGTAAACTTATTTGTTTTGTAGGAGAGATTTAGTCGAGGAGCTTGATTAACATGTTAAATCTTGTTGGTTTAATCCTCAAACACTAAAGTGTCTAAAAAAAGTTTCTGCTCCCAGCAAATTGTTGTTTTTACTCGGAGCCTTGAGTTTCTTTTTGTGTCATGCTGTGGTGTGAATACTGCTGATGTTAAACTGAGACTTTATCACAACATCACTCATCAGATTTAACTTGTCTGTTGCTCGTATTACTCTGTGCAGCTGCTGGCTGTGTGTTTGCTGTCAGAGGGCCAGAAGCTCTATTTACACTGGAGTCACAAGGTAACGCTGCTGTGTCTCACCTCGCTTTTCCTTTGAGGGCTGAATCTGTGTATTTATTCAAAGTTTAATGTTTGTACTGACTGACTGACTTACAGCAGCTCTCTGACGGACTCTCCTCTCGCTCAGCCTACACATTCAGCCTACACATTCAGTGACATCACAGACACCTCATTATCCGTTGTGCCCTTGGCAGATAATTTCTGTGCTAAGACTTAAAAGCAAAAGTGATTCCCATGCGAAGGTCACTGTGGTTCTGTTCTTACACTTCATCAAACTTTGTTTCTGTTGAGTGATTGTACAATAAGTGGGTTTCCTGTTTACAAACAGCTGATGCTTGTGCAGCAGGAAGGGAATAAACTATAAACTATAAATGTAGCAACTTGCTGGAAACCCAGTAAAGTTCCAGTTTAGTAAATTTCAGTTTCTGTTTTTATAATTCCCACCACACTTTGAATGTCCCTGTAAACCTCTGCTGCTTCCATCAGCAGTGGAATCATCAGTAAATGCCAGCGTGTCCATTCCACTGGAACCAGAACAGAACCAGCACCATGTTTAACAGAACAGGTGGAGGCTTTGGGTCATGACACTTTCCGCTTTCCAGCACTTTGATAGAGATTGATATTTGTTTCATCAGCCCACAGAACTTTGTTGGTTTCTTTTTGAGTTGTTGAAACGACACACAGCTGCCTAAGAGACATTTAGTAACCAAGTGTCCCAAATAAACTTACTCAAATGAAACTGAAACTTAGCACTTTACTGTAGAATCCATTATTTTATTTCAAACTGAGTCTGCTGAAGTGCAGAGCCTGAAAATGTGTAACAGTCTGGACTGAATGTATTTTTCTGCAACAGATGTGAAAGCATAGTGTTTTTTCACACACATTTTAATTTCCCAAATTATAACTGGATCATATGTGGATTGATGACAGGTTTTCTCTTTGTCTTGCTGTCAGATCGGGATTCTGGTGAGCCTGACTTTCTCCATCGTAGCCACTGCCGTCTTGTCTGATCTGTGGAGTAAAGAGTGGACAACATTACTACTTTCCTTTCAGGTGAGACTCTTCTTCCTCCCGACAACCCTCACTTTCTCTCTGTGTGGTTTCCACTAATGCCTGATTTTGTTTTGTGTCCTGACCAGGTCACAGCACCTTATTTACATGTGGGAGGAGTCTTACTGATGACAGCGCTCTCTTGGCCAATTGCTTTGCATTTCTTTCGCATGAACAGCAGAGGTGAGCTGCACAGTTTGTGCAATATGCAAGTAGTGTTTACAAAAGTTTTATGTGGCTGTTTTCATTTGAAAAATCAAATACTGTCAGGGGATCTGGTTGGTTCTGATTTTAAAATATCTGCCACTGAATTTTGTTGCTGTGTTTTTTTTGTCATGTGTGTTTGTGTTTCAGTGAGGCGTGGCCTGATCATGGGGGTGTACGTGACCGTCCTGTCGGCCCTCTACTTGGTGCCCCTCGGTTTGTATTCTCCTTGTATCAAAGAGGAGCAGACGCTGGGCCCCGCACCGGCCCTCATCGGCCACAGAGGAGCACCCATGGTGAGCAGGAACCAGTCATCTAAATACATTACTACACAGTTATCACAGAGTTAGTTGTCTTATCAAGCTGTTTTCCTTACATTACACTTGTCCCTTGAACACAATCAGGAACATTAAGAAAATGGAAAATTGTATAGAAATTTAAACAACAAATTTTAATCAGGACTAGGGCTGCAACTAACAGTTATTTTCATAGACAATTACAAATAATTGTCAGAGTAACTAATGTTAAATTGTTGAAAAATGGCACTGGGGTGTGTTCACTTTGCTTCTTGTGTCCAACCAACAGTCTAAATTCTTTGCAATTTACTGTGACGTATGAAAACCAGAGAATACCAGAATAAAATGAATGAATCGATTAGTCGATCATGACAAACAAAAAAAAAAACCTACCAATAAGTTAAAATTCTTCGAACTATTCTGAAAAAGTTGCATCTTTTCAGACAAGGGAAATGACCTGCCATTTTTAGAGATCCTGTGCAAAGCAATGAAATGTGAAATATTTCCTCAGACAGAGTGTGAGCCTGGTGTTTTCATTTCAGGAACGCGTCTCACATCCTTCCTGTATTAACTGTTTGGAGCCCAGAGACCATACTTCTGGTTTCACTCTGAGCACTGTTCTAGAAAATAACACTTGTAAAATGTTTACTCTAAGAAATTAGCATTTTAACTACAGTTTATGCACTGACAACAGCCACAACTTGCTGCGTCTTCTGCATGTGAATGTACTGATAGTCTGTTGATTGTATTGTTTGTAAATCCATTTGCAGCTTGCTCCAGAAAACACACTGATGTCATTTGAGAAGGCGGTGGAGGCGGGAAGTAAAGGCCTGGAGACGGATGTCACCATCAGGTCAGTCAGCAGCCGACTGGGAAACATTTGAACGTGGCCTTTGGTATTTGGACAAACTAGAATTTTGGCTTATTTCAGATATTCATTCTGATATGGAACGTGCTTTTCTAAACTGAGACTTGGTTTAGTTATGATAGATGTTAAATAGATGCACTGCATTGATACAAGTGAACAATTGTCTTGTCATGGTTGCAGTTTTGATGGGGTGCCCTTCCTGATGCATGACCGCACCCTGCGACGGACCACCGACATCCACGAGGTTTTCCCCAACCGGACTGACACCCCGGCGGCCATGTTCACCTGGGCCGAACTGGAGAGCCTGAACGCCGGGGCCTGGTTCCTCTCTGTGAGTCACACAAGCTGAGTTACACACAGTAGAAAATACACAGCAATGCTCATTAGCTCACTATGTTGACTTTATTTTGTCTGCTCTGCCTTGGTGGCCATCAATGCACCAACACTGATATTACACAACCATTTTAACAGGCTGAACAATAGTCAGTTAGCTGATTGACAAAAAGTGAATCTTAGTTTCACTGTCCAGGTTGTGAGGCAGGATCCCAAACATACAGGTAGGCATGTTGTTGTTTTTAACTCACACATGGATCAACACATCAGCAGCAGTGTGCACAGACGGCAGTTAAATAATTGGAAACAATCTAATTCGTCATTACAGTAATACCGTAGTACCACACAATAATCAGAGAGCAGATGAAGAACATATTAGCCAGCATGTTATGTCACAGATTTAATTGGGTATCGATGACCGTCTCTTCCAGCACAATCCGTTTGGCACAGCTGGTTCTCTGGGAGCCGAGGACCGACAGCGGGCGAGGAACCAGTCTGTGTGCAGCCTGCAGGCCTTCCTCCAGCTGGCAGCTCACACAGGCAAACTGGTGATCTTTGACCTCTACCGTCCACCCAGGGGTCACCCTTACAGGGATACCTGGATCCAACGCACGCTGGAGGTCGTCCAGAACGAATCTTCCATTCATTCCTCGCAGGTGAGATAGAGTGTAGGCTCCTTTATTCCAGCAGGAGTAGATGTTTGTAAAATTTAAACTTCAGTACATGACATCCTGTGACAATAGAAAACAAGTGATGCTAACATTAAAAGGGGAATAATGGTGTGACACATTTACATTCTACATTTTGTATTAGTGAATAAGTTTACTTCCCATGTTTAGAGGCGATGTCTCACCAGACTCAGTTATAAAATCTTGGAATTTAACATAGCACAGTTTGACAAAAGGTAGTTAATGACTTACAGAGAGCCTTGCAAGCAAGTGATGGGTAATAATGTGACAGCCTCTGTGGTATTTAGTGTCACCGCTTGTGTTTCTGTGTGTGTGTTGTCTCACCAGGTGCTGTGGCTGCCATCAGATCTGAGGGCTCTGGTGCAGGAAATCGATCCTGAGCTCCAGCAGACATCTGGAAGTCGACTCCCTCTAGAGGAGCTCCAGAGTAACCACATCGTCAAACTGAACCTGCACCACAGCTCCATGTCCGCCGAGCTCGTCAGGTCACACTGTGTCTGTGTGTGTGTCTTTGTATCAGTGATGCCCCTTGGTATTTAGTAACACAACATGTTTTTCTTCTCACTCTTGTTCAGTGAGTACACTACTGTGAACATCACCACCAACTTGTACGTGATCAGCCAGCCGTGGCTCTACTCTCTGGCCTGGTGCACTGGAGTCCACTCGGTCACCACCAACGCCCCCCAGCTCCTCAGCGCCATGAGCTCCCCGCTCTTCCTCATGGTAAGACTATGAGTTACAGTTCAACCAACATCTCTCATGTTCAGCCTTACCTGGTTCACCAGCAGTGAGACATGGTTCAATAGTTCTTCAGGAATTTAGCACTGAGCTTCCACAAAACAGAACTTTCATCTGAATGGCATGGTCTTCATCAGCAGACTGAGTTTGCTCAGGTGTCTTGGATGTAGCTAAGTGATGAATGAAACTTTACGAGTACAGTTACAGGTGGTCATACATCACCACAGCTTGATCTTTAAGTCACCTAATGACAGGTGAACTATCTCCACAGCAAGTCCACTTGATGAAGACCTGCAGCTGAAAGCTCAGCAAAATGTTAGTGAGCAGACTGTGATTTAAGATTTTATTTTCTTTTTGAAGAGAATTTATATTATAGTCGTTCAAGAGGAGAAACTCTTTTTTTCCAAATAAGGAAAAAAAAATTAATATGCTTCGACATTTACGTTTATAGTCACCTTGTCATTTACCTGTAAACTGAACTGAGTTTAAGGAAACACAAGCCTCTCTCTGCCTTCACACTGTCATGTTTCATCTCTCTGTCTTTCAGAGTCCAGATGAGTTTAACCTGATGTGGATTCTCACCGATTTGCTGTCCTTCGTGCTGATCCTCATCATCTTCATTTTTCACTGGTGAATCACAGCCGCTCAGTTTAAAAACACTGACAGTGAATTAGAAAGCGCATCCTACCTGTTTGTCTGAATAAACTGGAGATGTGGGGTTGAGCTTTCACCCTGCATCTTAGTTTTTGTTTTGTGTTTTCTGGCAGGTGGCGAGAGCGAGGACTGGCTTTTACCTCAGGCAGCAAAATCACTCTGGAGAATGGCACTTACAGCAAATTCAAAACAGGTAAGCTACTGGGAAAAAAAAAAAAAAAAAAGGATCAGAGTCAGAACTGAGGTGTTAATTTTCCATAGGCATCTACTCTGCTGTTTGTTCATTAGCATTGTGGACGTTTATGCTTCAAATGTTATGATACAGACGTATAATATGTCTGTCTAATCTAATCGATAATTAAAATATTCATGAGTTGCTTAATTATGTGAGAAATAATTTTTCACTTCTGTATTTTAAGATTTTTTCCTCTTATGTGAATTCCTTAATCCAAAGGAGGATTTAACCACTTTTTTTTTTTTAATAAATGTGTCCAGCTGTTCCATTACTGTTGCCAAACAATATTTTATTAATCCTCACCTTTTTGTATCTGATCCTCACCTGCAGAGATGAGTGACATATGGTCAGTCACCAGCGCTAACTCGCAAGCAGAGAAGACGCCAAACCTGGCAACCGTCACAGAGCACTAACCTCCGCCTCTGAGAGGAGCCGACCTGACAACACTGAGCCACATACTGCCAACCTGTAAGATCTCGGTAAAACACACTGTGTAAAGTCAGTTTTGTTTTAATGAAATAAAGTGATGGAAACATTTCTTCACTTTGTTAGAAGCTGTTTTTAGCAGCATTCTGCACAAAAATCGAATGTTCTCGTCAGGTTGACCGTTTAAGTGATTTTATCTCAGAAATGAAAAAGTTTGTTTAACCTTTTAAACTTGCATGGATGCGTCTTTGCGTCCCGTTGCACTGCCTTGAGCCAGTTTACCTTCTTTTTTTTTATCCCTCCATTAACTCTCTGAATGTGCAGTCATCCTTTGGCTTCTCTAAAATCACAGCCTCTGGTTGCAGCAGTGCATTAAAGAGAAATTAACTTTATCTGTTCTTTGCAAAATGTCATTTATTCGTGTCTACATCAGGATATGTGGTCACATCGTGGCTAAAACAATTTCTCCTTAATAAACAAGGTCCAAAAAAGTAACCTGATTATTTCTTGGTGCTTAAAAATCAATGCTAATGGTTCATATATTTAGGGGGAAAAAAAAATAGCCAAATGAGAATAAAATCATTCACTGTCTACAGGGACATGTTCTAGAAAGAGTCTAACTACTGTGGATCAATTCATACAAACAGCTGGTGTTTGAACTTTGTGGCACACATATGTTCTGTTTACATACATAACTACTAATGAAATAAAAAAAAAAAAAAATCAGCCGACTGCAGCTAGTTTTAAATCCAGATTGTCTTGTAACTGTTCTTAATATGTCCAAGTTTGACTGAAACAAACTGATTAAATGAATGAGGGGAAAAAAACAGATCTGAGGGGTCATTTTTGAATGATAGGTTACCTTTGGTGTGGTTTATATTTTTAAGAGATTTGATCTAAAACACATTTAAAAGTGACTATATTTCAAACTGGTTTGGTAAACTTAGAACAACTCTGAGCATAAATACAGATGCAATTGGAAAAATAAAGCTACTTACAAGACAAATAATCAAAAAGGAACAAGAAAGACCTCTTTATCTAGGATTTTGGTCATGGCTGCCATCGGACTTTGCAGCTGTTTTCAGCTAAGTTACCTGCTCATGAGCCCCTGATCTTTCTTGTGCTTAGAGACCAAGGCCTGGATTTTATCAAACATCTCAGTGATGCAAATTTCATCTGAATTTTAGGCCTTGGAGTAAAAGAATTTTATCAGATTTCTTAATTTGGAATCCTATATCTGCTGATATTTAGCAGTGTGCTAACCTGTTCGAGCTGCAGGAGATGGACGACTGAGTGGGACACTTTGGCCTCGGCAGCGCTACTGTCCAGTTTCTCTTCAGTTTACCTACTTTTCACTTCCTCACATGTAGGGGAATTATTTATTTCTGTAAAGTGTCTACGTCTTGGGAAATGCACAGTAACAATAAGAACAAACAGTCCAGATGGTTATACAAGTTTAGTTCTTCAAGTGTTGAGCTTCAGCACATGCTGGAGAGCATCACCAGGTAAGATACAAAGCATCTGGTGATGTCTCTGTGTGTCACTGACTGCAAAGGATTTTCTACAAAACATTAAGTCTGATTATTTAGTTTGACATCTCGTGCATTGGTCCAGTCGCCTCTGAACTCCTACACTTTGGGCACTGTGAGCTTATATAAAGTGTATATATCTCTCACACAGTTCTTTCTATATTGAAGTGAACCTGCTCAAATCAAAGCTGAGTTGAAGTATCCATTATTTTATTTAAAATTGAGTGTGCTGAATCACGGAACCTGAAGAACAACAAAAAACCAAACTGTAACTAATACTTATGGTCTGGACTGTATGAGAATTTGATTAATTATGCCAGAAAATACTGGTTATGATCATCACAGTTTCAAAGCCGTATTTCAGTACTTTTTTTCTACCAGAAATTATATTTAATTTTAAAATAAGCTTACACTGTATTTATCAGTGAGTATCTCTCCTCCATCGCCTGCAGCTCTTACAGGTCAATGCACCCCTGGACTTCTCCTAAATACCAGATCAAACATGCCTCACTGATAATTTCCTTCTGTGTGATGCCTGAGGCCCAGATTTCCTGTTTTTTTTTGTTTTTTTCTTTTTGTTTATACAATTGTTTTAGGACATACCAAACAGACTGACAAGACTGTCATCTTGTCTTAACACTGACGCCTACATTTGAGAAAACACCATAGCACTGAATTCTGTCTCAAAAGCCTGAAGATAGTTGCAACAAAAGCTCATTTAACAAAACTTTACAGCACAGACATGATAAACTGAGAACCCTCTCTGATCGTATCATGCAGACTACTGGAGCTGGAGAGTGAGACACTGAGACCAGCAGTTTACATTGAGCTTAAAAAGCTGTGTTACATGTGGTTTGCTGGGAAAAGGTCATTTAAAGGCAACGGGTGAGTTTTAAGACAGGGCCGATATGTAATAACGAAATAAACGAAAACATTGGCATTTCAGTGTCACAGTTAACCATCAGTCGTCTGTCTTAATAAACCCTCGGTGGGACAGATCAAAGAAATACGTGTGTTTGTTTGCATGAATTCACACTGTATACGGACGGCTCTGTGAGTGTGCGTGTGTAAATGCAGGATTGATTGACCGTGATCGATGAGTTTCCGGCCGTCTGCTCAGTTGCTGTTGCCGCGGGAGGTTCGCTGTTTGGTCATGGTCGTCAGCATCTGGCTGATGTAAGAGGTCAGGAGGTCGTCCATTTTGTAGCCCTGAGCGGTGTGGAGACGGTCAGACATCAGATGTACTGTACTAACTCGACCTGAACACACCCTGTGTACCAAAGTCTGAGGACTGAAGATGCTGCTAACACCTGCTTTAAATTAATCTATTTTAATCTCATCTATAATCAAACTCTGACACTTTTATTTTGAAAGCGAAATGCCCAGACTCTTATTTTCAGTTTACTGTGAGCAGTGTAAAATACTGTAAATTCTCACCAGTGAGGTTTCACACAGCAGCTTGCTGCCTCGGACCAGGTTTCCGATGGTGATGTGGAAGTAGGTGTTGCCGCTGCTCCAGTTGGAGATTTTAGTGAAGGGGTGAGTGGTGAGGATGTCCTACAGGAAACATGGCAAGTCGAATAAACACAGATTCACTGCTTTTGGCTGCGACAAAATAAAACCTGTCAAACTCTGCAACTTCTGACTGTTTTTAAACACTGAAACATATTACATGGAACAACAATGTCCCTAAAAATACGATAAAAATGTGTTGAATCTGGACTGACCTTAGACTTTGGCTCAATCAGACTGACTCCATGTTTGTTGATTGCTATCAGGAGGGTTTCTGGATAATTTGGATCAGTTGTTTGCTGCAGAAAGAACAAAACAGAATAATTAAAATGTTTTGCTGGTGTTCTTACTTCCTTAAAGCGAGGACAGACGATTGATGTGATCACTGCAGATGACAAAGAAGAAAGCGAGTGCGCAAGAGCACCACAAATTAAATTAATTATCAGCTTTTATAAACTGATGACTGTAATCCAACGTCTTTACCTTTACTTCAAAGAAGGCAGAACCAAACGTGGGCCACTTGTAAATGATTTTGAGGAGGGAGAGTTTGGCTTCTTCTCGAGTCTTCCCTGCGTGTTTGTTGTACAGCGACAAGATGGACTGAGAAAGCGAGACGCACAAAAATGACAAAACTGGCAAATTAAAAACATTTCTGAACATTTATTTATCTATTTATTTTGTTTACACAGACTTCTCCCCAATCACGGGTACAATTATTATTAAGTTTGAATAAGTTTATCATCGGTGTTTATTAGGAGTGTGCTCAATGACACAAATTAAAAGTCGTCTCAGACTGGTTTCATGAACAGTTCAGTGGACCTTAGTGGCCTCCTCAGTCACCAGATCTGAATCCAGCAGAACACGGCTGGATTCAGCTGGACTGGCAGCATGAATTTGGACCTTTGCTGCTTTTAAATGTCAGCTCACCCTCTTCCAGTCGTCGGGGGACAGGTGCCGGATCTGGTCCTGTGGGACAAGCTCCTTCAGGATTTTGGAAATATTGTGAAAGTGGGATTTATCCTCGTCAAACTTCACCCTGTAGATCAGCGCCGCCAACTGGTGCACCTCCTCCTTCGTACACTTGTGGTAGCCTCGCAGATACTTAGGCAGCTCCTGTAGAGAAAAAACAGTCGCTCTTTAGATAATACTGAAGCTCTTTGATGTAGTACAGGCTGAATATCGATTGGTCTCCTCTCGTCCATTCTCCAGATGAGACGCAGTTCATCTTGAATGAGTCTCAAAGACTCTTTTTGTGCTCTTGAGGCTGTGCAGACTTTTCAGAGAGCTGTGAGTGAGGCCACTCACTTGGTAGTAGTGGAAGATCGAGTCGGCCATGGAATCTTTTCCTGGCATGGTATTGGTCCAGAGCTTCTTCATGAAGAACACCTGATACGTCAGTGAAGGCACTACACCTGCACGCCATATACACAGAGGTGACATTACAACACGATGAACCAGTGAGAGGTAACTTTTTATGAATACACGGTCTCTTGGTAGCACTACCTCAGGTGTGTTTTACTTTTATATTTATTTTTTTATGCCTAAAACTTCAATTTCTGCCATGTTTGTGCCTCTAACTTTGGTTCAGTATCTGTTATACTCATTCTGACTTTCTGGCTGTAAAATTTAAAGTGTAAACCTTTTTTTATTCTGGGTACATTATTTTCGTGTCTAGCAACAGGTTAAAGACGAGCTACACTTTTTACCGTCTTTTACGTGTCTGGCTTTCTTGATCCAGTCGGTCAGGTGCCTCACAAAGTCGAAGAAGAAGTCGCCATCAGGCACACTGATAACCTGGAAAACCAATCGCAGGCTGTTATTCTCTGTAAAGCATTTGATTCTCTTACGTAAGAGAATTATTCTCCAAAACATGTGGTAATAATAATTGAACCTCAGACTAAGTATCTAGAATCCAGATAATCAGTCCCTCCTCACCTTGTCAGTGATCTTGACAAAAAGACTGAAGCCCTCTGAGGATTTCAGCATAAGACGTCCAGAGATGTTGTGGCAGAAGTCTTTGGCTTTGGTGCTCGACTCCACCTCAAACACCTGTGAACACAAAGCGGACAAACTGAAACAGCACATATGATGCTGTTGGATGTAAAATTTCTATCTGATTGTTTTCATGATTTCAGGTAAGTTGAAGGAATTTACTCATGACTACACCGGCATCATGTTGCTTCCCTTACCCCCAAAAACACTCTTTGACACCATCTGTCACTTCCACTGACTGGAATCTGATTTATCAACATGAATTCAGACATCTAAACATGTAATGGAATTGACATTTCATTGATAAGATAATTAAGATGATTAATGATCAATAAGAAGCCCACATTATGGAAAGCTGATCTGTGTGTAATCCCATGAGTCTCCACTGTGACGGCCACAGACACAGCTTATCATATCAGGACAGATGGAGTCTGACTACGTCTCTTTTGCTGAAATTCATAAGGTTAATCTAATGAAACGTATAAGAAACATTTTGGATTTTAGTCGTCACCGACCTCGTCTGAGTCGTCCGGGAAGTAAACTTTGTGGAAGATCTGAGTGGTCTTGTGCTGGATGGCCTCCACCTCCACCAGGTGGGGAGGATACTTTCTCGATCCATTTCTATGACAAATGACAAAAGAGGTGAGATGAAATGGGTGTAAACTGTAAACAGAAAACAAATTACAGAAAGAAGAAGAAACGAAGTGTGTGGTGTTACCGTAAGGCTTTCTGTAGCCGCTGCATGCAGTCTGGAGCCAGCGGGTAGTGTTTCTTGGCCTGGAGGAACTTCTGGACGTGAGGGAGGAGGGTGTTACTGGGAGGAAACAAACCAGTGCAGAGCCACAGCAGCTCCCAGCCCTTCTCTTCACTGTACCTACACACACACATTGTAAATTCTTCATTTACATCCACCAATTATATGAACAATTCAGGGTCATCAAATATGTGCAGAGGTCTCTTAAAATCTTTGACTCTCAAGGGTAAAGGAAACACAGCCAGGCTTCCTGCAAAATAAAATATATGTATGATGAGACTACCAGATGTTGACAATGTCCCGTCTTTGAAATGCGTGTGTGAGTGTGTGTTTTGTTTCAGACTTACTTGACGTGATTATCGGTAAGCTGCTTGAGAATCTGACAGAAGATCTCGTCCTTGAGCGGCTCGGCCTTCAGCGCTCCTTCAAAGATCTGGTCGGTGAGCTCGTTGACAGAGCGCACTCGTTTGGACGGGTAGTCGCCCGTGTACTTCATCACAGGTACAGGCTCAGTTAAGGACATCAAGCATTAATCTAACAACAGGAGGATGGCTTTGATTTTGGAACAGAAAATCAGCAAGTTTGGAAACTAAAGAGAATAAAACAAGATAAAAGACAGAAAAGATCCTCTGATGCAAACATTTAAAAAACACACATTAGTACCAACACACCCTCCACTAAAGGATATCTATGAAGGCCAGGCAGGCCTCCTGGGAGAGCTCCTCGTGAGCCAGGACTTTCTTCAGCAGAGGCTGTTTGAGAGGCTCCCTGGTGCAGCTCCACAGACGCTCCTTCCCTCGGGCTTTAGAGATCATCACCCTGCTCAGAGTGCTCTTAGGAGGAGGCCTGTATATATCCAAGCAAAATACTGTTTACATGACCTGTATCCAATAGATTACTCTGAATGTAAACATCCTGACATCATCTCTGGAGTTAGAATTCCTAAGATGTTTGTGTATCTGTGTAAAGGCTTAGAAAAAACACCTGAAGTAGTCGTAGGAGAATTCCTCCAGTGTGTAGGGCTTTGCTTTGTCCTCGCTGTCAGAAAGATGGATCTGGGACAAACTGATGGATTCTTGCCTCTGATCAGGAGTCATGGTTACTAAAGCCTGAGACGGAGACAGAGAGTGAAAAGGGGATCTGCAGTGGTTAATGCAAAGAGAGTTTTTTGAAGGAACAGTTAAACACTTTAGGAGATGAGAGGATCAATGGATGTGGTTAGTTCAGCAGTGCTTCTTCGCAGCATTTCCAGCCATAACACGGGTTGCCAGATATGATCGGTTTTAGTATGTGGTACCAAACCTGGCAACCTCACTGTGACGACAAGACTTTACAAAGCTGTGCACAGTCTCTACACCCAATGGTCAAAACTAGGATAAACCAATAATCAATAATCTACAGTTTGTGTGATCATTGTAGGGGCCCACTCACCACTATGTCATACTGTGGTCTAGTGACAGTGGGCAGTACATAGACGCAGTCAGCAGGGAAGTCTCCTCTCTGTTTGGTCCTGTCGTTGATGCCGTGAGCCCAGCCAGAGTTCATCACATGGTCTCCATCGTGCTCATCCAGGATGATAAGGTCCCCTTTCAAGAAACTCAGGAACGTGGAATCTCTCCCCGCTGTGAGATGAAGAACACAGATGTAGATTTTTTTTTTTTTTAATTCCACGATTCAGCTCTTTAAAAATCTGCAGAAGCCATCACTGAATCTTACCAGGGTTGGGACAGTCCAGCAGTCCCACCACATACTTGGACCTCTTCCTCAGACCCTCGAGGAAGGTGACCACCAGATCGCGGATATCCTCTGCGTTGTTGGAGGTGAACGTGTATTCGTCTCCTTTCATGGTGGCCAAGGTAAAACTCTGACCCTGGAGTTTACCCCCTCTGGGAAATGAAATTTACTTTAACTACATACTTCATATAATATATAAAATCATTTCCAAAACTCGGACCTAGTTTTAAAAGTAGTAAAGTTTGTAATTCAACATGAAATTTTAGTTATACATCTCAGGCTGTACAAGGTGAAGCCCATGACTGCATTTCTGATTTGTTGTATACGCGTAGTAATTTAAAGGTCAGGTCCACTGGATGTCAGAGGACATTGTGTTGTCATACCTGCTACTGGACACGGCGGTGATCTCTGGGAAAGAGAGCTCCAGAAGGACCTGCTCCTGCTCGTCCACAAAGTAAACCCCCGTCCAGTTCACAGCCACGATCACATCGTTCTTGGGCAGACTAGGCCCTGTGAACAGACGTGTGTCACATCCAGGATGAACGCAAACACAGAGACACAGGATGTGTAGACTGTTCTGTGCTGTTGTGTTACCAACCTGAGAATTTGAAGGCCTCGTAGAAGCGTGAGAAGAGTAAAGGCCACTTTAAACGAGCGAAATCCACCACGTCTTCCTTCACCTTCTGTGTGTTCAACCTCCTCTTCGTGTGTAATCCCTGCACAATCAGCTGTGGTTAGTTACTGTCACACAATAGCAAGTTGTTCAGAAAGCTCAGAAAGAAAGTGTCCGTTAGGGGACTACTGTGGCAGGTACCTTTTTGTGGGCGTTGATGATAAGCTGAGCCCACTTCTCTGTGGTCTTTGTTGAGGTGATTTCTCTGTCGGGGATGTAGGAGGGGATGAGGCTGAGCAGACGATCCTGGAGGATCTCTGAGCCATAATCCACATAGTACTGCTGAGAGGCCAGCTCTGCTAAGTCCTCCTCCTTCGAGACAAGACACAGAGCAAAGAGATGATCGTAAGAAAGCAAAACAAATATCGTCATAACGACTGACGACTGTTTTTCTGCAGCTGTCGTCAAAGAGGAGACGGAATCATTTCAGAGGACCAATGATTTAGACATCAGTCAGTTTCTATGAAAATGTGAACAACCTTTTGTGTAAAACATACTGAATGTGAAAGTACCAGTTTTTTTTTTCTAATAAAAGGTTTTAATGTGTTCCACTTCCTCTCAATCTGCACATGAAAGTTTTTTTTTTTCTTTTTTCTTAAATGTTGTATAGTTTCAAACCTTTTAAACTTGATCCTGTACGTTAAACAACTACAAAGCCGCTCACCCTCTCACAGCGATACTCTCCGAACTTCACCCCTCGGACGATCTGCTGGTAAATGAGGTTTGTGGCGACGTAATCCTCGGCGGGGTTGTGCCAGGGGGTGAAGATCTCCTTCCTGAAGAACAGCCTCCAGGGGGCGTTCCTCTCCTGGGCGCCCTGCTCCTTGGCATACTGCTCACACTGGGAGACAGCGTCCATGACGTGGTCGCTACCGCTGCCCAAAGACGACACCTGAGAAAAGCAGGTTCACAAGTTTATTCAGTAAAATGGTGAATTTATAACCATTTTACAAAACCTCTGATGAGAGGCCAATATGACGTTGTACTTTATACAATATACACTCAGATGTCAGTTTGTTAGGTACACCTAGCTAAGGGTACATGTTAGGGTTCATGAATGAAGGCTGCGAGGCCATTTACATGTCCATGGTCCTGGTTTTACCTTGTCAAACAGGGCGATGTACAGCGAGAAGCCAAACTGATCTCTCAGGTTGATCTTGTCTGCCAGAGCGTTGCAGAGCTCGCTGGCAGTGGTGGCCGAGTCTGCGAGCAGGGTCTTGGTGGTGCCATCCATAAATGTTACTGGGAGCATGATGGGCTTCTTAGACTTAGTGGCCTGGGGGCAAAATAAATAAGAGATTCAAACTCAAGTACTCTACAGCCGAGGACAAGACAAAACACAGAGCAAGAAGCATCTTTAATACCTGCAGTTCCAGCCACGATGGCGGCTGAGTCCGTGTACGATTGACAAATGTCCTCCTCAACCTTTCCTCACAATATGGAGCATAACCGGGGGGACCGTTGTTCAGAAAAGTCCGTAAATACTAGAGACAAAGGAAAAGAAGGAAAAAGAGCGTTAGAGTTAGAGAAAAGCTTAATGCGTGGAAACACACACTGACTCCACTGTTCATCAGGGAGGAAAAACGGTGGCACAAGCCAACGATACGGCACAATACTGAAATTTATTGATGACTGAAGGAGATAAAGACTGTTAAACATTAGAGAAGTTATCTTTACATGGCATCATATTATCAACAGTTATCCACAGGAATAAACAAACATCCATCACCAAATGGATCAGCAGCAGGAGATTATCAATTACAGCTTCTACTAATGATCACACTTTCTTGAATAGCCCATTAATTGAATGGTTGATTAAATGTTGGAAAACAGAGAAGAATGCCTGTTACAGCCCGAGGTCACATCTTCAGATGTCAGACCAACATCCTTACTTTGACAAACTTTTCGGAGGGGGCGAAGCAGCCCACGCAGAGAGACAGCAGGATCCATCCCCGGGCGTGGCTGCTCTTAGACGGATTCTGAGTGAGCTGTTTGCAGATCTGACAGTAGATCTCATCCCTGAGACACAGAAACAAAGAACATATTTAGGAAAAAAAAAAAAGTTCCACACTGAGGGTGAAGAGTAAAACAGAAACAACCACATTGGCCTAGCCTGTAGCACCGTCCTCAGGACAAAGTAAGAAACATCCAAGTCTGGATTTTGTGATTGTGTTAAAAGAAGCTGCTACACCAAAACTACAGCTGCTCATAGTTCACCTGAGGGCAGGCCGTAAGATGCCGTTGCCGATGATGAAGTGAAGCTTCTCCAGGTTGGAGGTGGGTCGGTCCTCCAGCATGCTGTTCCCCTGGAGGCCGTAGTCGCTGTCTGTCAGACGCCTGGTGACCTGCCACCGACATTAAAGAGAAAAAACACTGCGGCTGAACATCTCTGCTCAGACAGCGATCATTCTGTCCATCAACAACTTCCTTTGCTTACAAATGAGAAACTAGCCAGTGTCATCCACATCTGTAATGATGGATGCTACTTTTTTTTTTTTTTTAATACACTGAATCATTATAAAACGTTGCCAATGCACAGCACCTCTTGTATAAACATGAAATACTGGTGATAACATGAAAAGTTCCTGCTGGTTTGAATCTCACCTCCTCAGTGATCTTGGATTTCCTCTTCAGGGTGAGAGACACCAGTTTGTGTCTGACACTGTTCCTCTTCTGGCTTTCAATGGAGCTGTTCTGTACTCACAAACATGGGATGACAGCGACATTTCACATGTTTGAAGACAATTTGATTACAGCTACTCCCTCTATCAGTGCTGGGCCTGACATCAGTAAGGTGAGTATGATGACACTTATGTGGAACAGCATCTTGGTGTTAATTTCCTCTCACCTCTCCTTCCACCTGCAGCTCCTGCAGCTCCCTCTTGTAGGTCCTCTTGCCAAGGGTTTCGTAGATCTTGGTCATGACAGGGATCTTTTCGCTGCCGTCGTTAATGACCATCTGGCACTTGGGTTCGGGGAGGTCCCCCATGAACCTCAACACGGTGATCCACACGGCTAACGCAGCCTGGAAGACAGCACAGGATGTTCAAATCAGCAGTGTTGTGAGTAATAAATGTGCTTTATTTGATTTACCTCTTAGTTACAATATGTTTTCTTAGCAGGATGGCAACATTATTTTTTAGGAATTTGTATAACTACAACACCACTGAGCAGCTCTAGTAGAAAACTATCATCATTTGGCTTTGAGTTCAAAGGTCAGTCTCACCAGCTGATCTCCTTCATCCTCGTGAAAAAGCAGAGGTTGTTTCAGAGGTCGTCTTATGTACGTGTGCGTGGAAACACCCTGGAAGTAAGTGGCTGCAAACTTAGAGAACTTGTACTCAGACAAATCCTCCTCTTCCTCATCGGGTAACGGCAGAGCTTCGTTCAGCACCTCTTCTTCTGCTTCCTCACCGCGAGGAGTGCTCTCCAAGTCCTGGGCAAAAGGAAAACACACACAAAGAAACACATCAATATAATCCCCAGCTAAGATGAGACAGAAATAGAAACAGCAGACAGGCACCGTAAGTGACCAGCTGAGGATTAAAAAGGTTAACATCTGGCTGCCTAAGAGCCTGATACACTTCTCAGGAGACGGTGGAGACAAAAAAGAGCTAAAGGAAGTGATTACTAGATGAACAGGCATCAGGTGGACACAAGCAGATCATTATTGTATGTTGTTCTGTGACTGCTGGATCTGTAAACAGACAAGTCTTGGCTAACATGTTAGCATAAGGAATCTAGACGAAACTAGATGAAGAGTCAGAGGATCACCAACATTATTATAATTCATTCTGAGGGGAAAGTGAATGTAATTTCATGCCAATGCTTTCAGGCCATCAAAATTAATTCATTTTAAATCAGCACAAAATATTGGGACTTTACATCAGACATTTTTATTGGACTACAAAAGCCATAAGTACATACTTCAAAGCCAGCTGGTGCTTGTCCGTCCTGGTTGGGTAACGGCCCCGAGTTCCCCAGGAAACCAAACATGCGGTCGACCATGTCTGAGTGATCGACGGGCTGCTCCTTCTCCCTCTCCATCTGCTCCAGCAGCTCCTTCTTCCTCCTCGCCTCCTCCTTTACCTCCCTCTCCCTCTCCTCCTGCTGCTGGGCCAGTTGGACGAGCCGCTCCTGGTGCTTCCTCTCGGCCTCCGCTTTGGCCCGCCTAGCCGTCATTTGGTTCCGCAGCTGCTCCTCCTCGGCCAGGCGCTGGCGCTCGGCTTCCAGGCGACGCTGCCGCTGTGAGGGAAGGGGAGAGAGGAAACAGAGGGACAAGGGTTCACAGAGGCAGGTAGGGTGTTGAACAGATTAGTGGTTTTCTGATTTACCCTTTTCTGTTTTTGATTTATTTTGTCTTTTTCAAATAAAGCAGAGGAACTGAGGGGAAACATTACAGGTGTAAACAAAAAATGACTTTCTGTTACCATAATCTAAGAAATAATTCTAAGAATTACATAACAAGACATCGTCAAAGTATTTAAACTATATTTTAAAGCCGAACACAATATGAAGTACTTTTACCTATTCATAGGGGCCTATAGTAAATGCTACAGCAGAATAAATCTAAACTTCTACACAACATGTAACAGCAGCTGCCTATGGTCCATACTCAAGTTGCTCCACTCCCAGTTCACCCACTTGACTTCTTCACTGTCGGGTCACTGGAGCTGCAGACTTGCTAAAAAATATTATTTGACATTTCTCGGAAAAGCTATTTTAATTTCTAATCAATTTAATAACAAACTGAGATTAAACAAACATTTATAAAACAAATAATTTATTTGACATTTTCTTTCAGAACAGGAAAAGTGAAAGTTTTTTTTTTTTTTTTTTACTAAAAACACAAACAATGTTAAAAAGCTCACAAACGCTTCCATAATTCAACAGACAGGAAACCAGGTTCAAAACAAAGAACGTATAAAAGAAGGTTTTACGGTGACATATTTTAGGCCAGTGTTCTCAATATTAAGTTAATAAATAGGCTATTATTAAATAGATAATTGAACATGAATAAACTATTTGAAATATATAACTGGAAGAATTATTTGTTAAATAATTTAAGAAATAATCTAAATCCACTCATCATTCATAGGCTAACAAAAAGCCCAACATGGAGGGAATTTGAATGGAAGGTCCAAAGCTAAGCAGCTTCTGGCTGTAGGTTCATGAACATTTCCCAGAAATACTCAGCTAAAATCAGCTAACTAATCGTGACAAGACATCCAACAGCCTGTTGGTGTTGTGTAAGAAAAACATACTGCAGTATCTGATCATGGCATCACATGAACAACTGTCCTAAGGCTTCACTGTTCTCTTCAGCCAAATAAATAAATGAACTCAGCACCAGTGTCCTTCTCTGTCTGGCACGTAAACATGACATAAGTAGCAGTAGTAAATGTAGTAACTCTTTACCTCTGCCCTGAGCCTCTGGCAGAGGCGTCTGGCTATCATGCCCCTGGTGTAGGCCTGGATGGTCAACACGGCACGTAGACGCCGCCAAAATGTCTGCCGGATGAGGAAACCACGGCAACGGGCTTGGATGAGAGTAACACAAAGGCGAGTCATCCGGTAGCTTCTGTAGAACTTCCTCGACCTGTAGACGGCCTGGAGGCGCAAGAAGCCCGACTGCATCTGGAGGAAAGTATTATACAGGTGGAGTGTTATTCATATGCTGTAAGAATACTTACAGGTGACACCTGATATGTACCTTTAAGAACATTTTAATCCATGGAAAACTACAAAACTTCACAATGTGTAAAGGACTCACAATTTGGTAATTCTTTCTGCACCGATAACCCCTCCAGACCTTTTGGATAAAAGTCACGGCACTCTTCAGTCTGAGAAAGGTAGTCCTGAGAAGGATGACGACAGGGGAGACAGGGAGAAATTAGATTTCAAACCAGGACATAAAAGAACCAAATCCTGAATCCATTTCCTTTAGAGCTGAACGGAAAAATGAACATGGAGGTTCACTCAAAGCCACTTATGGAACCCCAAATTCCTGACAGAAGGTATATTTTTTTTACCTTGCGCATACAATATTAAAAAATGTGACCTTTCAGGACTTCAGGACTAGGTATGTCTCCAGCTCTGTCATAGGCAGTTCCTGACCTCGCTTTAAGTCCACGCACAGCCTTCTGGATGAGGATGACCTTGTCAGTAATGGCTTTGTCTCTCTCAATCTCCAGCTGCATGTCGTGGTGATCCTGACAAACAACAAGCAGAGACAATGAAATACAATAAACTGTAACCGCCACTGTTTGAACATCATGATGCCAACAACACAAATGTCAGTGTGTCAGTGTGTATGATGAACAACCTTCAGGAAAATCTTTGTCTTTCCGATCTGCCAGTCGTCATGTTTCCCCAGCCGGGCCAGGACTATCTGCTGGCAGGTCCCTCGTAGGTCCTCCTGAAACGACAAAGAACTACATAAAAGTGATGCCCCTCTGCTGTGCTAAGCAAATCTAACCATGTCCTGACTCTGTATTTAACACGCAAACAAAACGTAAGCAAAATCTTAAACTATTCCTTTAAAAATGTCAGATCACTCCACTGGCAGAGATTTGTAACAGATCTCAGTGGTTAATTTGTTGACCTGTATGTGAGCAGGTTTGACACCAGGCATAAGGACTCGGTAACGGTCCACAAACTCAGCAAAGGTGTATCTAATGGGATAGCCGGCGCGCCGAATGCGGATGGTCTCCATCATGCCGGAGTAGCGCAGCTGACGAATGCACAGCTCTCTGTCAAATAACTGAGAAGAAACAGAGAAGAAAGAGATTGTCTCAAATGCCCTAAGGTTTTGTATGAACACACACACACAGACACAAGTTGCACTCACCATAGGTTTTTTTAACTCGTTGGGTTTTATACAACGAACGAAGAATGGCTGACACACGCTCAGCGTCCTCATCAGCATCTCGAGGGAACGTTTGAACTGACTGCTCAGAGTGGGAGAGCGCTTCCTCGTCTCAGCACCCTGCAAACACACGAGCACAGAGTCCTGAATTATTTTGGACATATTTCACCCTCGTTGCTTGGCATGTTTTGTGAATATGAACATTTAGGGTGCCAGAAATTTGGCACCTTTATCTCACCACTGAAAATCTGTCTTTGTGAATTTACATGGTTTACATCTATCTATGATGGCATGGATAAACACTGTTTCCACTGTGATTAACATCTGTTTTTGACATGAGCACGAGGTAAACAATGCAAATACACGGCGCAAATGTATTTCTACTACTGCACACAGCACACAAATAAAACAGGAAGCAACACAAAATCTCTGACACCTCTCTGCACTGCGGTTGGTCGAATAAAGCCAAACAGAAAATGAAAGGACTTCATTCCCTTGAACCACACAGGACTCTGCCTTTACATTGCCACATGGTGAAATGAGTGAGGGCTGAGTGTCAGAGAGTTTGCCGATTAGTGTTCATTAACTTCACGCTAAATTTCTCCAGATCAACACAGTTTTTCCTTCGGTTTCTGCTACGACAAAGTGCACACCTGTGGAATAAAGAGAAGGGCTTAAAGAGGAGAGGGAGGTGCACCGCACCATGAATATTTGGATTCTTGGGTTTTTAATTCAGTTTAAACAAACACACACAAGGCTCGAGTGACCACTTGATGCTAAAGGTCGTTGATTACCTTGGGAGCAGGTGTGCTGGGCTGCTGATAGCCACATAGAAACTGATGTCAGAAGAAAAGACAGAAGAAACAGAGAAGAGACAGCAGAGTGAGAGGAGGGGTGCGCCATTAGCAAAAGCCAACACTGCGAGAGGAAACGCTAAAGAGAGGCAAAAGTCACCACGGACATTATCACCTGAGGACAGCAACACCTTAAAAGTCACAACAAAAGTTGAAAAAGGAGGTGAAAAATATTAGTCCACCATTACAAACATTGATGTGTGGTAAAATCTAAGTGGTTATGGTATTCTTTGGCCTCACCATGGCCACGTCAGCCTGGAAGATTTGCTTGATGAACTTGTTCTTGGACGAGTGGACGAGCTGGATGATGTCTGTGTGGAGGCTGTCCCGGTTTTTCTCCAGGAATCCTACAGGAAGGAAGTCATGCAGAGACAAAACCTGTGAGACCTGTGGTTTCACACCTTTGTTCTGGGCAAAAGACAAAGCTGCTGAGAGTGGTGTTGGTGTACACAGACAGAGGGAAGGACATTGATGGAAACACGCAGGGCAGATTAATTGGACTATTATTATCTCAACTCAATTTCTCAAATAATAAAACAAAGGATGAAAACATGACAACACGAATGAGACTGGTAAAGCAGAACACACCTCTGGTCTCGTAGTGCACCACACCTGCAAAATGTTGGATACCAAACTGGCTTTCATAGCTGTTTTTAGGAGGAATGTAGTTGGAGTTGAGCTTGTGCTGCGAGTTGAGCTTATACAACATCGTAGCATCAGTTCCCTGACAAAAGAAAGAACCAGGAAGTTTTTTGACTGATGAAAGTGGACGACACTTCAAACACAACATAAAACAACATATCTCTCAATCTACTGACTGTAGTATTAATCTATGAACATTTCTAATCAGAAACATGTTCTTCATCTTACAGCTGTTATGTGATTCTCCCTCGTCTTGTACCTTAGGGAACTTGCTCTCCTCGTCAATGAGGGAGATGATGTTCATGGGTTTGTTGGCGATCATGTCCAGTGCGTCCTGGTTATCCGTGAACTCGATGTGCTGCCAGCTGATGTCCTCCAGGTTGTACTCCTCCTGCTCCAGTTTGAAGACGTGGCGAACAAAGAACTGCTGCAGGTTCTCGTTGGCAAAGTTGATGCACAGCTGTTCAAAGCTGCAGCAAAAAATCAGGTGTGGAAAGAGTTTAATTAGCAGAAATAACAGAGTTTGACAGGGTTTGATGAATGGAAAACCAAGAAAACAGACCCAAAACTGCTTCTAATCAAACCACAAAGTATAAATGACCTGTTGACGATGAAGTTCTCAAAGCCAAAGATGTCCAGCAACCCGATCGATCTGCGCATGATGTTGCTCTCGCAGGACGGCGGTCTGTAAATGGCGGCATTAATCTTATCCACAATCCAGATAAACAGTCTGCCGTAGATCCCCTGGAAGATGAAACTCAAAGTCAATAAAAATACAAAACGGCTTTAAGGAGGTCAAAGAAGAAGAATATACCTTGACAAAGGCATCCCTGACATCCAGGGCTTGCTCCACACTGAGAGGTGTGGCGACACTTTCACCACGAGTGATCAGGGTTCGTGTGGTCAAACACACCATCACATCCTTTGGCTCCACCTACAGTAAACAACAAGCAAAATCAGAGAAAAGGGGAAATAAGAACACAAGTGATAGACTTAAAAACGGATTTAGTACAGATACAGTGCTGGTGTGATACATACTAATTTGGTCTTTAATTCCAAGACCAATATACACTTGTAGTACACAACCATAAGTGTACACACCTCCATGAGTGAAGCAGCAGTAACCAGGTCAGGAGATCTCACAACCACACAAGCGTCCAGGTTGTCATACGTACGAGCTGAGGGACACAAAAAGATGAGGGTTTTTCTCCCATCTAATCTTTTTCTCTAAACTGTCCAGTTCCAACTATGGCCTTTACACTGACAACACACTTCTAAAAATGAAACTTATGAGCGTCTGTGCAGTGACATACCCTCAAATCGCAGGTTTCCCATGTGCAGGATGGCAGCCAGCAGCTTGGAAATCTCCCAGTTCTCTGTCTCAGTGAACATGAGGACCTTCATGGCTGACAGGATGCTGGAGTAATCACTCAGGTCGTCACGGCCATCACACTCTGTACAGTTACCCTGGAAAGTTAAATACACAGAGAACTTCAGTTTATCATTTTGATTAGGCAGATGCAGCAATGCTGGTCAGCTGGTTGTTGCTGTGCGGCTTGTCCAAGTTTATTTTGGAGTATGTTGTGTTTTTTCTTTCTTTTTTTTTTTTAAGTGGGACGGTACCAACACTTTTGGCCAATCTGTATGTCAGTTAATATACACACATACAGTATGAATGGCATCTGACACAGCCGTAGACTCACCATGGTGAGGTAGGAGTAGTCCGTGGCGAGGCCCAGGCCCAGCTTAGCTTTCATCTCTGGAGACATCCCCTTCAATATGCAGTAGAAAACATGGTAGTTCCTCTCATCTGGAGCCTGAAGGAGAAAAGAGAAGAAGAAGATAGACCTGTGTTTTTTTACTGACACTACAAATGTATATCTAGTCAGAGTGGTGTAAACCATGATGTCTGACCTGTCGACACACTCGAGACTTCTCCAGCAGGTACTGCTCTATCTTGGCTCCTTCAATGGCCCCTCGCTTGTTGAAGTGGATATCAATGTACTTCCCAAAGCGACTGGAGTTGTCATTACGAATCGTCTTGGCATTGCCAAAGGCTGAATGGATTTAAAAATCACATAGTGAGGTGGTGGGAAAAAAGCACAGAGACACCGACAGAGCTTGGAAACAGAGGAGATGATATTTTGCACAGTGTAAAAAAAAAAACAAAACAAAAAAACACACTACAGCTCTCTGACCTTCGAGGATTGGCGTGGCCTCCAGGACTTGCTGCTCTATCCAGGAGTGTTGACCGCTGATGGCTGCGAGGAACTGCAGAATCAGCTTTGTGCTTTCTGTTTTCCCAGCTCCAGACTCACCGCTGTCACACAGGGAGAAGTGTTACACACCAGTATAACACAAAGACACACTCTGTCTCTGTCTTTCTCAGTTCTGTATCTGTGGTTATAACATTTCACCAGTCATGTAGAGCAGGAGGTGTAATGGGAAACAATTCTGATTTGTGTTCATTAAACAGTTCATTCAATATGCGTTGGAACTGTTTCACAACTAGTGCACCTTTATTCAGCCTTTACCTCTGCACTCATATTTACATGTATTCATTTGTGTTTGAACTGTACAGATCTGTCACTTTAAGTCCATATAAATTGCACACGAACAGACATACAGACACACACAGACCTGATGATGCAGCACTGGTCCTTGTTGTTCCGCTGCATGTTGAAGTAGCAGTTGTCTGCAATGGCGAATATGTGCGGCGGCATCTCGCCGATCTTCTTGTTGGTGTAGAGGCGGATCTGGTCTGGAGTGTAGATGGGTAGCAGCTGGTAGGGATTGACTGCCACCAGGATTGAGCCTGTATATGTCTGCAAAAACCCAAAAACATAACAGTGGATGTTTCAAACTGTGAAAAGACAAATATCTCCATTTCCAAAACATTGCTCTGTGACAAAACTACCAGTGTTTTATTCTCCAAATCTAAGAAGACAGTTGTAGATATGACCTTACTGTATTTTCCCGTTGCTCTCGTCTTCCCTTTGATTCACTGGCATTTATATAATTTAATTTCATATTTTAAGGAAAAGCTATGTTGCTGAGTCATTGAGTACACAAGCAAGGATTAAAATCACTCATTATTAAAGATGGAGGAGGTTGCTCTGTAACAAATAGAAACTAAGAGCAGCAGAATGAAATATACTTTTACCCCAAGATCATGACTTAAATACCTTATTATCAACTTAACAGGGACAATTTGTCTCAATCTGTAACTATGAATGTGAGAGGACCAACATGATATGTGGAGTTCCTCAAGGCTCAATCCTTGGGTGTCTTTCATTTAACATATGCATGGTTCCATAGAGCTAAATCATGCACAACAATAGAATGATTAAAAAACAAGTTGTGGTTTTGACATCAGTGTGAGGTTGCCAGCAAAACTTTAGAAGTGTGGCAGATGTTTGTTTGAACAACCTTTGGACAGAGCAAGGCTAGCTGTTTCCCACTGTTTTCAGTCTTTACGCTAAGCTAAGCTAACTAGCTGCTGGTTGTAGCTCCATACTAAGGGGGGCAAAATAAACATTGACATCTACAGCTGCTCTTACCATCCATGGTTACAGCAGTGACATGTTAAGTACAATAAATATAGAAAAGAAAATTTTATAAACCTGTTAAGAGTTTGTGGCATTGGAAAAATTAGTTAGGAAGTTTTTAGTCACAAATGTTTCTACTTTATACTCACCCTTCCACCACAATTTGTCTATATGGAGAGAGAGAGAGGACAAAACAACCAAACGCTATTATAGAACTAACTAGAAGGCACAAACACACACCGAGCTAAAAGTTTTAAGGAGCCTGAGCTGTAAACCCGTTTTCTAACCCTGCTTGATGTCTGACTGAAGTTGTACTCAGATCTGCTGTTTAAGTGCACAGACATATGCAGTTTACTGTCATAGCAGAATATAACAAACCACAAGTTGGAAATAGTGAAGTTCTCAAACTACCGTTCGATTTTCAAAATAAACGCTGATTCATTTTCTGTTGTTCGACTAATTAAATAAATGTCACAGCTCTAATCATGAGACGTGGAAGTGATTAATTACGATACCGGGTCTCTGAGGTTTTACTTCTGTGGGAATCCCTGTTTCTGTTCCTTCTATAAATGAGCCTCTAGTGCTCAAATGGCGAGGTGGGGACATTCTGCTATTTATAGTCCACGTAAATTCTACTGCAAGGTAATGAAGGTACAAGTAAACAGCTTAGCCTGAGTAAGAGCTTAATTGGGCTGTGGTCAATAGTTACTGCTGGCCACATTAAATGTAGTCACTGAAGAAAAAGCTCGAAAGTCACTGAAAGCTCTGCACCTTTATGTGACTATAAACATTTGCAGATAAGAGCTACACAGCCGTTAAGAGGGGGCACTAACATAGATGACGCGCTCATTGTAGCGGATGAGCAGGTTGCGGAGGATGCCGGCTTCGTTGAGGTCGCCCAGGCGGATCATGTCCTCCACCCCGTGGATGGAGGTTGGGTGCATGGGCTTGATGTTGGTGGCATTCTGAGGGGAGATCCAGTGTTCCTGTGTGAGAGGGAGAAGAGGGAGTAAATCAGAGGGACAGTGACCTGAAAGCTCAGAAAAACAAGTTTTTCTGGATGTTTTAACAAATTCTTTGTAGAATTTTGTTTGCACTCACGTTTTGTAAACAATTCTTTTTCATAATCACATAAATTTGATTTGATTTGGATGCTTACAGTGGACAGTTTGGATAACAACTGCTCCGTCTGATGTTATCGACACAGTATCTACAGGTTGTACATGTCGACAATTAAAAACAAGCGTTTATTTCCTGCTCTTCTGCTGACTTACCCGGCCTTCATCATCCAGAACCTGGATCTGTCCAGAGTCGCACAGTTTGACCACGGCTCCCACAGGGACGTCAAACTCTCGGCCGGTTTTAAGGTCCAACCACACATAGTCCCCCTGGATTATAAAACACAGCCCTGGTTAAATATGGACCATTTTACCCAGAATTAACATTAAATAAAAACGTAACAAATGGCAAATAGATTCGTACTCGGGATAATTAGACCATAATTAAACACTAAAAAGAAAAGCGGATCTGGAAAACTGGATGTTAAAATGATGAACTGATACTGTGAAATGTCAATTTAAAAATGGAAAGGGAAATTCAAAACCCTGAAATGTAAAATAAGAAGAAACAGGATAGAAACCCTTTTTATAAACAACCTTCCTGATTGTACTTTTTGAGTTGGCTGCATTGTAGTGGGATATAATCTGTACTGACATTATTTCATTTTATTTTCATGATATGAATAATCTCACTCATTAGAATAGCTGTTTTCTTGTCATTAACTGTAACTGGTTGGAGTTTTAAACCAATATACCTGACTGAATAAAGGCTTTTATCACAGTTTAACTTTTCTAGTTATTCCTTTCTTTTCTTGTACTGTTTTGTATGTTGTGTTGAATAAGGAGGAAATATCAAAGTTACATCACGTACCCGGAGTTGCTTTGGCCACTTTTTCAGCTGCCAACTTTAGCTGCGGATTTAGTCTGAAAAAGGCTTAAAACTGACCACATTCAACCCACAAAGGGGATGATGTAACTCCTGACCTTAGAGCTCGATGTTGTTTGGGCCAGTACGTAAGAATGACAGAGCTTTAATTTTAGTGGGCTGCAGCTAAAATCCAGGTTTTACCTTTTAGCTGGAATCCATGCAGTAGTTTCCAGATAAGTCACAGATTACATCCCATTGAAAACTCTTATAAAAGTACATGTGAACATGTTTATCAAAACAAGTGCAAATGAGATCCAGAAAGGAGAGGACTCAATAAGGCTGTAATTGGGCACAGCAGTGCTTCGAGATAGATACTAATGGTGGTGCTAAAGAAAAAGTCAGAAGATCATCAAAGTAATAAGGATTCATCACCTGGGGACCATAAATGACTGTGCAACATTTTGTGGCAGTTCATTTAGTAGATGTTGACATATTTGAAAGGATAAGTCAAAGCTTTAACCTGCTTGTGGTAACAGAGAAAAACACATAAGCAATGTTATTAGAATTCATCCTGCAGGATACATGAATATACTCATCAAATTTCATGACTGTGCATCCAATAACTGTTAAGATATTTAAGTATTAACCAAATTAGTGGACAGACAGACATTGCCATCTCTAGATCCATGGCTTTAAGCATTTGTATGCCCGTGAAGCTTGAAGCAGAATGTACAATATGCCAGCTGAAACCTGTGTTAATTTAATAGTTGTGTGTTTGAAGAAGTTTTAATTAGGTGAAAATACTCCTGAAAAGATCACGCTGTGCTCTCAACTTTTGAAAAAATGTGGTGCAAAAGTGAGTCACAAGAAGATTTAGTCACGATCTCAATGTAACAGGAATAAAAATCTTAAAGATGGTGAAATGACTTGCTTGGTAGTCTTTGGCTTGTTAATGAAACAATGTCAGGGATCAAATGTGGAACCTTACACGCTACTTTCTAAAAACACCCAGAGATTTAGACTGTCTCCAGTTTGTTTAGATGCTAAGCACAACGGAAGCTGCTGGTAAATCTCCTAATAACAGAAAACACTGTGGCACAAAGCTCAGCGTTGACCCCTACAGTCTAGACCGTGACCTTAAGGATGCTATTTTTACTTCCATTTAACAACATCCAGATGTCTCCGGCTGAATGAGATTCATAGCCAAGGCTCTGAGCTGAGATTGAAACAGCGCAGTGGTGTTGTGCCCTGCAGGACTCTGGGGAGAAAAAGGAATCTATCTAGTTATTGAAGAGAAACTATTGATGCCGTGATATGGGGTAAGCACAGCTGAGTGAGTGAGGAGAGGAGCCGGTTTCTGCTTTCCTGCTCTGAAATTTGTCAGTACCTCACAAAAGCCACACTTACCAGTTTCCATTGTGTCAGGGTGGTGACAGAAATCTCAAAAACCTAGGACCATCTCTCCAAAGCTAGTTAAAATACAGTGTCTTATACTTTTGGGTGAACTGACCCTTTAAGACCCTCCCTTTTGCAGTACTCTTAATTTCAATCTATTTTTATTTGCTGGATCTGATTTTGCTGCTGCAACAATCTCACATATTTATCAGGTTCTATCTTATCTTCTACTGATATTATAATTGCCTTCTTCTAATCTGGGTTTTAAGCAGACGATTTATGAACGGTGTCACCTCATTGAGGACAATCTGGAAGAAAATAATTAGTGAGTAACCTTCTGCCCTCCTTCTACAGCCAATACTCAGCAGCCCTGGAGCTGAGTCACTAAACTTCAAAAATGTTGCTATGTAGCTGCTCAAAAGGCGTTATTATGTGCATAACTGCTGACTGTAAACTTAGGCTATAACTTTCCCCACATGCCGAAGCAGGGTACAAAGGTCACAGCAATTTCCTTTTCAAAGTCACAAAAACACAAGAGCAAAAAGTTAAGAAATGAACTTAACTGTGTGTTTATCTGCTTTAATGTAATCTGCAAATGTTCTAGCTTCAGCAGTAACCTAATTATGTTTTCCAAAGACAAGAGGCGGGTCATTAGCATAAAAACCAACATGACCTACCTGCTGCAGAATGACCATGGTTCAGCCTCGGGTTGATTCCAGGACATCAGAAGTCACCAAGTGTGGCCTCTGCAAAGGAGACAAGGTACAGACATCAGGCAAGTGAAAGAACAAACAACTTCTTCAGAACTAGTTGCTAACTTTGCCTTTGGTGCCAAACAGGGTTTTTAGAGGCTTTTATTTGCTACAAAAAGCGCTCAGAGTTTTCAGGCTGTGAAACCAAAACAATGAGCTAAAAGAAGCTAAAAAACTAAAAAAACAGTGAAAAAGTTTTTCACTGTTGGTCACTATGAGCAGCCCCTTTAATGTACTGATCAGATTAGAGGCTTATTCAGCATGGTGTAGAAAATCAGGGGAGACACTGATCTACTAAAGACTTTCAGATGAGTTTGAGGTCTAAGATAAACAGGTAGCTAACAGGCCAATTTCCGCCCAAAAGAAGGTGTTCATTCAAGTTCATACTGCACTACACACAGCAGGGTCAGAGCAATCAGCCATGTGGTTTAGCTGGACATGAGAGACCAGTGGAGAAAAACAGTGTTGGGGGGGTAAAAGGGTCTGCTGGAGGCTGTTAAGGGCTTACTTGGATTTCTGGGGCTAATCCCATCGCTTAAGTACGAGGCATAGTTGCTGCAGTTATGACAGCTGAATCATTTTCTCCCCCACTGAGCCGTCTTTCCTTTATTACCCTTATTTACAATGACGGAGATGTGGGACTCTATAGAGTACCATGTACAATAGTCTTTTTGTTTACAGTTAACTATGGTAAGAAAAGTAGAAGAATCTTTGAATCTTTACATGGTCACATTATGCATTTGTAAACATTGTAAACAACACCAGTCACTGGTCCACTGTTAAGAAAACACGGTCCAGCTTGGAGCTGAAATGAAGTCAAATACATTGATTCAAATGAATTATTAAAACAGAAGTGAGATGAAACTGAAATGACCTTTTCCTCTGCTAATTCCTTTTAGGGAATATAAACAGGCTGGCAACATAAATAGATTGTGTGGCTTAAAAAAGGCCAGACTGACTGATGGAGATAACCCATGATGGGGAGGGGAGTAATGATTCATTAGTGGTCCAATAAGTAGATTAACATTTAGCTGGTTGTGTCATACTACAAATCAAAATGAATCTGTATTAGAGACAAATTGTATATGTAAGCAAATATCCACAGATTCATCTCCGACAGGGGCAGAAAACCTTTCGCAGAGCGGCAGTGCAGATTTATTTAGCAAATTCATCCATATGCAGCTGTACACTAGTCACTCATATGTTCAGCTTATGCCAAGACAGAGCCTCTTATCCAGAACCACAGGGTGCCAATCTGGCAACTGTCCCAAACAAAGATCTATAGATCTGTGCTAAACTTCACCGCTTGGCCCGTCGTCCGCCCACAACCCTGTTTCATTAACTATAAACACAAATCTACAATTCTGATCAACTCTGGAGCTTCCAACGTGCTCATACAGCAGTGTGCTATTTTCAAATCCATATTTCAGCTTGGCAGCTCTGCAGATACGCTTAAAACCAGACTTACAGCTCAACTGTTCCCAAAAAACACATGACTGATCACTAACTCAGACTTTGGTGGTGGTTACAGGTCGTAACCAGTGGGCACAGGAGACTTCTGGGCTCTACGAAGACTGTGTCTGCAGCTCTGAGTTTGTACTAAGGCAGAGGGGTGACAGGAGGCTGATGGGAAAATGTCTGGTATTTAGTCAAAAAAGTATTGAACAAACTGATGATGGCGCTGGATGAAAAGTCAGGGGATTACCAAAGGTATTACAGTTCCTCCTGATGGAGACAGGATTGTTTGCACTAGATTTGTTTGTTAGTTATTAGTTCGTAGGTCGTGATATTTCACATAAAATACATGGCTCCTCACGTGGCTGAAAACAAGGTAATGGGCTAGAAAAGGTTGAAAAAGCTTGACATAACGTAGGAAAGTTTCACTTTAGTCGTACTGTTAGTTTCTTAGTATTATCAGATTTCCCAAGACCCTAAATAAAGTTAATTATTATTACACTCAGCCAGTTTTTAGTTTAGCATGGATAAAAAAGCAGCATCACAGGTTATTCTTCTGTGACCAGTACATGACAACAAAGACTTTTCTTCAAGAGCTAAAGACACCACATGATGATCTGCGTGTGTGGCCTATAATGCTGCTCTAACAAGTATGTGAACTGTATCAGTTCTGACTCACATGGCAGGGATTCAGAGGCGCAGACGGATGTGACGCACTCATCGTTGACCAAGAGAGTTTAAGGACCGCGTGTCCATGTCTTCATGAGTTCTGTGGTTTAGTACCTGCTAACAAAATAACATAGAAATTTATTAATTTATAACGTTAACACTGCTAATGCAGAATTTAGTGGTGGAAAGTAGACTTACCCAAGTCAGGTGCTTACAGTAGTTTTACACCGTTTATATTATATGATAGGCACCAGTTAAAGACTTTACATACAAAATAAAAGATGATCTATATAAGACGGTATAAACTGAACTATCCAACATTACATAAAGTAGTTGAATTTGGCTCGTGTTTAATCTGTAGAAACACCACAGTATTAATTTGTTGTTTGCAGCAGATTCTTCTTCTTCTTCTTTTTTTTTTTTTTACCTATGAACAAAGCCAGACTGGCCTTCCCCTGCTTCCAGTCTGTTATGCTAAGCTAACTGTCTTCTGCCTGTAACTTTATATTTAACAGTGAGAGTGGCATCAACCTCATCGTCCAACTCTTGATGAGAAAGTCACTAAGTGCATTTTCCAAAATAAAGCTCTTCAAACTGTTCCTTTAACAAAGCTCCAACGACCTGACTGAGGTTTAATGTGAGGAAAATATATGAAACTCTTGTGTCGGCAGAAAGAAAACCAACATTTTATTGATTGAAGTGAACCAGAATTAATTACCAGAATTATCACTGCCTGAAACACTGAAGCAGAACTGCACTTCTACTGAACCAGTTCTTTGTTTAAAGCTAATTCTTGTAATTTCTCTGAGCTCAGCTCCAACACAGTGAGGCCCGAATCAAAATAAGAAGTGTGTCACAATACTTTCAGCTTCATTATATGGTCAGCATTGCTTATGTGAAATCACTTTAAGAACTCATCTTAATGGTAGTAGTTCATTTCTATTCACAGCTGCTATACTGTGTCTGCAAAGTATTTTGATTATGAAAAAAAGAAAAGTCTTACTTAAGGCCCATTAAGTAATGTTTTAATGGAAAATTAAACATATGGTCACAAAGCTGAGGTTGAAAGCTCTGTAAAAAGCTGTGAGGTGGCCCTTGAGTTTAGAGCTGAAATAATTAGCCAGTTAATTTTGCAACAACAGCCAAACATTCTCTGTTTTCAGCGTCTGAAATGAAAAGATTTGCTATTTTTCATTGTTATAGTTCACTGTAAACTGAATAGCTTTAGATTTTGGGCTTTTATTTGAACAAAACAAGCCCTGTGAAGACACTACCATGGGCTTCATACTGTCTTTCTGACATTTCACAGTCTGCACAATTAATCATAAAAGAATCAGCAGATTAATCTTTAATAAAAAATATCTTTTACTTTCAACCCCACATGAGTTAAGATTCTGTTTTGGTCAACCTACTTTGATTTTTTATCTCATTCTAGTTTTAATGCTGTCATATTGACCCTGTTTACTGTCTCCCTATCCCCCTGATTTCTGCCTTTATGTCTCATATGATTATTAATATTCAACATTTACACTTCCTTCTCCTTTAAAAATTAATAAGTTACACTGTTTCTTTTCTGAAAGTCACTTCTATCTGCATCTGCACTGAATTAATTCTAATCACAGAAACAAACTGTTGTCTTATCCGACAAGAGATAATCTCTATAGGAATCTAAACTGGAAGTGAGGAAACCTTTGAGACTTTGTGCACCAAACAAGCACACATACACACACTCTACAGCCTACTGTACTTACTTGAAGGAGGGTACAGAATGGCTCCTTTAAGTGCTGGCACAGGACAAAGTGAGCAGTAAGAGGCTTTGGCCTAAAGCTACAGCAGAGCAGCAGCACTGTGGCCTGGCAGCAGGCTAAGCCCTCGGCCTCGACCCATGTTCACCTGCCCCACTTACCTCTCAACACATTTTGTAAAGGTCCCCTCTTCCTCCTCACTCGTCTTTTTCGGTCCTTGTGTTTTCTGGGAAGGTGTGAGGTGGCACAGGGTTGACAGGATGGTTGATCGAGATGTTACAGAAGAAGATGGAGGATGAAGTATTTCTCTCTGGTCCTGTCTTCTGTCTTTCAGTCCCCCTTCTTATTTTTAATCTTTCCCACGGCCTTTCTCTGGCTTTCGGTTCTCTTGAGGTCCCAGCCTCTGGTCTGTGGTTGACTGTTTGCAGCCCCGTTACAGTTTGATGTCTGGGTCTGTGATGGGGCTCTCCAGACTCTCTCGCTGTGTCTCATTCATGGCTGCTGATCCTGATTAGCTGGGAGGAGGAGCCTGTTGGTGGCACATAGAGAGACCAGCTGGGAGGTGAAGAGGGAGGTGACCCAGGTCATGATTTCCAAGTTACCACATGCTAAGTAATTTTAAAGGGTCAGTTCACTGAAATTAAAAAGAAAAGACATTTTCTCACTTACCTCTTGTGATGTCTTGCATTTTGGTTTGTGCATGTACCACTGGAGGGGAAAGGAATTGTGTCAGCGGTGCTCAACAAACTTACAACATGTTTACAACATATAAACATATATTTTATTTTTTATTTTCCTTCCTATCATGTACTTTTTCTTCATGCTCATTTCCATACAATGATGACAAACCCAGAGCAGGTTTTCCCGTTTTATTTGAAAGTCATGCCACAAGTTGACATTAAATACAAAAGAAAAAAAAAATAATTTCAGATCGTAGCTATAAAATAACCACAGTGTAACCGAGAACCAAATTCAACGAACACGCATTGAAAAAGAAAAAGGAAAGCTCACACTGAAAATAACACACAGACAAGCACACAGTACGGAACATACAGCACAGCTCTCTGAATACCTAGCTATCAGTAAACATACCAGTTTGGAACGCAAGGTAAAGTGGATATATAAAATTAACAAGGTTATAAAATACTGATAAAAGATACTTGTTATAAAGACCGTAGCATCTTCTAGAAGTGTCACCATGCAGTAGGTATTCCAGTCTCCAGTTAATAAACATCAGCAGAAAAATACAAGAAGAAGCTCATTCCTTGAGTGGACAAGACTCGATCTCCGATAAAAATGTCAGAGTCAGATTCAGTACAGTCTACGTGATGCTGTCATTGAGATAAACGTAATACCTGGTCTACTCTGTATGGGACTCCATCACAACGTTTGATAATTTAGACACATGCAGCTGTATGCAAGTTGACAAGGCTATAAGATCAGCAGGCAAGCAAAGCTCAACTGTTACCATGTCATCGATCTGTCTAGAAAATGATAAAGGGAAAAAAAAACAACTCTTAAATAATCAACAAAAATTCTCTTTTTCAGCACTCAGAATCCCACATATTTTCAGTTTTTGTCTATCCACCTTGTTCCTAGTCCCATCATGCCTTGTGTGAATTATGGGCGCCACCTATGGTTAATGATTTCACTGAACTGGTGTCTGCAAGAAAGATTTCGGGGGAACTAAATAATGCGGTAACACAACCTGTCTCCCCTTAAACAGGGTGATGTGAGAACGACCCGAAAAGTGGCCTCGGATAACACACAATAGCATTTTCTTTTCACCCACTAGAATTATTTACCAAGGGATAAAAGGATGGCCGGCTTGAACAATTTTTTATTTTTTTTAAATGACCTGTTGATTTAAGCTCCACATATTTCCAGACAGTTTTTTGCTAAAAGCACCTACGTCTTATAAGTGACACTACTGAGTAAGGCAAGCTAGAAGAAAGGCCTTTTTTGAGGAAACTGAAATCAGTGCTTTCTGAGACAAAACCTGCAGGTATCTCTCATTTGTTTATATAAAAAATGTTCGTTAAGGAGCTTTAGATGTGCTGGTAGGTGGATTTTGTTGCCTTTAGATGGAGACTGCATGGCCGTTTCTACCCGTTTCCAGTCTTTGGCTAGGCTAAGCTAACCTTCTGGTAGCTGTAGCTTCATATTTACTACACAAACATTTACTTTGAGGTGACAAACAGGCTACATTTCCATCATTTCAAATCGCTAACAAGTGTAAGCATGAGCATTATAGTTCAGAGAAAGGAATAACCCAAAGTCATGCCTGTAATTCAGGCAAGGTATCATGGGACTAGGAATGAGGTCCATAATTCACTTGATTCCTCTGAGTATTCTTGCTGATCACTAGAGGTAGCGAGCAAGAACGTCCTCCTCTTAAGATAAATGTCAAGAATAATCTGTGTAACATCCATCAAAACATGGATTCCATAATAATAACTGACAAGTCAAATGGCTGCTACTTTTATATACATACTGTAAACTGCAGGTTACTGAATACAAAATATTATAAAACCGGATACTGTTTAAATGCATGCAAGTGTGCAACATAAGCCTTGTACTTCACACAGTATGTTTATCAAAGTAGCAACAGCGGATTATGTTTGTACAACACTCTGAGAAACAAAAATATATATTCTGTGATTCGTAATGGTGCGAGCAGATTTGAAGCGGTTTTGCTACATGCACTGGCATTTTTTGGATTCGCACAAAAGGTCACCAACCGATGTGAGCAGTTCAGCTTCATCCAAAAGGTTTTGTGTTCCTAAAACCAGCTTTGGCGTGGCCATGTGGAAAAAAACATATATACAGAAAACCGACAAGCTTCATAGCAACTGTCAAAAAAAACAGAGAAGGTCCGAACACTCCAACCAAGCCTGGTTAGTCTAGTAGCTGAAGTGTGTGTGTGTGTGTGTGTGTGTGTGTGGTGGTTAACAGTGAAAGCCGTAACACTTTTGGCAAAGGATCACAATCTGCAACAATTGCGATGAGTAACCACAGGAACACAGTGAAAATCACTTCAAGATAAAGACAAAAACAAAAGAGGACACATGGCGGAAAACAAAAAAGGTCCAAAAAACTCAGAGCATAATTTGACCTGTCTCACATTTGTCCAACAGGTAGACGGCAAACGTCTTTACAGCGTACAGTGTAACTTCATCACCACCCGCACAACCTTTACAAAAGACCATTCGTCGTTTTGGCACTGCTGCAGCACATGAGTAGAAGGCTGAAGAGAAACACTTTGATAAGATTTCACACTGAGCTTGACACACTGTCATTTTGGCTCCTTACTCTTATTATCACTGTGGGATTTTAAGAGACACAGTGATTCTGAAGGCCAAACACTCCCACACATGTCAAAGCTGTCAGGCTGCGTGTTCACTGTTACATTTATATCCACACAAATGATAAAAACAGAGAGCGACGCAGTGAAACAGCTGGTCGCTGCTGAACACCTGATGAAAAAATCTTCTATGTAAAACATGTTAGTGGAATATAAAATCTGTGATGACTAAAGGAAAACTTTCATTATCAAATAACAATAACATGGCACATTAATGAGGACTAATTCAGTCCTGGTCAGTCTTAACCTTGATGTCCACTGGAATCAGCAGCAAAGCATCTCTTTTCTACCCTGTGCTATCTTTACCTTGTGAATGTATGTAAATGACTATACTTAATGATAACAGATGTGAAACTATTATTCAGTAATTTCATTTGTTATTGACTTTGCCCTTATGTGCAAATTGAAGATTAATCTACAATCATGCCAGTGGCTCTGTGAGGCTTTACTCTTAGACAGATGTAATTTTTACCATGCTCACAATCTTAGTTTGGCTTATTAACATGCTAACATTAGTTAATGGCTGTTAGGCATTATTTCTGCAGGCCTCTGGTACTAAACCAATGCATTGGACAAATTAAAATTTTGACCTGATGGAGGTGCTAGATGACAAGTTACAATTCATTCTGTGGGAAACGTGAATGCCTTGCACAAGGACACTTCAACGGTTTAAGGTTTCTTTTCCCACCTGGTCGGTAAATAAAAACCAGCAGCTGTCCTCGCACTGCATAGTGCACTACAGTTTCTCACACAGGCCACCTGCAAGCTAACGTGACGCTTCAAATGCAGTCTTATGTTACCCAGCTCTCATTTTTCTGTCCCTATGTCAGACTAACAACAACATAACAGAACACAGAGAAGATAAATAGCACCTAAATAGTAGTCAACAACTGCTGCTAATGTTCACCGATGCTAGAGGCATAATGAATGCATCACTGTGTTACAAGACACAACTGTTTCAAACCAGCTGATATGGTCAGACTGACATGAAGTGCATTAGTGTAGACATGCTGACTGCTCAAAAGTAGCATTTCCAAGACTTTTGTGATAGAAAGAATAACTATATATATTAACAATTGAACAGTTCAATACAAGGCCATGAACATATTGGAAAATAACCCATGCAAGACACATTTATAAAGATGCTGTACACAAAGGTGTGAGATCAATTAAACGCCACATGTGACAGTTCAAGTAATAGACAAAGGCGCTGAAAAAATAAAATTAAATCAGGAAAACAGATTTTACAGTTTGTCTGAGAGATTAGTCCACTAACTGTCTTACATTCAAAGGAAATGTCTCGATGATGACAGTAACTTACATATTTAATTCTTGTAATGTAACACAGGAGAAAGAAAAAAAAATTAGAAAAAGACTTAAAAGACTACGACATACCCAAAAGTCAATAAAACCTGGAATGAAAAGTCTCTGCAATGATAGTGCACTTTTGAAAAAAAAAAACAAAAAAAAACTTTTCAGTCTGGGCCTCTGTCACAAAATTTGATGCTAAAAGGTAAAATCGGACAGAAATGTGATCTATGCGAGAAATGCCATGATTCGTCAGACATAGAATATATTTTACCAGTATTGGTTTAATACGCAAATCATCTGACATCCCTCTGAAAGTGCCGGACAGTTCATCCCATGATCCATGCTGTTTTCGTGCTGGGGAGGCAAAGCCAGGACCAAGGCAATGGCACAGGTTGTTTGGCAGGATGTCTCCTCTGCTCTCCATCCATCTTTTTACCACATTGAAACTAAATGAAGTTCTGGTTCACACCTTTCCTCAAAAATCGTTTTCTTCCCAGTAACGTGGATTAACAGATATACATTCACCCAAGCGCTCTCAGATTCTCCCATTTAGGGCAACACTGAAACTAGCAGGACACACACACACACACACACACACACACACACACACACACACACACACACACACACACACACACACACACA
>JBBMJY010000004.1:19241679-19283517 GCA_037833715.1 Toxotes lorentzi | reverse complement strand
CACACACACACACACACACACACACACACACACACACACACACACACACACACACACACACACACAAACACACACACGCTCACCCCTGTTCTGTGCCAACAGCAGAAGCACAGCTGCTGTCTCTCAGGGTCACGTGGCATGAGTCTTTGGCCCAGGCCAACAGACTCCAGTCAGAGGAAGTGTCAGGCAGTGGTGTTGCCATTAAGAGATGATGTGGCACAGGGGGTGGTGGTTTGTGGCTAGGCTTGGGCCAGGCCAGACCAGGCCGGTCCGAAAGGGACTAAGAGAGCAAAAGGGCCTGGCTTATCTTTGGTCCCATAAAGCACTTGATTTATGTCAGGGTGAATCTTTGCACTCCGCTGGACTCAGTAGGTGAAAACATGGGGGGAAGAGGGGATGAAAGGAGGAAGGGTAGCACTATCAGAAACCCCGGCTGCTAAGCTACGACTGAAGAGATATGCAGCACAGGCAAGAGTTCAGTTGTTTTTTTTTAAGCCATGCAGTTTGCAGATCGTCCATAGCAACCGGCAGAAAGCGTCTCAGGGAGTTTCAAATGGTACTAGTGATGGAAGACGGGAGGCAAGATTTCACACATGAGCACGCTCACTGAACAACACAGAAAAGCTCTCAGTAGAGGGAGAGAATAGCTGCTGTTGGCTTTCATTTGTAAAGTCCACAGTAAAAAGTGACAGACAGTGCTGCATGCTCTCCAAAGCACCGGCAAACTGGTGAAGACTTGAGGTGTCTGGGTGGGCCGAGGGGGCGAAGAGGATCATCCACAGATATAAAAGAGTATCGATTAATATATAGGAGAAGGAGACTAAAACTAAAAAGACAAAAAAAAGTGCTGGATGATGCAGATTTTAAGGAACACAGATGGAGGTTGTGCTAAGACTGAGGAAAGCTGATGGAAAACATAAAGAGTATTTATCACAACCCCCCATCTCCTCAAGGTGGAGAGACAGGCCCAGCCTTAAGGCAATGCATAGCCCTTGGAAACATTGGCACATGCATGGCGAATGCAGAAATGTCTGCATATGTATTGTATGTGCATGTATGTGTGTGTTTGTGTGCAGGTTGTCAACTATAACAAAATGAAAGAAAAGGAGAAGTTTGTGTATTAGGCAGATCAGGATCAGATTGATGAACTGGTTTGATAAAACTTCTAATGTTGGCCTTTTCTTAAACATCAGTTTAACTGTAGCTCAGCTGTTGATGGAGACTCTGGCTACAACACCTGTACTGAATACTACTTGAAATTTTCGTTACTACAGTAGCTGAAGTAGTAACAAACACTGAATAATGGACAATTTTGGAAGGAATGTGTTCAAAGTTATTCAATACGAATCCCAAATGAAAGACCTCCCATCCAGATATATAGGTGTGGCTGAAGCAAAAGAAAAAAAAGGAAAAAAATATGAGACACAAAGAGAGCGCAAGCGGCAGAAAATAGACACAGTGAGCTCCTGTGATGGTTGGAGGATGACCAGTGAACATGAGCGGCGGGCACGAATGAACGCCACCTTGATTGCAGATTTTTTATAATCGTATAAACAATCGCGTCAGATGTTGGTTAGCGTGGTGGAGGTGATGAGGCGCACAGTGAGCGTGCCCGGAAGGTCGTTGTCCTGGCGGTTGCCCTTGTCGCGGAGGTGAAGCGTGTGCTGCTCCTGCCGCTCGTTGGGGTCGCTGAACAGGATCACCTGACCCAGGAAGGTGTCCACGATCATGTTCTTGTTGTAGATCTGTTGGCCGCTCGTGGGAGGAAGGCAGAGATCCGAAAGCAAAAGGGAAAGTGGGAAAAAAGAGGAGAGAAAAGACGAAAGGCAATAAGCAGTCGCAAAAGAGAAACCACAGCAGAAAATACGCAAGGGACAGAAATTAAGACTTGATAGAAGGAAGAGACACCAAGAATCACAGAGGAAAAACAGTGAGTAGTAGAAGAAGTGATGATGTGCAGAAGCTTTGGAGTCAAGTAACAAGTAAACAGAGTAAGCCTTTCGTACATGGCATTCTTCAAAGAGAATTAACTTATATAACACTTTAACTGTATTTTTAGTATATTTTATCAAACTGGCCAAAAATGTGTTTTGTCAAAGTGACCTTTGACCTTTTGCCACTAAATTCTAATCAGTTCACCCCTGAGTCCAAGTGAACGCTTGTGCCAAATGTCCAGAAGTTCCCTCGAGGCGTTTCTGAGATAACGTGTTCTCGAGATTGGGACAGACGGACAACACGAAAACTCATGCACACCATTACCATTTACGGTAAATTCATTAAACAGCTACATTTCACCTAAGCGACCTTCACCAGGCATTTCACACAACAAACGCTGCACAGATTGTTAAGCCCCTTGAGGCAAATGTGTGATTTGTGACACTGGGCTGTGTAAATAAAATCTGACAAACTGACTTATAGAAGGCCTCTGCTGTGAAACTGGAAGGGGTGACACTGACATTCACAGTTAGCTAATGTTTCTAAAAATGTGTCTCCATGTGGGGTTTTTTTTTCTAACAGCAGCTTGAGACATTTTCTGCACTCTTTGTCTAGAAGTCGATTTGACACTTATTTATATATATATATATATATATATATTTTTATAGATAAGAAACGACACCACCAGAAGGAAGGAGAAATGTAGAGGGATGTAATTACACTGAGGGAAGCCTTTTCAGTGTGTGGACACCGAGGACAACGATCATCATTTATCACAGCAGCTCACATCTGTTGCTAAGGTCTGCATCTGTTCACAACACCAGGAATCCTACAGCAGAGACTACGTGTGTTACACATACTACAGCAGAACGTGATGGTGTATCTGTTGTTATATGGTTGATCCGCTGTAATGACGCAACGTTCTAAGTATAAATTACATTTTCACAAGCTCAGAAATCATGTTAAATGTCTCCATTTATAACTGAGAAGTGATCTTCAGTTACAGCCTCACATTAGTATATCTTAATATCTTAATATCTTAATCAGTCCGACATAGACAGGTTTCCAGTTTGTTTATATTTTGATAACAAACACAGAACTGGTATCAGACTCTGACACCCTGAGTTCAAGCACTAGGGGAGCTTCCATACGAAGCCCAGTCTAACTACAGAGAACAATCACATCTGCCTCCTTTCACTACAGTATACATGATGCAATTTCACAGGTCTGATTGAGTAAATTCAACATTACATTACCAACAATAATTCCCTAACAAGTGCACGGGCTTACACATATTGCTGGATATTGGGCCTGTAACTGATTGGTTATGGATGTTCAGAAAATTCCCTTAGCAGCCCCACTCTCACACACAACCACACAGACACGATGAAGGGAAAGTGGATGGAAAAGACAAGTGAGAAATTCGGGTGTTATGGTTCACAAGCTGAGACGAATAAGAATTAAAAGAAGGATTAGAAAGTGTACAGATGTGTGTGAGGATGAGTGCTGGAACAAAGACATCCTCTAAGGTTTTAAAGTGTTTTCACCTCTAGGAACTTTACCCTGGGATGAACTCAGGACATTCACCTGCATTTTGACCAGAGGAACTAGGGACCTTTTTTTATGCCTGGTAGTTCCAGGCATTAAAAAAGGTACCTGCTAGCTAGATATAAGGATGAAAGTTGATACTGATTAGAGCTAAAAACAAAGGGTTTTTAGTAAGATTCCTGATTCCTTTAGAGGAGAGAGAGAAAGAGACAAAGAGGTCCTTTTTATTTAATCACTGCATCCACCTCAAACATCAAAGTCATACAAAAACAGCTGGATCTGGGTCTGTTATTGTTAATACCTCGTGTGTAAAAACTGCTTTGAATGCCACCATCGTTTTTAAATGTGACTGGTCAAATTTAACCTTTAGATGTGATGGAAACGCACACATCACACACACAGGAAGTTTAGGTTCTTAGTTTAGTTCCAGCCTGTGCAGCCGCAGAGGCTTATTCCTGGAGAAAGATGATGCTGCTGAATTTTTTAAATTGCAATTTTCTCAGAGACATTTCATAAAAACCTGGGCAAATAAAACAATAACTAAGTTATTAAAAATATATTATGTTCATCTGAAATGTGGGTAAATTGCCTTTCAGTTCAGAGGATTTTTAGGTGATAAGAGTTTGTGAAGCTGGCTTTTCCATGGCTATATATATTTTTATTTTTACAGTTTCTTTTAGGATCTGAGCAGCTACATTTAGTGTGCAGGTCGTACCTGTTGTGAACATGTAGTTCAGCCAGTTGTTAGTGTACAGTCCTACAGAGCGATGTCTGCAGAGTGACAGCTCACCTCGATGTGGATGCCCTCCTTAGGTTTCTTGCGGTAAAACAGGCCTTTGATGTCAAAGTTTGGGCACCGTGTGTCCTTATGAACTGGTGAACGAACCCTCTCTCCTTCACAGGTGATGATCACGTAGGGATCGACAGCTGCAGGGAAAAAAATCTTTTAATTGGTACACTGTGCTGATAAAGGACACTAATCACTATGATTAGTCATGCATCAGATTAGGCTGAGTAGGTGAAGAGTTCATTTCCAAAATACTGAGCTGTACAATTATTGTACGATTAATCTGCTGATTATTTTTTCAATTAGTTGATTCATTGTTTGGTCAATAAAATCTCAGAAAACAGCAAAAAATAAATGGCTGCTAGAGTTTCCCCACAGCCTAAGATGACGACACTCCTTTTGTTTGACCAAAGGTCCAAAACCCAAAGTTATTCAGTTTATTATCACACAAGAAAGAAAAGAAAAAAACAAAAACAAAAAAAAAGCCAAGCTCATTATTTAGTGTCCACAAAATTCATCCAATGTTTTTCAAAAGTCAGAACTTGTCTGAAGTTTGTGCTGTTGATCATGTCGTAGACATGTTACTATAAAGTTCTTGCACAACAGAGAACTATAACTTTGAAAGGACCAAAAAATCCAGTACAGTGGTCATCAGTTCTTTATAACTCTAACTTTATTAACAGTGTCTCGGTAAACAAGCTATTCTTGTTTACAACTGGAAGAGCTCAGTAATGCGCTTTGTTTTATAATTAGAAGAGCGCATTGGCCTTAATTTGTATGGATGCCACGGAACAGCTGCTAGTGCTCTGATGTGATCTTCCTAGGATATGATTATACAGTACATGTAAATGGTACCAGTGCTGTTTGTTTACATTAATTTTATCTGATGAAGGTCTGAGGACTGAAATGTTGTAAATAGTGAGAACAAGTGCAGGATTTTTTTTTTGAGTCTCATTTTGAAACCAAACTCTTCACCTCAACTACAATTAATTAATTCTGTGATTAACCTGCTCACCAGTGGTGGAAAAAGCACATTTACTTAAGTACATTTTCGAAATAGTTTTTGTATTCGAACTACTTTGTGTTTTGCATTACTTTACACTCTACTTCTGTTCCACTCATTTCAGAGGTACAACGGTAAATTGATGCATAAGAATTAAAAAACTAATGATGTCATTTAAAATAATAACATATAAAAGAAGAACAAGTACTTTTACTTTTGATACCTTAAGTTCATTTTGCTGATGTTACTGATACTGATAAGCACTTTTATTTAAGGAAGACGCTGAATGAAGGACTCTTCTTTGCAACAGAGTATTTTTACATTGTTGTGTTTGCTCTTTTACCAACGTAAAATATCTTTGTGCTTCTTCCACCACTCTTATTCACTCAGCAAAGCAGTGTCAATACTAAAGCAACCACACATAGTGGCTTTTAAAGGCATGTGAGTTGTAAATGTTGCGGGCTTGAGCACACTGTAGGAAATCTACGGAGGTAAGTACTGCATGCTGTACAGTGCAGGTTAGAACTAAACGACTAAACTAAATAACAATGCATTCACTTTCAGCAGATGGTGCTGTGGTACCTTGTGCTTTGCTCAGGAGTCTTTTCTTATTTGGACAGAGACGGTGAAGCTCTGTGGGTGTTTACAGGAGTTTGCAGCGCTTTACAACACAGCAACATGGTCGACAATACATGCAGATACAATGCCCCAAACAGGGTCACTGTGTGTAGTGGTCCTACCTCCATTAGAGTCCTGTCCCTGCAGACCCTCAGCATTCAGTACATGGACCTGAGTGACCAGCTGAGGGTAGCCACACATTCCCGTCCAACATGTCTGAGGAGGCTCGTCCAGAGTCAGCTCTCTGGGAAAGACAGAGTTCACGTGTACCCCCCATGCACAGTGTTTTATTCCTTTATCCTCAGACATCATTACTGCTTCCATCTATTGTGTTTTTGAACAGTATAGAAGAGAACCAAATTATTAGGCACAACACTTTACATGAACTTAACAACAAAACTTCTTGTCTACAAAGAGATACTGACACATGCTTGATGAAGAAAGGCCTTAACCCTGACTGTACCTTCACTATATAATAAGCGGGAGTGTATGTTTGTACATTATGTAATTCCCCTTATTATAAGTCCTTGTAGTCTTACTGGCTCAGAGGTGCCAGTCAGTGATTGTTTCTATGAACATTTTAGCATTTAGACTTGTTGACACACATCATTGCTCATCACTCGTTATAAAAATATACGTGTAGCCGATCACACAGCTTACAGGTGAGGTTCAGGTGACCTATCTGGCACTCAGATATCATGTCATATAAACACAAATAACAGGACAGAGATCACAGATTTACTTGCAGTCTGAAGGCACATCAGTGAAGACACGGAGCAGGAAGTCGCCCTGCTGCCCGGGGTCAAAGGTTGTGGGAATGATGACGTAGCGGCCCTCCTTCAGCTCCTTCCTGAGGAAGACGCAGCGCGAGTTGATGTAGATGGAGCCCGCTACTTTCTGCTGGGCTGAGTGCATACGATACTTCCGATTTAGCTCCACCTGCAAGATGAAAGAACATTGTAGAGAAGATCTGCAGTATTCATGTCACCATGGCAAGGGTTGTGGAGGTTTCTCTGTATTCATTTGTATTTTTGTTGTGATGTATTGCTGTGTTTTTGTGTGTGTTTCTACCCGGTGAATATCAAAGCCTATGGCGAGGTTTTCCCCTTTGCCCTCTTTGGGTGTGGCTCTCTTTTCTTTCTGCTGTAAGCAGATCAACACCTCGTCCTCCACCTTCTTCACATCAAAGACATACTGCAAAGAGTAAAAGTGGAAAATCATATCACACTCATTCACCACAAATCATCACACTAGTCACACAACTCTCTGTAACACACATGCACACATCACTACCACAACTAACCTGAGGGTTCTGCAGGAAGGTGGCCTTGTGATTGATGCAGCCTCCAGATCGGTTGCGTAGGGGGTCCTGGCGGTGGATCCAGGAGCCCCTCATCACCTCCTCCTCCCAGGTTTTGTGGATGCTCAGGTAGGAGGTGTTGATGAGGCGACACAGGATCAGGTCGGTGAAGTACTGGCAGAAGTCGTCAAATGTCATCCTGCAGGAGGGCAGGAAAAGAAGAGGAGAGAGGAGACCGGAGAAAGTGGAGGGAAAAGCTTGAAAGAAGAGCTTTAACAGGTATAAAAATAGAGGAAATGAAACCAGAAACAAAGGAAAGGGTTACACGTTAAAGTGAGATTAATTTCAGCTGTTAACATGGAATGAGATTTAATTGTGACTGATTTGTGACTTTTATTAATACTGTCAGTATCATCACTTGGCCATTTTAGAGTCACAAAAATTTCACAATCCCAAAAAAATCTACAAACATTCAGAGTTTCCCTCATAACTTTGAGACATTTAGTGTGGAAAAGCCTCTTTCAAGGAACAGTTTAATGTTTTTCTGCTATTAGATGAGAAGATCGATACCACTCAGCCTTTGTTTTTTCCACCAAGCACACCCACTCCATATAAAACCAGAATCTGTTGTTTTTACAGCTCAGTTTTTGTACGGATTAAACTGACAAGATATAATGTGTGAATTGGTAAGTTTTCTTACCTTTGGACAAAGCCACAAGCTAAGCTAACTGGCTGCTAATATTCAAACTTTCATGTTTTTACCATGACAGCAACACCTTAATAATCAGTTTCACGGCAGGGAACAACAATTTATGGTTCTCACCAGAACTCGCCATCGTCCTGCACGGTGACGCCCAGCTTCTCTCTCTCGCTCTTGCTCACCTTGTTCCACTCCTCTGAACTGCAGTGAACAAAGACAAGATGCAAACACTTTATTTACATCAACTGCAGAGAAAACCAGGCTTTTATTTGAAATATGCTTGAATTCCAGACATGCCTTAATTTTTAATTCCCCCTGATTTATATTTATATTTGTTCATATTTCTGTGAGAAGCTTCACTGTTTTCTAATCTGATCCATTTTTGCTGTTAAAAAAAAGGGTTGGGCTCATGAAAATGTAATGAGTCATTTTTGCTCATTGTTACTCTTCCTTCATGTGAAATGACAAACCTGTGAAATATATTTTAATCTCATAATTGAATAGTCATAATTTTATTGGCAGAATATTATTAGTAGAACATTTGGCTGTGAACTATTTAATAATCTTTTGATTGTAAAAGTTCAGACATATAAATCATGCATGTGTCCATTCCTCACGGGTCCTGTTATATTAAAGAGTCTGTGTATTTGTTCCTGTGAATCATACCTAAATATCAAGGTCCATTCTGTATTCACTGCTCAGGGGAAACACAGGCATTTACTGGACGCATTAGCTCTGTGTTTATGTCTTTCTGTTTATGATTCACTGACAAACAACATCTCAACAGCCTGTCAGGCTACATTTACAGTAAATTTATTCAAACCATGAATAAATAATTTACTGAGAGCGAGTGAATGATTGAGAAAGAAGAGAGATGACTCCCGTTGCTTCAATACCATCTTTTTCTCTTTCAGCCTTATCAATAATTCAGGCTCCATTATGATCCAGCTTTACCACCGCCCTGTTTGTTTCACAGAGTCTGGTAGCTAACAATTCAAAGACAGGGAGATGTCCAGGGCGCAGCGTTATCTCAGCTTTACCTGCTCCCCAACCAAGTGTGTGGTGGCAGAGAATAAACCTGGACTGAAACAGCTTTATCCACCTGACGCCTGAACGGCCCCTTGTGCAAACCAGTCGCTTTGATTCACCCAGACATCTGAATTGAATTGAAGAGTTAATCAGCTCAATTTTGGTCCTGCCTGTTTAGGGAGGGTCCCAGGGAAAATGACATCTGAGCTGCACTGCACCGATGATATTTGATATTGTTCTCCACAAACAAACGACGCTCCCACAGGGCCGAATTCAGTTATTCTTGTTCGCCCTGTGGCCCATTAGCTTGATTGCATTTAAACTGTTCACTGTCTACATGACATTTCCCATTGTGCCACTTGTCTCGTCTACACTTTGGGCATTATATGTTGATCATATATACCTGATGAGCTGCAGCCTGTAGGTGGCAGCGTTGTGATTACCTGTCGCTCCAGGGGCCACTCCACTCCTTCTCCCCCCAGGGGTTCCTCATGCGGATCATGTGCAGCTTCTCCGATTTGAAGAAGGCCAGCAGTCCGTGACCTAGCCGCACTTTCCGCACGTCTGTTACAGCGTATGCGTGGCCTTTTACCAGGCCACAGTCCAGCCGTGCCTCCATGTCCTCTATTGTGGTCGCCTGGAAAACAGCAAAACAGGGAGGTGGTGGTTGAAAGCAGAGATGTTATTGTGGATCACTAAAAATTATGTAAAAGAGGGAGGCCGGTACAGTTGTCTGGGGAAATTATTAACAGGTAGACATTTGGGAAACAGCACACAGGGACTGTGTTGCAGATTGCAGCAGCTTTTGTGTCTGAGAGCTGAAAAAAGAGATTTTTCTGGTAGCTCAGGAGGCAGCAAACACAAAGGTTGTTGTTGGCTGGAAAACCATACACAGGGAGGTTGTGAATGATGACACATTTGTTGCATGAAATATTAATGGGTGGTTTTGTTTGATTACATCTTGGGTCTTATTTTTGTAGTTTTGGCCATGGGTTCTGTTGGTTTAGATAACACAGTATCTGGAGACACAGCAGAGGTTTTCACGGGTCCAAAACTGCAAGCTTAGACCCTCAATTCAGATTAACTGTACAGACCACATGTTAATACCAGGCGTAAATGGGACGTTGAAGCAGGATCACTTTAATGCATCAGTTTTATACAATGATTTCGACTGCTGCGTGACTATACTCTCTGACAAAGTAAGGTTTATTTGGTTTCTTGCTTGAGTTGTGACGACCTCCTCTATCCCCTCTTCGGCTTCTAGACACAAAGCTCTTCTGCACGTCATCCATGATTTTCCCAAACTCTGCATCTGAATTGCAGATCTGCCGTCACTGAAATGTTGAATGTTTTTGATCAAGCCAAGCCAACAAGGAACTGTCAGCGTATTTCAGAGAAGAGATGTATGAAGTTCTGTTTTAAAGAACTGTATTGAAGTTTTATATTACTTTTGTATTTCAAATAGAGCTTAATGAATAATGCTCTATGATTTGAGGCGAAGAAATCCCGGGCTTATGTTTTCTTTGTTCTCTGCTTTTTGTGAATTCCAAGTCCATTTGTTAAGAAAATAAGTGTATGCCTTCTCATGAATTTTCACTGTCACTGGAAAGAGAGTTTGGCCCTTGGTCTTCATTCTCATTCCAATCTTATTCCCTGATGTCCTGCTCCAGCAAGAACTAATTCACAATCCCTTATTGTGATTCAGAATGAGGTGCTGTGCAATTCTTTAATGATACGGCTCTTTTAAATGCATGAGATTTTATTCTGCCTATTATGCAACAGAAAGTGTAATGAGAGCTCAGAGAACATAACCAATACCATACAAAAGTACATTTTCCACCTTTCTCCATTGTTCTTATCACTTCAGCCTCTCATCTTCAATCATAAACTGTTGTTCTGGGGATGCATGAATTTTACACCTATCGTCTGAGAGACCCTCTGTTTACTGCTGGTCACACCAACACTGGCAGGAGTGTGATGCTTTGTGGGTGAACAAGAAGGAATGGTCAAGATGAGCAGCAATGTAATAATAATAATATCCGAAGAATGAATGTAACGTCATAGAAACTAATTCCAAAAACAAGTTGTTCATATGCTTGAAAGGCTGATTTATAGAAATAACTAAAAGTCCTATTTTTACTTGCTGTAACAATAAAGCATTCTGCAGCCAGCTGACAGAAGATAATCATTTTCTTACCAATGTAATTCACAGCAAATGAGTCCTATTTAAGATATTAAAGAGCTGGACAAGCTTAGTGCAACAGGCAATTTGGTCGTCATTTCCCTGGCATCAGAACAGAACAACAGCCAGGCAACGTCCAAATATTCTGGACAGGAAAAGGAATGCACTAACTAAAAAATCAGAGGTGCACACTTTTCATTTGTGTGTACCTCGTGTAATTTCACACAAATTACCGCACTGCATCAGGAAGCCTTTGAAAAGTTGTCAGAAGAGATCTGGCACTAAAGAAGGGTGTTATCTTTGCTGAGTATCCAGAAAGTCAGTCATGACAGACAGTTTTTCATCCCTGGGTTTTAAATCATAGTAGAAAATGCTCCAATTTCTAAAGGGCTCACGGGGGAGCTTTGGTGGATTTGGACAAACAGGCCTTGAAATGCTGAGAAAACTGCCAAAAGTAAACGTCCAAATGCCCCAGTCACAAAAGTAAGGTTCTTAAATTACATCTTAAATGGTTGACAGACCTGAGAGAGCTACATTTAAAAAAAGAATAGACAAAATTGATGCAGTAGAAACTGAGATATCCCAGAGGGTCAAGCTCCAAAAACACAGAGTCATCCACTTCCCATAATGCAGCCTGCTTCCCTCATGCCTGGTCAACACCCTCATCTCTCTCAGCTCTGTGCTCACCCTGATGGAGCAGCTGATGAGGCCGTCTCTGTTGTGGACTTTGAGAACTCTTTCAAACAGCTGGTTACGGGCTACTTCATCTGTAGCCATCTGACCCTCCAGCAGGTCCACGGGCTCAGAAACACCACCAGTGAAGTCCACCAACGCGTCTGCCGTGTTTCCTCCATCTAAAGCCTCGTAGCAGCCATAAACCCTGCAGGAGGAGGAGCAGAGTTGGGAAACATTTATTACAGCTGCAGCAATTAGTCAATTAATCAGCTAGCAGATCAATTAACAAATGACAATACTTATTAGTTGTAGCCCTAATGGTTATGCAGATCAACATCAAGTTATCTATGATAAGAATGGTGAAACAAGAGAAGTCGGAGTTATGAATAATGTCTTTCAAATGTCGGCACAAGTTTAAAATGATTAAATCCAATACTTTCTTTGTCTAAAACTGGGCCCTGCATATTTGTTGGCACTGATACTAACTTGGCATAGGCCTTCTCCACCAGGGCACTCCAGAACTCGTTGCTGTCGTTGGAGTGGCAGTAGACCAGCTGGTTGTCCACCGTCGGTAGCCGGTCGTCAATCACCACATCCACCCACTCACCGAAGCGCCAGAAGCGGAAGTGGAAAATCCCGGCATACGACTCCGGCTTCTCTGTATCCCACTCCTGCTCCTTCCAGTCAGGAATGACCTGCAGGAGGGGAGGAAGATGAGGGAGGAAGAGGAGCAGAGGGCAGGTAAGCCAAACAAACAGGAGCTGGTCTAAAGAGCATAAATAATGTCAAGGTGGAGTGGGCTGCCAGACTGAGACCGAGTACCCTCTTGTCTGCTGATGCATTTAGGATCAGGGGACAAATTTATCACCTTGGCCCTCTTGCTCATAAATCCAGCTGTAATAGGACACGAGTGGGAGGTAATAACTGTTTGACTGCAGTGTGTGTGTGTGTGTGTTTCAGCTGCCTGTATTTGTTGTGGTCCAGTAAAACCCTGTAACCCAGCCTCCATTTTGTGAACTGTAGTTATTTTTTTGACTAGAGGAAAAAAAGACAAACACATTCATGTAAAGTTGCAAAACAAGGTTTTAAAAAAATCTGCTTAATGTAAAGCACAGGGCAGCAAACAGCATAGAATGAAAAGAGACATGTAACATGAAAAACCATCAGCATAATATCAATACTCTTGATAAATTGAAAACAAAACAAAAGTTTTAGATTTTATATAATACCAAATATAATCTTTGCATTGGTAAATTTTACTTTATTAAAAAAACAAAAAACAAAACTTTCAGTGAGAATAAAATCTCATTATCAGATTGATCATCAGACTGATGAAATCCCTGCCTGAAGAGTGTCCAGAAATACAGGCTTCACAGCCACACTGAGCGGCGTAACAAGTACTTTCTGCCCTACGTCATGTTGTGATTGCTCTTTAAAATTTAGTAAGTGTTGCAGTCCCATGAGCCCGCTGTGACTCAGTGTCATAACAGAGCACCCAACCTAGAGGCAACTTGTGAAAGGGCACCCGTGAAACCTCTGTGGCACGCACCAAAAACTGCAAATGATGCAGCGAGCGACACCACATGTGAACTAACTGACACTGTTCCAGCGGGTGTCCTTGGAGATGTCAAGGTGCACTAACTGAACAGCAGTTCCTGTCAAACCTCTCTGCAGGTGGTGACACTCTGCTGATGGAGAGAATCTGGCCTCTCCAGAGAACCAGCTCTGTGAAGCAGCAACACTTTCTTTTAAGGGTGGGGGGGAGGGAGGGGGGGGGGGTAACACACACACACACACACACACACACACACACAAAACAAAACAAAGCACTGCACCACAGAAACCTCAGACCTCATTTTGTAGTCCTTCGGGACGCAATCTCTCCTGCACTCCACCCTGCTGCTGCTGACTCTCTCTGACCCTGCATTGTGTTTAGGGAGAAAGCAAAGGCTGTGTCTAACTCAGCTTTCATCTGGACCCAGTGTCGCTATGCAGCAACTGAACTCTGGTGGGTAAGTGACCTGACAACTGACCAGAAACACGAGCACAAGCTTGAAGGCACCTTGGGCTTCCCCTGCTGTCTGTCATTACACACACAGAGGGAAATAAAGAGGCTTCCCCCTTACTACCTTCTCCTCCTCGTCTGATAGAGATCAACACCAACAAACAAGGAGCCACCTTACTCTTACAAAACAGTTTTGATGTTCACATTTACATTACCACTCAGGAAAGCCTCTAGGGCCTTGGTAATACAGTGCTTTATGTCAGGTATTAGAGTCAAGAATCTGTAGCCAAGCAAACATGTGAGGCAAACAAATGTGAGACAAACAGTATTAAACAGTTCCCTGAAGGAAACCTTGTGCTGTGGTTGCAAATGTCATTAGATCTGGTTGCCTAGCACCTCTGCTCATCCGTACTCCGCCTCCACCCTCTTCTATCAATGTTACACCGACATGCACACACACATACTGCACAGAGAATAAGAATTACTGAACAGAGAGAAAGTGAAGGCGCTTAGTGTCGACATAGCTGCCCGTTTAATCCAGCTTTGCATTTGGTATCGACCTCTCGGCCTGCTGAGGTGTGCCGTCCAAGCATGTCTAGTGAGTTGGAGCTGCCCTTCCGGCCGGACACCCAGCTGACGGAGGTGATGCGTCTGCGGGTTCAGTCTCTGCAGCAGCGAGGCCAGAAGAGGCAGGATGGCGAGCGCCTGCTGCGGCCCAACGAGGCCGTGTACCGGCTGGACTTCTCCAAGCAGTCCCTCCGATTCTCACATTGGACGGTGCAGCTGGCGCAAGTGGGACACCTCACCATCACAGCCACCTCGCAGCTCTGGACGCCTGACCTCACCAACCTGATGACACGTCAGCTGCTGGAGCCTGCTGGGAGTTTCTGGAGGGCGCCTGGTGATGCGAGTGATGCGCCCGTCCAGTGCTACGAGGCGGACGCGCACGAGTTTGGCGAGAGGATCGCAGAGCTGGCTAAGGTAAGGAAGGTGATGTACTTCCTGTTCGGATTTGCAGAAGGCTGCAGCCCCGAGACTGTCGACTGCTCCATCACCTTCACAGTGGATAGCTGAGACTTGGCGATCACTACCCTGGACAGATACTTGCTACAAACTCTTCTTCTGTACTTGTCTTGTGCTCGTGTGCTTTTATTTGAAGAAGAAAAGTTAGTCTTAGGTTAACCTTTCAGTTTTTTCAGTGGACGGCTCCCTCTCAAGTGTCAGCAAATTACGTTACAGAAAAGAACACTCTCCATGTTTCTCTTACTCCTTTTGCAACAGGGCTTATTTTGCATTTACAAAATGTAACTTGCTATTGTTACTTCTGTTCTGAATTTATTGATCACGAAAGGTGTTTCTTTATAACTTTGTCTATGATATTGGGCATAAATCGGATAAATCCAAATAAATCTAATAAATCGAAAAGGTGTATCTTCAGTTTGTGAACCAGTGTCTGAACACAGATCATTCTTTGTGCTCGCGTGTTGAGCAGAACTGTTATCCTCCCTCTCCTCCTGTTTGTCAAACAGCCAGCCCTCATGGGTTTGGTAGAGATGAGTCCCACATGAGATAATGGGTAGAGACAGAGTGTATTTGTTTGTATGTGTGCGAGTATTCCCCCCAGGTTCCTGCTGCCTCATCCATCTCCGTCTTGCATGGTGACCCTGACAAACAAGAGAGGGGAGGCATGTGGATTTCATCTCTCAGCCTCCTCCTCCCTCGCCACGGGAGATAAAACAGTAACTGTGACTGTGAATGAGAAGACACGTGTGCGAGAGAAGAGAAAATAACTGAGACATCAGGACGTATTAGACTTGTTTCTTGTCGGTACAAAGCATGTAACTAACTTGCCACCTGAACCGTCAAATGTTTAGAGGCTGAACCTCCCCTCTCTGTGACAAAAAGTCCAGCACTGCACATTCTCAGGAGCCTCAATTAAATCGATCTTGCCTACAGCCTTGAATGCATGAATATAAATCGTCACTGAGTGTCCTCATTGGTATGTGTCCTTTTGCTCATTTCTGCTTGTCACCTTTTGAACACGCCTTAAACAAATGGACCAGCTTTGGGGGAAATGAGCCCACTGATCATCTTGTTATTAAGCAGCGATAAACAAAGACACAACACTAACATTTAAAATTGCACTGTGTTGAGTAATGACAAGGATCTCACACAGATGAAACAGCTCGAGGGCGAAATGAAAAGCACTTTAAATTCTGGCAGTTTTTTTGCAGGCAATTAACATTTCTAAAATACAAAATAATAATGTTTTGAAGTACCAGCACTCAGGGGAGAAGCGTCTACTCCTGTGAGACTTGGACCACTGCTTGTTTTGCTTTCACAGGAAGTAAAGCTGGTGGCCAACAAAGGCTGTTTTGGGTATTTTGCTTGACAAAGGCAGACAGCAATAACTACACACACTGAAGACGCGACAAAAGGGTTTTAAGTTTTAAAGCTACTTTGCCAAAAACAGCTATTTAAGTTGTAAAGCCTTAATCATCTGTTGTATGTTAACATTTGGAGCTACACTTTGGCTTTTTAGCTTTTTAGGGAAAAACAAGTAGTTGAGTTTAATGCAACTTTTTCCTGGAGAAAAATGTGTGTCCTTGTTTTCCAATACAGTCTCAAGTGGCCCTAAACATACAGAGCAGTGTGCTAAGTACAAGGGAGAGGAGGGGGAAAGATGAGCTGCTCAGCTTCAGAGTGCAAACGCAGTTTTTTCCTCTAATCTTTGTCCATTTCATGTTTTTATTACGTAGATTATTAGATCGCAGAGATACGACTGCAGAGTTAAATGACAAGCAACAAACATCCATAAGTCACATACAATGTGTGTCACGGCTTTACAACATCAGAGGGAAAATCCTAGAAAACAATAATCATGCAAAAAAAAAAAAAGAGTATTCAATGAAACAGAGACAGAGAGAGGCACGTATGTACACACACTGTCTGAGCAGTCTGTCACAATCCAGCACCTCGCTAGAACAGGCCGCGGCATCTTGTCTCAAATCCCATTAAACCTCGGGAATCACTTTGTTTCCTCTGTCAAGCTGGATGCCAAAGAACATTTCAGAATAATCCTGACAACCGAAACTCCAGAGCTCAGTACAGTTCAAATAATAATATTGGTTTTTATTAATGTGACACCACTAATTTCACTCTAAAGCTGCCAATAGTGGATTTGTAGTGCCAATATTCAGGGATCTCTAATGCACATTTCTATCTGAAGGGGTCCTGTTGATTATGATTAATATATACATTTAATACCATTAAAGAGGAAGCACACTGTGTGCCACACATTTTTATGTTTCCAACAATGTGTGTGTGTTTTTCAACACTGTGATTGTGCAGATGAGGTCTGACCCAAATGCATTACAGACACTAATTTATCATAGGAATTACTCTCGTGATAATTAGTGATTGTTTTATCGTCCAGCCCTATACACAAGTTAAGTCACTTCAAAAATCAATATTATTTACCCAGGGGTTCCCAAACTCTTTCATTGGTTGTATATATCTGTTCATTTTCCCCTGTTAGCAATGAAAATGTTGTAGACTCTTCCCCTGCTGGGTAGCAATGCGAAATTTAAAAAAAAGAAAAAAGAAAAATGATGCTACTAAAGACACATTCACTGCTGACAGAAGTCAGGACATCCAGCTAGTCTTACTGCGTCCTGCCTGTCCTGGGAGACTCTACTTTAGACTCCACCAATCAGGCTTCCACCAACTGATGGAGTCTGTTGAGACCAGGGAGGCGTTATGATGCTGTAATGAGTCCTCTGGTGCTCACTTCTCAACGTAATGGTTCCTAATGGACACTTAAACAATAAATATGGAAAAATTACAATTCGGAACATGCAGAGCTCCCTTTTGAAAATGCATTATACAGACTTTTATGCAGGAAACACTTTCTTTTCCATTACCTCTCAATCAGAAATGGGTCATGTTTGTAAAAGTATTGACTCTTTTTCTTTCAGATAGTTCAGACTTCAGATAGTTGGTTGTAGAGTGCCACTGAGCCACTGAGCGTCTTCTGTTGACCCTCATTCAAGGTTTTTGTGGTGCGTCGGCCACAATTGGAAATTGTCTGTCCTTTCTGTTCACCCCCAGTTCACATTAAGATAAGCTAACCACATCCAGACTCAGGCTCTCTACTTTATTCACAGGTGTGAGACTGATATCGATCTCTTAATATTACTCTTGGAATGAAAGTAAAAAAGCAAAGTGCTGAACTAGTTCTTGAAAAGTACAACTTTATCGTAATTTAATCATAGATATGAGGCAACCCAGAGCTGTTTGGTGCTTTGGGATCAGGTGAGAGCATCAGGTCCACACAGATTCACAAAGATGAGCAGAGACAATGCAAAAAAAAAAAACGACAACAGACAAACGCACACACATACACATACATGCACTTACTTTTTGCCACAGAGACTCTCTGGAGGCCAGACTGGAGCACGCCGCAACAAACCAGCAGTTACCCAGCTGTCCCTGATGGAGATCGTGCGCACTGATGCCATCAACAAACAGGTGAGGGTCCTCGCACAGCTCCTACACTCCAAAAGACAGAGGAGGACAGCGAATGATGGGACATCTGGTTTTAAGTCAAGCTGAGACAAATTCATTAGTGGTATTCTCGTACAGAACATTTTAAGGTGTTGATTTTGTGCCAACGTGTGATATTTTTTTGTAAATTTTATAAATTACTGTGTGAAAAAAGCGTCTGAAACAGGGTTATGGTAAACAAATTATGTGCATGGACCAAAATTCAAGACACAGTGGAACATAAATGGGATTATCAAGGCAAATTCATGAATCAGAAAGAGACCATCTGTCTTCATGCACCTACGTATCATATTCACGACCTTTAACCCGCGTGTGGGAGGGCTGCGAGAATCTGTGAAATCAGACTTCCTGTGGCTGCTGCGCTGAGGTCCATTTTCTGCCACAGTGTGAACAGCACAGATCTCTATTACCACTAACAACACTGTGCTCCACGGGCTGCTCTTTTTCTCTCTTGCATGTGCACCTGACTCATGCACCTACCATCATCCACTGCAGAACACATATACACACACCATCAGACTTCCTGTGGCTCCTGTGGTAATGTGTGGGATGATTACTACAGGCTGTGGGTAACACCAGCCTCTGACAGAGAGACACACTGTCCTCTACTCTTTTGCCTACACTCAATGGCCACACACAGGCCTGTCACGATAACTACTACTTGTTAGATAAATAACTGTGACAAATGATATTACAATGATATTATTGTCATTGTAAATCCATTTTATGCCACTGATATAATGATAATATTAGAGTAAAATAATGCAAGTTTCAAACAGCAATAAAGTTTTAATTTTCATGATATTCAGACATTGGAATTGGAATGTGAAAAAAAATATTAACATAACCTAAATAAATAAAACACAAACAACAACAAAGAAACAAAGTTGTAATGCAGGCTCATTCATGTTAATGGATTCTCAGTGTTTCTGGCACTTGAAGTAAACTGATAAATGAAAACTATTTATGGCTTTACTTTGAAAGCATCTTTCTTTTACGATGGGAGCAACTGCGGTCACCACGAACAGAGATTAAACATTTCTGTGTCCACTCACCCCCAGGATACTGCAAACTCCTAGCTTCAAAATGGCTTCTGTATTAAACTGTGGGGAAAATGTGAAACTGTGCATTATCCGAGTGTAAAATGATTGTAATTTTCTGGTCTTTTTTTCCCCCCACCTAATAATGTCACTGCTTGCATACTATAGAATCTGAGGTTAATGTCACATCATGACCTATTGATTTTACAGTAACTGCTGAATAAAATCAAACAAACTGCGTCATATCCATCATTTCAGAGACTGATTTTTAATATAAGTTTAACACCAGCCCAATATAAAACACAGAACAACTTCATTTTTACCGCAGCCTGCAGAGCTCTGCTGGTCTGGGTGTGAACAGACTGTCTGTTTTCTGCTCTCTGCTTTATGGGACCGGCGGGTCGATGGGCACCTCGGCCATTACTCAGCAGACAGTGGAAAGCCCAGCACCACTTAACTGCTCTTTATCTTTACACACTTGCAGCTCTCAACTAGGGTTAGAAAAGTAAAACCAATTGATTGTAGTTCTATGTTAATATTCAGTATATTATTAAAGTCTACTTGGGTTAAGTTCTGCTGAATTTATTTATGATGAAAGTGAACTATATATTTTTTGCATGTGGAATAAATGGGAACAGACTTCACTTTGATAACCATTTCCACGCTCTAGATCTTATGGAAGAAACTGAATATTTTACCACATGAAAATGTACAGATACTGAACAGAGGCAGAGCGGCACAGTGGACCGAGAGAGGGTGAGAAACCCACTCAAGTTACTGACCACCTGCAGCCTTTCTGTGTGAATTCTGCACACTGTTTTTCCTCTGACTGCTCTGGTTTCCTCCCACAGTCCAAGGACAAGCAGCTGACGTGAAGACATTACCCATAGGTGTGAATGTGAGCGTGTGTGTGTTAGTCTGTATGTGTTAGCCCTGCGAGGGGCTGGCGACCCGTACAGTGTTGGCTGCGACTGGCTAAAGCTCGTCATCCTGCTTTAATCGTAAACATCAGTATTGGTGCTAGTGTTCAGTATGTGCTTAAATGCAGATCACAGCATGTACACACGATGGCATATGTTCAAGTGCAGGAACCAAAAGCCTGCACACCCAGGAACACACACAGGACACAACCAAGGTCAGTAGTTTGCTGACTCTGCAAAGCTGATTGCTGTAAAAGCAAACTTTTAATCAGAAGCTGAGGCCACTGCAGTCCTCCCTGGAGGCCTGGAGTCTCCACAGGCAGCCCCTCTCACCTTACACAGACCAACACTGAAGGGCTTCCTGCCTGAAACATGTGTCCGTACGAGCAAGCCAGCATGACCATATGAAGCAATGTTTGGATGTTGTTTTAGTGGAACTATGTCTGACCGGTGCCGGAGTTAAGATCTCTAATCATGTTTTTTGTCCCTTTCCACAACAGCATTGATTGGTGGAGTATGAGCTGCAGTGAGGGCTCCCTGTGGCCGCCCGCCGTGCAGGGACTGGCTCAGGTGGAAGAGTAATAGAGTATCGATCTCTGCCCGGCCCTGCAGACACTGAAGTAATGTGAATATTGTGGCTAAGCACAGCCTCATCATTTACCCTGATACTGAGAACCTTTCAGCCAGCTTCATAGCCCTGCTCAGCACCTTCCATCTGAGCGTGAGAGGAACCATCAGCCAAACAAACAGCCATGAGAACAAACAGGCAGCATATAAACTGGAACCCAGCAGTACATATCCAAAGACCCTTGTAAGGTGAAAGGCAGCATGTGCAGTTTTCTTGTAAACATGTGTGTTTCTTGCCAAAGCACACTGTGTGTTGCCTTAAGGGCCTAACTAATGTGATGAATCTGGTTCCAAAGCCAATTTTCTTAATGAAATTTATATGACTTTTCAGTTTTTGGTGATCTAAACTTAAAAAAAAAAAAAAAGAAAGAAAAAGAAAATTTACCACTTACCTTTGTACCATTTAATGTTATTCACAGGACTTAAGCTGCTTAAATTTCATTAAACCTGGAAAAAGGGGGTGCTAAAAATTTTGCCTGGTGGTCTATTCTCACCTCATCACCCCACCGTAGCCTATTCAAGACATAAATAACCATGAATCAGAGGAAGAGCTGCAGGTAGAGGTAGAGGAGACGGGTGGCAGAAGAAAGACAGACATGCTGAGAGACAATGTGAGACAGACAGAGAGGAGGAACATTTTATTAGAGCCTGCTCTTTATACTCTCATGCTCTGGGACTTCATTGCAGCCATAAATATCGCCGAGATGCATCTGAGCAAGGATAACACCGAGCACAACAGGCTCTGGGGGGGGTTTAAGCCTGTGAACCTTCACCCTGACACTGAGAGCACAGCCTCTTGTATCCTGGCAGCTTAACGGATGTATTGCTTGACAGAGGGTAAAATATTTCTTTTTTATTGGCCATAAAAATAGTCAAATTTTATTTTCTCTCTCCTACAAACATGAAGCACAGAAAGGAAAACACCCCTCTGAAGTTGTTCAAGATAAAATGTAAAGTCTCTCAGGGAGCTGAAATCCATCGAGATGATTTACCAGTTTGTTTTTTTTAAGCGTCCACTTGCTGCTACATATCAGACCACTGCTGACAGGCTTTTAAAAAGGATAACATCGTCCAAATTTTAGGAAATGAAGGAAATGAACTAAGTTTGTTCAATAATACTGAAACAAATCTAATCGCAGAGAAATAGTCTTATACAAGTTATGTGACCACACTGTAGTGTGCATGGAGTTGGAAGATTTCATATGTTTAACCCTGACTGTGCAGAAATGAAGTAGAATGACTGTACATGTGAGTGTGACATTTTAAATGAGCTTTTGTCAGGAGTGTCATTAAATTTTTATTGCTCTACATTTCATTCTCTCAGAGCCGCTCTGTACTTAAGTAGTTTTACGTTTAACTTCACTATCATGCGCTCTCCCCTGAATGAAACTCTGCACAGACAATGAGTTTTCAGTAACCATCAGGAAGAAGAGAGGAAAAAAAATCTGCATGTATTGAAGGTTTCCAGTGAATCTGTATTAGTAGAAGGAAACAGAAATGTTGGTTAAATTTAATTAGTCTTTTTCTTTAGTCTCTCTGTTTTCTCCTGGTTGGTTCCATTCAGCTTTTTTTTTTTGGGTAATTAAAGGTCTGTTCATACCAGAAACAACCACTGCAAAATTCATCAGTGTGTCCAGGCACAATATTTGATGCTAGAGGCCTAACATGGTGACTAGACACAGGGCTAGTTGGTCACAACAATAATGGCAAGACAATAAATCCCCAGTTTGTTCAAAAGACGTATTTGTATCATAAACTCCTGTCTCATAACAAACCATTCGTCTTTTCTGGAACAGTTTACACTTCACCACGTAGTTTAAACACTAATGCACTCAGACTCGGCTCGCTGCTGACTGACAGCACACATTCACGGGTCAAACTTGAACTGGACTGGACGACTTTACTTCATCTCAGCGAACAAACTCACAAAAAAAAACTGAGAAATGTTGCCATTTAAATGCTGATGTGACTGGGGCTCAACAAATCGTATCAGGCACATGTAAAAACATAGACGATTGTACATAGATGATTGTAAGGTGCTTAATTTTTGTTATGATTGTAATTGACTAACAATAGATAACCGTCGGAATTCAAGTCAAAGTCAGCAACTTTCCATTCGCGTGCTTCAATAAATAATGCTGAGTTAAAATGTGCCTGTTTGGGGTTTCTAACCTCCCGACATAAAATGCTGTCAGTGAAGACACAGATCGTGTCCTGGCATAGTGAAAGGGCTGCTCCTCCTGCCTTTTCTCTCCTCTTGACTTCCTCCAGTTTTCAGTCTGCATGACTGACATCAGCACAGGCCAGAACATATAATCTGTGTGACCCAGTTTCCATGGCAATGCACGTTGGCTGTCGCTGCAGCGGCAAACAGGCAGAAGGAGGTTACTCCATCCAGAACCACAGCCTGCTGTGTGAGGGGGATAACAGCGGCAGGGGAGTCAGCTCTCCAAATCCCGAGGCCCTGGATCTGATATCGTGCGCCACTGAAACATACATACTGTACCAAGGAGACCGAAGAGGGGAGTGTAGTAACGATTAGAGAGTACTGACATAATGTTATTTGGTGAATTATAAATGATTAGTCATTCTGGAGACCATCAGAGTCTGAGAGGTCCCTGATGTGAATCTTTTAAAGGAGCAATAAGTGCTGACCATCCCTGGGTTTGACAAGAAGGCTCACTGACACCACAGACTGACTTTTGTTTATGCACTCAATGGTTCAGTCACTAACACCTGTCACTCAGGTGTCTCATATTCTGACAAAAATTCATATGAGATTCAAAGCACTTTCATTTAAACATGGTCACACTGGTGTCTCTGTTAGCCAGGACACAAGTCTGATTGGTTTTCCCAGCTACATGCACATCAGTGCAAGCAGCAACAGCTAGCTAGCTAACAAGCATCCATCATCTCAACACAAACAAATGGATAAATCACATTTATGGACTGTGATTGAGACAAACGTTTTATCGTCTTCACTCCTCCCTCACCCACACAGATCAATGCTCTCTCCTCAGCACAGATCAGTCATTGGTAAAACTCATCAGGGATCAGACGAACCTACAACGGATCAGTGCATCTGCTGCTGAAACGCTGGAGTCGCTCTTCTGCCTGTCAGTTCATCCAAGCAGCATTTACAGAAGCACAGCATGACTTTACACCTAGCTTAAATATCCGGCACGGCCAAGACACATGAAGTGACGACATGTAAACGGGTTCTGTGTTTTCTCAGGCTACATGAAAATCGTTGTCTACAAACCTGTTAACTTGAGAGAAATAACCCATGAATCTCACAAACCATCTCCCAAGGTCCTCAGATTTTTCTTTTCGATACTAGAGAACTGTCCAATCCCAGAAAGACGCATGAAATGGTTAATTGTAAATGGGGTTTGGTGTTTCTACAGCAACTATAAATGTGTCTTCCGTTTTATCATTTTATATTGCAAAGCATTTTACGTTTGTAACCTCTGGTTTTTTCATGCTCTATAACCTTACTACTATTAACTAAATTATTATCAACTTTATTATCACTAAACACAAACTGCAGCTAGGACCGATGGAAATGTCATTAGTTTTGCAGATGTTTGATGTGGACAACTTGACAGCCAGACACTTTATTCATCTCTAATATGATGCAGCTAATGAGCACATATTTTATTAAGGGTTTGACTGATAATTAAAAATAGGTTAATATTTGAAACACACAAATATATATGCTCTCACTGCCATTTTGTCCCAGACACTTGGAAAGCCATCAGATGTGCTGATACAGATAAAATTATACTTAAATACCCACAAACGAGAGGACTTATTATGCCATTAAATAACCTCCACACAACTATGTTGGGACTTCTGGGGGCCTGATAATGGTCAGTAAGCTCTGTCAGCAGCCTCAAACCAAAAATATCTGCTTTTATCTTTTACTGCACAAACCAACTCACCCGAGGTCTCTTCCAAACCACACGTCCGATCCTGTTGCCCTGGTAGAAGAGCGAGTCGTCGGTGGCGGGGAAGCGGGGGTCCTCAAAGAGCAGGCCACTCTGCAAACACTGCCTCTTCAGGGTGGAGTACTGCTGCCCCTCGAAGGCCTTCACTGTAGTGAACATGCTGCAGCCCTGAGGGACACAAACAGGATGACAAGGAGGGACATCAATCAGACCAAAGCTGTACAATGATAAATCCTCCACATGCATAGATACACTTGATATCATCACACTTTCACTCTGCATTGCATCAAAAACTAGTTTCTCTCCAAAAAGCAGCTTCTCCCGGCACTTTTGAGAGCAGTTTCCCTTCCTACACCTCTGCTCTTGCGCTCACCCGAACACAAACACACAGCTGACTGACAGCAGAATCCAGCAGGCTTTAATACCTTAACAGTGAAAGCTCTCAGTGGAGATCCAAAGTCGATGTGCGCTGCTGCCTTGAGCACAGCCTGGATTCACTGGGTCAAAATGATTAATCTGTCAATTCACTGATATCCTCCGGGGCCTAATTATCACTGCCATGCACTGAAGGAGCCATGTACACATTGATCAGCTCAATACCAGCAGGGCACACAGAGGGACTGGTGAGTCAGGGCGGAGGTAAACTAAGATGGAGCTATTTGAAGGGATAATCAATACAGAAACATAGAATAGACAACAAACCGGTCTGTCCTTTTCTTTCCCCTACATTTTATTACTAGTTTTATTTTTCAACTGTGAAATGTCCCGCTCTGCATATATCTTGATCCAGCCTCAGAACATCCAGTTTTAGTCATGCTATGTGTGAAAATATAGTTTAAAACATAAAAGGGAGGAGTGAGGAGTAAAATGCAAACACAAACAGTCGCTCAATACAGTAAACAAACGGTGCTGATCGACTGCCTCATTATTGGATTTACAGGATTTTTGCACTGATGAGATGAAGTGACTTTCAGGTATTCAGTTCACTGCATTAACCAAAAACGGACATATCCATCTGGTTATTTTATCTGTGTCGTGCTTCAGTCTCAGTCAGGTCTCATGCCACATTAACCTCTTTAAGGAGCTTTAATAGAATTCCTCTTCATCAGAGTAGGACCTGATTTGAACCAACCACTTTACAGAAGTAACGTTAGCATGACCTGATGTAACACAGGTTGAGGAGACAGTTGGGTTAAGTATAAAAGTCTCAGAACTTAAAGACATTATAAATAGCTCTGAATGAAATTTGCCTAATTTGATGGAATAATTTGAGGAGCTGAGATGAGGGTGGAGGAGAATGGAGGCCACGTAAAGTGAGTTAGAGGTCAAGACTTGATAAATCCACATCTGCATGCAGATCGATACAGGGCCTGCTGTCCTCAAGGGTAACCTGACAGCCGGCTTTATTCTGACTGAGCTGTCAGGAGGCATCTGAAAATGAATTTACCTGTACAGTGGTTTAGGACTGTTTCCTACTGTCTTTAACATATTTCTGTCACCAGCAAAATAACAGTAGCTGTCGATTCATCGTTCAGATGATTTTTTAATGCAAAGATTTTTATCTGGTTAGAGCCTCTCAGGTGTGAATTTTTCTGGTTTTCCTGGTCTTCTATGACAGTTAGCTGAACATGATTGGGAATTAAACTGATGGTCACACAAAATAATGTCTTTCCTGACATTTTATAGACCAAACAATTAACTGACTAATTCAGAAAGTAACATACAGATTGACTGAAAAGTATAATATTCAATAGCAAGATTACGATAATATAAGTTCTGCTCTTTAAAGTCTTTAAAGAGAATTCACTCTGATATATTTAAATGATTAGAAAATTAGTCACACAACCAACTGAAGTAATACAGCACTCAACAACATAAGTTACTTTTTTTTTTAAAAAAAACCCCCATAAAAACATGCATATTTGATGAAGCTAACACAATATAATTAAACTCTAAGTTTACAGTACATCAAAGTAATAAAACCAAATCCAGCTTAAGTCTCTTAATACCACATTACTACCAAGCAGCACCATCAGATAAAGACATTTTTAATTGGGCTGCGTCAACCTGCTCACCTCCCAGCGGTGCTCAATGACTTCTAATACCCGGGGGAAATAAAATGAACCGAAAATGGAGGGATGCCAAATCAAAGGGACAACAGGGGCAACGTGAAATCTGACCGCTGCACCTTTCAAACAGCATTAACCTGAGGGCATCAAGAGCCAACTTTTCCTGACATTCAGAGGAATCCAATTCCTCTTGTGTTGAATCCAAACAGGCCATGTAACTGGCTGTGGAAAAGCTTTATGAAACCCAAGCCTTCACTCACCCCAGGTAAATTCTAATATCAACTTAAGAGCAATAATTATACACTTTTAAGCAATGAAAGCATTCCATAATCAAATACACATATAAATAAAAGAGATTTCTCAATAATAAGACCGCTTTAAATACCTTCAAATACTGGTGGAGAAGATCCACAAGTGTAGGTAACGAATAACACCTGGTCTATGTTATTACCATTAACTAACACCTTAAAAATAACCAGTAGCTTCAATTCAGAGGAATCAGCAAGCTAGCTGACTCCTGAGTGAGTGATCAAGTAAATTCCTGGGGGAATGAGGAGGTCGCAGTTGGAAGCTAAATCTGACAGATGGCCCGGTGTCTTGGCTCGTGACTGCATTGGGGAAAACCATGCTGTCATCTGGCCTCTGCGGACGGCCAACAGTATTACCTGCAGAGCACGAATCCTGAGAAGCTTCAGTGCTGGATGCCTCTATCACTGTGCCAAGCACAACAACAAGCACTGCTCTGAATTAAAGCTGCGAGGTTGCTTTTATGATGAAACTGTCAGAGACAGTGCATACGGCATTATGCTCAAAATTTCTGAGGAATTTTACCTTCAATCACCCCTTTATATGGCTAAATAATATTCCATCTCCATCCGTCATGAAGATATGTTTCCATGTCCACTGGAGAACTTCAGACAGACATACTCTTTACAGATCGACACTGTGCTCTTGTTCCTGTTATAATTGCTTAATTTAGAACTAATTATTTTTAAATTGTGTACATGTCTTACAAATTGCTCAGCATCTTGGGATGCCACACGACTCTAAATGAAAGCTATTCATGCGTGACATTTCTGATCTATGAGACACACACAAGTCTCGAAAAGTTTCAGACTTCACCTGAGCTTCGTTAAAAGAAATCTTACAATCAACAGCTTCATTATCACGCTTGCATGTCAGATTTATTTTGCCAAAGACCAACCTGACCTCAATTAGTGTGTTAAACGCTCATGTAACGCCCAAGTTTTCCAACCATATCATTCCTGAGCTGTAATGAGAGGGCCAGAAGTCACATGACATCAGATTGATGAACTTAGCATTCCTAAAGTGTGAATCCCAAAAAAAGTGAAGGCTCAGAACTTTCTCCAATCTACTAAAGAGCACAGATGCTTTAATGTGTAAAAAATGCTGCTAGACTGCAGACAGCTGTTCAGGGAGACGTGATCTGTGGTGATTTAAGACTTCAGCTCTTCTACAAGTGGGGAAACGGGAACAGATGGGAGAATATTTAATGGAATAGAGAGGAAACTCAATAAAAACCGCCTGCACACTAGAGAAAAAATGGAACTGCAACAAACCACTGGAAAGATGGAGGTTTGTGTCATAATGTGGCTAAAAAAAGTGGTTTTCTGGGAGAATGGACGATGAAGACAGAAGAGAGACAAGATGGATGTGAAAGTGTCGATGTCGGCAAAAACGAATTTCCATCATTTATCATACTAATGACCAAATTTGAATACATTTATGTTGGTCACTTAAGATCTTAAGACGAAGAATAAACATGGTAAAACATGAGAAATAATCTGCTGCTGAGGAGAAATGTACAGAGGACGAAGTGACAGTTAAAGAATTTATGACTGACAGATGAACCCCCCCCCCGACCCAAAAGAGCAGTGTCATGATTCAGAAATGACAGGTCCTGCAGTGGAGAGAGAAGAAAAGCTGGAGGGAGGAAAAGACATTCAATCAATGATCAATACTCAGAGGAGTGAGTAGAGGGAAACAAAGTGCCCCGTCCAACAGATGGGAACGGTGGACATAATAATACTGTGTCTAATGCAGTGTTTCTGACAATGTGCATAAATCATCAGCTACAGTGCAACTCCAAAGTGTCGATCTAGGATGACGAATAATTCATGATGTCTGCTTTCTGAACGCGTGCAAAATTTGTCCTCTACTGTTCCACTGATGTTGTTGATGTTTACTGAACAGTATGAGAAGCCTGTCAACGTGTGACGTTTGAGAGGGAGGGGCGGGAAAAAAAAAAAAAAAAAGTCCTGACAATCCAGTCCCACTCCCAGACCTGTCTCCGATCTCTGCTGTAACCGACCAACTCACGAGCACCGGTCCAGACTGCAAATAGCCCTCGCTTCATTCTGCTATCCTAGCCTTACTGAGCAGGAGTGACTGCTGCTCAGCAGATGTCAACATTCATCTTGTTAAACTGGTGTTGCATGGCACTGTGCAGTCTACTGGCAAAGGTACCACAGCACCACACTTTGAATAATGGTACAATGGCAGAGTCTAGTCAAACTAACCCTACTTTTTCAAACCTAATTTCCAGAAACAAATATTGTCTTATTCTCAGGTCAGTCGTTAGCTGTTACAGCTCCTTCAACTGACTAACTTTTAATTTCTGAGTGTCAAAGAGGCAATGATTTTGCATCTATCTTGAAATTATGGAAGTAGATGTTAATGGTTTCTGAGGTCAAGGTTAGGAAAGAGGAAAGACAAAGAAAAATAAGGAGAGGGCTTGACACCGGCATGAACCCAGGCGCCATGGAGAGCACATGATCTTATTACCCCATAGGGCGGTGTGGGCAGCACCGCGGATAGCTCTTGTGCTGCAGCACTGAATGGGACCAGAGTGTTTCGCCCCTGGACGGCCAACCTTGTTTCTGACCAATCAACTGATCAGGGAAAAGTCAAATCCAGTTATATCCAGGGAGGCAGTATCACCCGGGGATAATGGTGTTCTGGCTTATACAATTTTCTCCACAGTCCCTCTGTGATTACAGGGAGAGCCTGTTACTTTAACAGTTTTATTCTGGGTATGATGTGGCCATGTTGTCGCTACTGACTCCAGGCAACTGAGTTTCTCTGGGGTGACAACTTCAATACTGATGTACAGTGTGCATGAAGGAGTCAGCCAGGAAGCTTTGCTATCTTATTTAGACCCACAACATATTGTTTTTTTGTTTTGTTTATTAAAATATATTTTATTGGTTTTATTATTACATCTTTATTTTTATTTGTGATGTGCATTAGTCTGAAAATTGATTTACTTTTTACATTTGTACTTTCTTATTATCAGCTTCTCACTCATCTGTAAAGAACTTTTAAATTAAGAAACACAAAAATCAAAGATGTACAAACCTTTGGAATTACCTGGATTTATGTATAATTTCTCTTAAAACATGGTTAGATTTTCATCTAAGTTATAATTATGAACAAAAACAAGATATTTTAACTAATAAGTCAAAAATTATTCAATTGTTCTTGTCCATATTGAATACATAATTTAAACAACACAGTGTAGGCTGGAAATGTATGTGAACCCTGTGGATAATATCAGTAACAAAAGGTAAGTGGAGTCAAAAGTTAGTGGAGTCCAGTCAATGAAACCAGATTAGAGTTAGAGATGAGGGCTAGAGCTACTTAGACTTATTTTTAAAATGTACACGTGCCTTGTTGCATAAAGCTACAAAGGGTTACAGACTTTAGATATTCATCAGTCCACAGTTACACAAACTATCTATAAATGGAGATGATTTAATACTATGGCTACTCTTCCTAGAAGTGGGCGCCCAGCTAAGATGATGCTTAATGCTCAGTGAGATAAAAAAAGAAGCTCAGAGAAACAGCTAAAGGCTTAAAGGAATCACTACAGCTGGTTAACATCTGCATGACTCTACCATATGCAAATCAGGTGGAGCACAGATGGAGCACTGTGTTAGAAGAATAAAAAACATCACTGTGCACCTTGACACTCCACAACGCTACTGGGAAAATGTTTTGTGGTCTGCTGAAACTAAGGCTGAATTGTTGGCGAGGAACACGCAGCACTACGTCTGGTCCAATCTTCCTCCTGAACGCTGTGCACGTCTGAGCTACAGCTACCGGAAGCATTTGTTTGAGGTTATTGTTGCCAAAGGCAGTTTGACCAGTTATTAAATCCAAGGTTCACTTACTTTTTCCACCAGGACTCTAAATGTTGAATGGCTGTGTTCAGTAAAGAAAGGAAAGATTATGTTCGTGTGTTATTAGTTTACACTCATTGTGTTTGTCTGTTCTTGTGACTTAGATGAAGATCGGATCACATTTTATGTTATTTTATATTATGATACTGCAGAAAACCAGGTAATTCCAATTGTTCACTTCTTCTTGGCACTATGATATCTATATTACAAAATTACAGACTGATGCAAACATGAGGGACAAAGTAAATGAATATTATAGGTTATCATAACGACACCATCACAGAAAAGGAACAAAAGGAACCACGTCTACACTTTGAGTCTCCAACAAGAATATTACAGTGGTCTGTTGTCGAGGAAAGCATTATTTTTTTCCCCCCATTAGAAATCATGACTGTAACTGCTCACAAACTGCTGCTTCACATCATTAATGTGCACAGCAGGCAGCAACAGACTGTCAGTATTCTGGTCAGAGACCAGGGAGGAGTGTGCTCGGGTGTTCGTGGTGTTGGGGGAGTGACTGATTGAGTCTGCTTCTGCTGACAGACTGATTACACTCAGAGAAGTGAACAGGGAGCAGTAATGCGCCAGTATACCAGGGAGAGAGAGAGAGAGACAGAGTGGGAGAAACAAGAGAGAGAGGGGGAGGCAGGGGTGCGCCAGACCATCTCTCATCCACCCCACCACCCCTCCTGCATCAGGGAGGAGGGCTATCCCAGCTTCCCATCCTCCCATCATCATGGTCTCCTCTCTGCAGTGTCTTCTCCTGCTGCCAGCTACAGTAGGCTTGGTCATGACATCCAACACGTGCACTGAAAATCACTTTCCCCTGCTTACAGTCCCGCTCTGCTTGATTTTTCCCTCTTTAATTCCTGCTACTGCAAGAGCTCCCACATATATGAATAACACTAGTGATGATACACATCACAAAAAGCCATTTATCAATAACTGCTGTCCAAATACCAAGTTAGGAACGATTTCCTTTGCTCTAAGAATGCATGACGTTTCTGTGCACTCATTATCTGACTCACATTTAATCTTGGAAGCAGTAATGCATAGATTTTTCTTGAGGTTCAGTCATAATGAACTCTAATGAACAACAATGCTAACAAGGCACCATTACCATCTTTACCATCTTCCTGGTACAGATGCCCAGACTGACACAATAGGGCTAAGGACCCGTGTTATTTTAATGGATGGGAAGATTACTGCTGTTATTTTAGTATTAAATGACACTGTATATAATTCTACATTGTGTTAAGTGGAGATAACAGCAGTGAGAAGCCATTCTCACACATTCTTTGACAATTCAGAGTGATTTTAGACCCCAGGGATTCCCCTATAAGAAGCTAGGAGTCTCAAGGGTCCACTCTGAAGACCATAATTCCTGGCAAAAAGCCCAAACTGGAGCTTCCACATGGGCATAGACTATTAATGTGGGTTTATTCCCCTCTTGGTGCTCTGCAGAACAATACACCTCTGAAATTATTAATTTATTACAGCCCATGCAGTGGAAAACAGGCTCCACAGCATCAGACAGAGGCAGTAAAGCTTTACTGCAAGAAAGTCCCTGTTTGAGATCAGCTGAGACCAAAACTTAGAAAACCTTTAGACTTCAAAGGGGGTGTCAGTATTGTTAACTTATATTACTGTAAATTCAGAGCAATATTTTCCTTTATGTTACAAAACTATAAGCCTGAAAATATCACTATTCTGATATTATTTTCAAATATGGCTTCCATGTATATTTATGGCATTGTTGGCTTTATTTTTAATGTCAACTGTGATTCTGACAACAATATTAAATTCTGAAATGCAATAATAAAAGCTCCACCTTTGCCATATCCAATTATCAGCCATGTATTCTGCTGAGAAGGAAAACGGGCTCAGCAGCACACAAATCACAAACAGTAAAGCAGGAACAGCGGCTCTAATATCTGCCGCTATTTATGCGCAAAGTAAAAACGCACAGCCCATTTCTCACCGGTACAACACGGTGTTTCGATTAAAAAAAAAAAAATCTCCCCTCACCCCCAAAGAGACCTCCCCTTATCGGTTCAACAACCCCGGACACAGAGGCCACAGAAATCAGACGCCTACGGTAAGTAAGTAATAGGATCTCGGATCTCCTGTGATTTAACAAGCCGATTCGTGCGCCTCGCCGACCGCCGCCTCTCCATCTCCAGCAGCCCTGCAAAGAGCACCTGCCTGCCCGGGTGAAGCAGTATGAACCGGTTTCACGGTACGGTTACCTGAACTGAGGCCTCGCCCGTGGCAACGTGGTTCCCTCTCGGCTCCTCCTCCGGGGGTCCAGCCGGTCCGGCTCTCACTCTCCTGGGGCTGCTGGGATTCCTCACCACGCTCTCCCTGGTCCGCTGGCGGAGCTCCTCTCTCCTCTCCTCACCTAAGCAGCGTCAAGCTGCCGCGGAGCAGACGGGGGTGGGGGGTGAGAGAAGGGGGGGCAGGATGCTTTGCTCTCCTGATTTCAAAATAAAACTATTTAGTTTAGAAAAATGTAATGTTGGCGGGTTTATTTCTACAAATTATTTTCTGCAGAAATATTTAAAAGCGGTAATCTCTCTCTCTTTTTTAATAGCTTGTAATAATTATAAGTTCTCCTCATCTTCGTCCTTAAACTTATTTCTTTTTCGGGGGGAGGCATCGAAGGTAGTGATATTATCTGAAAGTGTAAAGCACACTGAATCTAAATGTATGTGTATCGTGTCTGTGTACTCAGATTTAGTAATAGCTTACCTTAGTTACTGCTGCCCCTCAGAACACCTGCATGCACCTGTCCCCTTGCAACGCGCACAATATCTTTGTCTCATGTTTGTCCCGCCATGCCACCGCCATCTCTCGTTCCCCCTTACATTTTGAAAATCTCCAGGGTTTTTGGCCTTACTTTTTTAAGTTAAAAAAAATAATTAGACCTGCCCAATTAAAGAGAAAGCACCCCAAATCTGCAAACTCGTCAGTATGTCTTATTTTGAAGGTATAGACAGGAAGTGTTATGTTTCCTATACCAATCCATGAAAGTGGTCCTCACTAGGAGGGGGTGGGGTGAGAGGGGGGATGCTGCGGACTGAGTGTGCGCTAAAGCAGCAGGCCTGCTGTAATCCCCTTTGTCACAAATAACAAGAGGATGCAATATGCTATAATTAAGAAAATTATCCAGCTAATTGCAGCCTGTCAGTTGTTGTTGTTCAACACCTGAGAAGACTGAACAAACAAAAATATACAAATATCAGCAAAAATAATATTGGCAGGAAGCTTTTGGAAAATAGACACGAAACACTTTCCAGTCAAATGCTATAGGACAGCGTGAATAAGATTTAATGTTATATTACATTATTAACCTTTGAGATATCATTAATTCATGGATTCATGGGGCAGACAGTATACAGCCCTAACCAAACAATAAGTCTGGTGATATTCAACATTTTCTGACTGTAAACAATTCTCATGAAAAGATCAAAACCACTGAAGAACTGAACAGAATTTATTTTGAGTTAGTCTCTCACACACCTTCCTCCCACCACACTCACCAGGGCAACTGTGTATTGATCGGTTGCTGAAAATAGTCAACAAATGTACCATTTACTGCTGTTTGAGTAACATTTGCTAGAACCTGCAGTGCACAGCTGTTTTAACAACAAAACTGACATGTGAGACTCATTTTGAGGGAGTTATGTCTTCATTAGGAATAAATGGGTTTGGTGCTGAGGACCACAGACAAAGTACAGAAGTCAGAAAGTGTGAAAGTGGTTTTGGTCCATTTGTTGGATTTTCTGACAAGAAGAAAAATAAAGGATAATCCTTTAAATTTAAGATCAGTCTGTGACTTCTGTCTTTTCATGTAAGCCCAGACTGACTCCATGATGCTGAGATCAGGGCTGTGCTGGGGCCAGACCCTCTGTTGGAGGACTCCTTGCTCTTATTATCTCTGAAGATAGTTCTTTATGACTCTGGCTGTATGTTTGGGCTCTAGGTGGTGCATTTATGCTCACTCGCTCCTTACTTCCTACAGTTCTTTGTTAAAGCAGCATTGCATTGTTGTAATGCTGCTCTGGCACCATCTACTGGTCAACCACTGCTGTTTTAATACTGCTCTTGTCTCCATGAAGGGGAATATAATTTATCCAGTGCAGCATGTCAATGTGATGTGTGAGAAGCCTTGAAACTTCTGCCTGTTGAGGCTGTTGTGGGGATGATTTTTTAGCGAGTCACTGTAGATATACAACTGTTTATTTTATATAATTTCATTGAGTTTTCATTCAAGTAAATTGTTCCTTTTTAAGACAATCTGAACTGGTAGAGAATGGTTTTAGTTATTATTAGCTATGATAGCAGCAAATGTCAGACAGTCGACACTGAAATATGTCTACAATTTGTTGATGCAATTGCTAAGAAGTCTACAGACATTCATGATCCCCAGAGGGTGAATTCTACTGACTCTACTGAGGTCACCAGGTTTTGAGATTTTTTACACCACCAGCAGGTTGTTAGTATTTAAGGTAAGCAGTAATAAGGTAAAGTTATGAAGAATTGTTTGCTTGAACTAGGATGAATGACAAGCCGGCATGTTGTTTTATAATAAGGTGCTGTTTATTTAATCATTTCATTATTCACATCTCATGGTACACTCTCCTATAGCTTTGAATTGTAGTATTTACGATGTGTAATACTGACCTCGGCCTCTTCTCCCAGGCTTCCTGCAGAAAAGAGGGCTTTTGCAAACATGAGCTGAGCTCCCATTTTAACTCCAACACCACCTCTGTCCTTGGGTACATTTGATAGAGGGAAACAGACTCTGGATTACACCAATATGCTAACGTTTTTCCACATTGTCCCTTTTTTTTTTTTTACTAAGGGACAGAGGCTTGATGGGGTTTGGAGTTGGCTCTATGTTGCTGTCTGGTTCAGTCCTGCAAACTGTGAAGTGCTTTTCTGGTTCTTTATACACACTGAATGTTCGGATTAAGTGCTTGATCACTTTAACTATGACTGCAGGGAGTCACGACAGCATCAGGGCCCCTGCCATGCACCGACTCACTGGATTAAGGCAGCATCGCCTTTGAGTGAGGAGGGCCGTGTTTTGTTCAAGGTTCAGACGGTCTGGGTTTGACGTGGATTAAAACTGGACTGCAGATATTTTGAGATCCAAAGGTCCTCATCTTTTCCTGTCAGCATGCCTTTAGACTCGCACAAGCATTGAGCAGGAGTGTTGTAGTAGCTGCCCAGATGACACACCATGGCATCAAAAACAGACCATTAACAGCCTCATCTGGACAGCAAAGGGAACTCCTTCCAAATAAAAAACAGTTATAACCACTTGGTGCAGACTCCCACTGCAACCTTTCTTCTTTTTTTTCTTTGTACAACTTTAAGGCAGGAAGTTCCACTTTTTTTTAAATAGGTCTCAGTCTTAAATTCATGCCTCCCTGCACAAGTTTGGATTTTTTTTTTTTTTTTTTTTAAATAGAGGACGGGGAGCCTGGAAGTAGTCTAGTGTCCATCAGGCCTGATCCACTGAAACCAAAGTCAACACTTTGTCATCCTAACGTGTTGTGCTATGCCATATAGATGAAGGTGTTTATATCGGTCTCATCCCGCTTTATGTACTTGTGATCTATCAGCCACTCAATCTGCTCCTTGATCATCTTCTTCTGTGGTAAAAACATGTTCTTTAGGATCTCTACCAGCTCCGTCTGCAGCTGGGCGTTGTTGATGCGCTTCCTCATCTTCATGATCTGGATTATGGCCTCCTGGGAAAGAAAAACATAAGGAAATTGCACTGTTAAACAGATGGATAACATTTTAGTCTGTAACTTAATACAAACAAAACCGCAAATGTCTGTTCAAAGTCCATGATGGGAAACGGAAGAGGATAACATTTATTCACAGTAGGTGGTGTTACATAAGAAAGGAGAGAGCCGCATTATCTTCAACTGCATGCTGCAAGCTCATCTCCCTACCTGTGTTCTTAGTATCCTGAGCTGGACGATGCCCTCGTTCTCCTCCTCTCTCATTCGCTCCGTGGTGAGCTGCAGCCGACCAATCAGGTTAATCTTCCCCCTTTTCTGAACCTTGGAGTTTTTTCTGTAAGGTTAAATCGAAAGCAAAAACCAATGCACTGGGTCAATGTACAGCTTTTAAATTAGACGTTAAAGGTACAAGAAACTTGATCTAGACTTCTATAGTATATGTAGATATTCTCTTTAGATGTTTTAGTCCCTTTAGATGTTTAGATTCTTGTCCATCACGCAAAACCATCAGGGAGGCTTCTGATCAGTCCAAATTCACTCTGCAGCAGGACAATGAGCCTGAACATACAGCCAGAGTCATAAAGAACTATCTTCAGGGACGAGAACAAGAAGGGGTCGTGCAACAGAGAGTCTGGCCCCAACAGAGTCTTGATCTTAGCACTGTGGAGACAGTCTGGGATCACATGACGAGACAGAGGATACTGAAACAGACTAAATTCACAGAAGAACTGTGGCAATCTTTGAAAAGCACTCATCCGTACACTGTTCGCTCTACAGAAGTCAGGAAAGTTTCATTCTTTTAACACTAATTAGACTAATCCAACATCAAAGGAGGCACCCAGGTGAAAGTGGTGTTCAGTGTTTGGACGTTTGATTCCCTGTGACTAAACTGCCCAACTTACATGAGAGAAAACTCCTGGTTGACGTAGAATAGTGTTCCTTCTGCAAAGTCTTTGGGTGAGGACACCACTGGGTCGTACAACAACACCTGCCGCTTCAGTTTGGGAAACGCCACCAGAGACTGGGAGGATGGAGAAGAACACGACCACTTCAATAACAAACAACCTCAACTGGAAAACGCAACACAAACAGCATTTCAGTTTCTGTTGTTCAGAAATGTGGAGCCAAATCTCCAGCTTTGTCCTCATCATCTGACATACATCTATCTACCCCAACCCCCACGGCTTCCTTTACCCAGAGAGTGCGTCGCAGCTCTGCATCCGGCAGCTCAGTGGCCAACTTGAGGTTTTCAAAGCTGATCCTCTCTCTGGGCCTCTGGTTCCATGCAAACAGCACAGCCAGCTGAAAGGTGGTCACCTCCAGATCATACTGGCCCACCTCATTCTTGAAGGTTATCTGAGGAAATGACAGACATTATATTTAGTCCATTTGCCAGGTTCTTTCACAAAGAAAAAAAATCAAGCACTGCAGCTTCAAATAAACTGTTTAGAAATTCTGACAAAGTTTAAACAAACATGGCTTTGATCAAAGCTGTCTACTTGCAATTATCACCCATAATGAGTTTTGGGATCTGATCTGCCATTTAAAGATGTTTATCTTTTACTGAAAGAAGAAGGTGGTAGGTGGATGATATGTATGTTTCTGTAAATAACAACTACACTCCTGAAACTAATCCAAACTAATCTGCTACTGGCATGTGAGACCATGCAGAAAAGTTACGCTCAAAAATGCCCTTTAATTTCCACACAAACTTAACAAAAGAAGAAATAAACATAAGAATTAAAACGGTATGATGCTTAGGTCAATGAGTAACTGTTAAATCTTCCACTAGTCACTAATTTTGTCCATCAGCTATTTGGCAGGTAGGGTACAGTGGGTTTATCAGACCTTTTTACAGCTGCGCTTAGAAATTTTGAAAGTGGAGTTTGTTGACCAGAAAACTGAAACAAAGAGCTAAAAGAGACCAAAAACTCTTAAGAGATATGTCCAGTATATGTGTGTGTGTGTCTTTCGGTAAAAATCTGTCGCACTCACAATGCCGTTGGACATGAGGTGATGCCAGTGAAGCTTCCTGCCACTGTGGTTCTTCTTATAGAAGTCTTCTACCTCTGGTATCAAATCCTCCAGTTCTGTAGGCAGAGAGACGAAAACCTTCTCGCTGCTCCTTGACCACGCTCCAGCATTCAGGATCTTTATGTTGACAGAGTCAGCTGTGGAGGAACATACAAGGACATCTTAATTATTATTGAATAAACATCTCAAACTTGTACAGAATGCATACAGGTGGACCTATGCTGCAATTACTACACAGATTTAATACTTTTATGCTTTTATGACCATTAAAGGTCCGTTAAATTCAATCATGACAATGATGCAGAACTGCGGGTGGTGCTGAATTAAAGGAACAGTTCAGCATTTTTGGAAATGTGCTTGCTTTTTTGCTGAGAGTTAGATCTCACTCTCACACCTGAGTGCTAAATATGAAGCTAGGACCAGCAGCCGATTAGTTTAGCTTAGCATAAAGACTGGCTAGCCCGCTCTGTTTAATGTGGGCCTGCAACTATCAATTATTATTAAATATATAATAATCATCTGACAAATCTGAATGATCTTTGTGATTAATTGTTTTGTCCGTGCACTGTCAAAAACAGAAGATACAAGAAGAAAGTGAAAATGCCAATAACAACTCCTGCTTAAATGTACTAAGACTAAGACTTACATATACTAAGCTGCACCTCTTACCTGGTAAAGCCAGTTTGTTATGTTTATGCATTTCTTTGAAAGACTGGTTGAGGTCCTCTGACACCTTGATGTCTTGAAACATCCTGGCCAGCTTGTTGACATAGTCTGCGGGCATTCCTACTTCCTGTTAGGCCAGATGACACAACAGTAAACAATTTTTACAGGTGGTGACAAACTCAAGTCTCAAGTAATTTCATTCTTATTCTATGAATACATTCAAACGACTTTTCAGATAAACAGAATGTAAACAGCACAGTAAATGTTGATATGACACACACTGGCTCCACCCAGTCCCTACCCTGAGCCACTCCACCATGTTCTCCTCTATCTCGCTGTCTGCTGAGATGTCCAGGATGAGCCGACGGGTCAGGTGGGCTTTATGGTAGCGCATGAACACGTCTTTGTTCTGTACATACTTCAACACTAACAGCTGTAAAAGAGCACACAGATGATTACTGAAACAAAGCATTTGGATTTTACTGACATTTTCTTTGTCAATGTCTAACCAATTTGTCACATGCAATGACATTATCGGTGCCAATGCTAACCACAGAGCTAATGAACACAGGTCTAGTAACAACAATAATACAACAAAAGAGACATACCACTTCCTTGAGCTTGGCCTCAATCTCCTCAGAGGTGAGCTTCTTGCTCAGTGGGGTCTTCCTCAAGAGCATGTCACAGTAGTTGGCCAGCAGCTCTGGACATTTGGACTCTGGCTGAGTTTTCAGACCTACCCTGTAAACACAAGAGAAAAAAGAAGAGCGTAGTCAGACATTATTTCCTTCATCATTCAAGTCAAAAGCTGAATCTCACACAGGGAGCATCTCTTACCCTTTCTGCTTCATTGGAAGTTCTAACTTAAATATAGTGGCATCATTCACAACAGCTTTGTATGCCTGTAAAGAGGTTGGAAAAACAGTTAAGAACATAATCTGGAAGGTGTATCCTACAATCAAGCCATAGTGTTAATGGTCATACTGGTAAAAGTTGAGCTCACTTTGTCTCTGGCTGTCAGGAAGCGTGGGTCGTCCTGAAAGGCTTCTTTCACCAGGCGACTGAAGCGGTTAAACAAGGTGAGCAGCTGCTCCACATATTTCTCTGAGTCCTGCAAAGAACAGGTGATACAAGTAATATGATGAGCGTGAAACTTCCCTCTTAATTTTTTTCCCTCTTAATCACTAAAAGTATTATATGGAGAAAAGTTAAATAGTTAGCTAAAACTAATGGATACATGGTGAAATAGCTAAAACAGCTGATAAACTGTTTAAATAATCTGCTTAAAGTAACAGCTGAAATAGATAAAAGTAATGAGTAAATAGTGAAAGTAGATTTAAATTAATGGATAAACAGTTGAAATAAATGGTTGACAGATTGCTAAAAGTAATGGATAATAATAATTTGCTAAATGTGAGCTAAATGCAGGGGGTGCATTTGAAAAAAGCTTGTTTTCAGCCTGTGTAATAATCAGTGGTTGTTAATTTCCCAGCCTCCTCAGCATATGTGTGTGAGTGACACTCACAGATGTGATTGTCTCGGCTGAGGCCACCATATCAGCCAGGCCAGCGCTCATGATGTGCTCCTCCAGGTCCTTCAGCATGGGCTCGATACCGTTGGGCACTTTGTCCATCAGAGAGAACATGAGATGCAGCTCTGTGAAGGAGGATAAAGAAATGTTATCACTTCCTAACGGCAGCAGCACTCTGAGCTTCAGGGGAGTCCATGGTAAACTAGTGGTCAGCTTAACTGCTATAGATAATAGACAATTACAAGGACTCTAAAGGGACAAAAACCAGTTGACCAAAAGTGAATGATATCGGTCAGACTGGTGAGTGTGAGTGTCCTATGAAATTAATGTTTATTGTTTTGTTTTTTCTATCCAGTAGACTAAATGTAAAAATAAGTTAGATATTAAATAATAATAACAACCATCAGCCAAAGCGCACAGGTAATTCCCTACTAGTGTTACCAGGCTCGTCTCACAGCATAGCAGTTAAAGTGTAAGCAGTATTTATATACTAAGCTTTTATTTGGCAGCTGCATTATGAAACTAGCAGAGGATGGACTACTTTAAAATCCATTACTGTGGATGCTCTTTGTCCACTTGCTAAATCAAACTGCAAGAGCACAGGCCTGGACTCTCACTCACTCACTCACTCACTCACTCACACACACACACACACACACACACACACACACACACACACACACACACAC
>JBBMJY010000004.1:19216495-19241579 GCA_037833715.1 Toxotes lorentzi | reverse complement strand
ACACACACACACACACACACACACACACACACACACACACACACACACACACACACACACACACACACACAATGTATTAACAAATCACGATGGGTGTTTAATGCGGCACAGACACAGAGCATGAGCTTAAATTATAAAAATGTTCTTCAAATTATACTTAAAATATAATTTTAAGATTATTATTATATTTTACATTTGAATCATGAAAAATGTCTGGAACAAAAATTGTTGCATAAGCTCATTTCCAAGTCCAAGTGGATTTTAAGCACCTGTGATGTGTGAATCTAAACTGAACTGCAATTTGAGCCTGCAAGGAAAGTGGAGAGAGGTTTGACAAATAGGAAATATGGCATGATTCTAGCACCTAGTGGCAATAAAGTTTAAGTGCCTGAAGTGCTTCCATGAGCGGTGTGTCTCAGCCTATGCTGCTTATCCAACTGCTAGTTGTGCTGATAAACAGCCCAAATCAGTGGCCAAACTACAATAATTAACTTCAACTTGTTTTTAAAACACCAGCATGCTTCTGTCCCTTTCACCTCCTGTAGTTCTCTTCTCTCTCTCTCCCTTCGTGCCCCACTTCAACTTTCCTGTGCACACCTCAGGAGGTGCGACTCACAGTTTGAAAGCTACTCCCCGACTATCCCCAGTGTATCATCACACATTGTTTTAAGAGGAGTGGAGGGAACACACATGAATGTTCTACAAGCACTCAGATGCCGGACACAAAGGTTTGGTCAGGGCTATTTCCTGTTGCAAACCTGAGCTGGCTGAGCCTTTGTTGGGAGCAGTCCTGCCGTACTCACTCTCTGTCTCATTTCGTTTGATCATGCCTGGACACTCGGCTAAGATGGTCTCCTTGAATGATGTTACCAGCGCATTGACGCAACACTCCATTAACTGGGAAGATAAACAGAGGGGAAACAATTCAACACATAAGGACAAGAGATATAGCATGTGCAGTATAATGATAAAAAATTTAAATAAATAATTTGATGTTTTGGGAAAAAAAAAATTATAAACTTGAAACTGAAAAGCATATAAAATGTGGAGACTGTAGAAATAAGTGTGTAAAACCAAAACAATTCTTTTGCAGTTTGGAGGAAATCATGTACACATCATAGTTTTTTTTTTTTTTTTTTATAATTCAAGTGCAGACTTGTTTCCAAATTAAGATGCGCAATACTGATGTGTAATACTCACTGCCTGTACAGAATTACAGTCACGTCTCGTCTCCAGGTATCGGAGTGCACGTTTCTCCTCTTCCCTCAGCTTTGAATCAGCCTGTTGAAAATATACAGCAAAGTGTGAAGATTTACAATATGTATTACATTTATACACATTTATTTCACATAAAGTACTCAACAAAATCTATCATAAAAACCATGATAAGTATCTATTTCTGGTTTGAAAAATTAAATGTTCACAGCAGGCACATACAGCCCCAGAAGACAAACTACTGTACCCCTCTACCAGAAAAATAAAAAATGAATAAAAAAAAATCATTCCCCATCACTCCCCCTGTAAGATTAATTTTAGCCAAATGGGGCTTCACCGTGTCGATGGCACAGGCATTTTTAAAACAGAAACATAATCTTGAAGGGTCGTAAGAACACTATCAATGAAACTGATGCTATTCCACAAGTGGGTTAATTATCTCTAACAGAAAAACATTTTCCAACTGAACATCTTCATAGAGACACAGTATTAAATCTAGAACAAACTGTGACTGTTTTTCAACCGAAACTGAACCTTTCTAGCCCATGCTGTGTTAAAGCAGACAAAATGCATCAGCTTTTGCCAAAATCATCAAAACAGGGAATAGAAGCCTCAGGACTCAAGTTTCTGCTTCATGCTTTAAGATGTCATGTCAGGACAGCAGTGAACTGACGGTGGATTTCCTTCAGCTTCAGCAGAGAGCAGGCTGGGATTGACATACAGAAACCATAGAGAGTTTCAGACTGAAATGGTTTCAGAGAAGAAAATATGATATATCAACTACTGACTACTACTATATAGTTATTATAAAAATGCATTTATGTCTCATCTTCATGGCATTGTTTTTTCCCCATTTTTGGATAGAGATTGGCTAGAAAAGCATGTTAATCAGCAGTGTCAGATACATATTTAATCAACTGGCAGGAAATAGTGATTGAGAAAATAAGATTTCAGAGCTTCTAAATACTTCTATGACTCATACTCACATATTTCATGTAGTTTTGGACCCCATTTTGCTGGAGGTAGGCGGGCGCCTGTGTTCTGTAGAACCTCTCGGTAGAATCCATGTACGCCTTCTCAAAGTTGTCCCTGTAGATCTGCAGCTTGTCATCGGGGTTGGAGCACAGGTTCACTGCTCAGAGAAAAAATAAATAAATAAATAGTGCAATTACAAAGGGATTTGGAGAAATCAACAAGTGAGTGGATCAAGAAAAAATATTGAGGGCTGGACAGAGCTGCCCATGATGTTTGAACTACAGTATGCAGAGAGATGTTTGGACATGGACATTGTGCACATTATTGTGCCACTGCTATGTACTAATACCTCCTTTCAGAGAAGAAGAACCAGACTTGCAACCAAGAGTTTGGTTCTGGATGAAGTCTTGTTCTGGACAAAGACTTAGATTCACACCAAAATAAATCTATACTGAGTGGGATCCCAGGCTGAACTCACGGATCCATGAGCCTCTCTGAGTTAAGATATTGGAGCAGTAAGGTGACCTGTGTGACTGTATCTCACCATAGGACTCTCGCACTCCGATGACGAGCTGGGAGTCAAAGGCCTCTCCCAGCCTCTCAGCGTGGACGAGCTTCATGGCGCTGTCTTGTAGCCTGTTTTTAATATTGGAGAAGATGGACTCGTTCCATGTGTCAAGCATCAGCTGCACAGAGAGGACAGAGATAGAGATGCAGAGAATGTAGTATTACTCATAGTATGATGTCAGTGTACATACATGACATGCACCATTAAGCCACAGAGAAATAAAACAAACAAACACCTATGAACTCCCACTCCCGCTCCTCCTCACCTTGCGGACGATGCTGTCCTCCACGTTGGATTTCTTGTTGCTTCCTTGCTTGCCCATCAGAGTGATCTCCAGCTGGCAGAAAGGCTTGGGCAAGATGTCACACTGTGTGAAGAACTTCCTCCACTCCACTATGTAGGCCTTCAGCAATGCTGTGTCATCCTGGTGACTCAACACCCGCTTTGAAAAAGTGAGAAACGCAGGACAGCGATGATTAAACGCCTGCAGAATGTAACTGACAGACAGATATGCCAGATTTTTAGCAAGAACAATAGTTTATGATAGTGAGCATTACAAAGCGACGGTCAGTTAAAAAAATATCCACCTTTAAAACACCAGCACAGTTATTGATGCTAAAAAAGTTTAAATGTTGAGCATTTTTCTTACTGCTGTACACAATTCAAACAGTAAATACTTCTGGTGAAGCATGCCATGTTAAGATCTAGATTTAATATTAGATCTTTAATCAGCTGAAATTGTGCTGTTCTGTTTTCAACAATGAGAAATGGAAATAAATGCTAACAGAATCCAAACTGATTGAACAGATTAATAAAGCGAGTGCACAATTCAGGGGAAATTTTTAAGAAATCTTCCAGAACAAGCATCTGGCAGTTAGTTAAAAGCAGGTCTTAAGAAATGTGATGCAGCATTTAATTGTCATACAAGCTGAAAAAAAAGCACTGGCTGATAAATGCTGCCAGAAATATTGTGAAAGAGATTCTTTAATATCCCATGTGCTGTACGTAAACACAAGTGAATCACAGCATCTGTGCCATTGTGAAATCCCTCTTTGATTGTTCAAGCACAAACGATCTCAAAACACATCCTTGCCCGTAATTCATCTTCTCATAAAAATAAAATAAATGATGGATTAACAGTCAACCAGGACATGCACAGTGTCTGATTTAGTCACAGTATGTTCCTAGTCTTACTGCTTGTGCTTGTTTGATGAAATCTAGAATGTCCTCTTTGAGAGCCTGGTGGATCTTAGCTGGACCTTTGTCATCCCACAGACATACAGCATGGACATCCCTGTGGAAACAAAGAGGAGACACAATCTTACCTATCCCCGTTTTGCTGGATGTCAGTGCCAAAGCAGACAAATTAGGGTAAACTTACGAGAACAGGTCAAACCACTGTTGCTTGGTGACGGACTCCTGCCGCAGGAGTTTCAGTACTATGGGACGCATCAGGTCCCATTTATCCTCAAACTGAAGGGAGCCTTTGTTCTGGAAGCACACATGAGGAAAGTGAACTGCATGATTCAAACTGTTCTGATCTTTACAGAAGGTAAGACTTGTTCATCATCAACATTTAAAACACTGACAACACCAGAGAAAAACAAAATATTATTTAATTTATATTATTTAACTACAATTTAACATTATAAAGTGATATTTCTCCTGGTCAAGGTTACAATTGTTCCAAACTCTCTCAAACTCAAAAATCTGGCATTTTATTGTTTCCTTAAACCATACCAAACCTCTCAGGTTATTTACCTAAACAGTAATTGTTACTTAAAAACATTATCACAAAACAACAACACAAAAAAGTAGCAAAAACAGGACTTTGTACAAAGAATCTCAAAATAAGGAAATTCTCTATGTTAGACTCTTGTGGAGTAATCTAGTAACCTGATCGTCTGTGCACAGCATTTATATCGCCTGACTGATTAACGTCTTTATTACTCTTAACTTTGGTATGGGGCTGGATTAACCTGCCAATTAATTTCTCAATTCTCAATTGTGATTTCTCAGTAAAATTAGATTTTAGCTGAATTTTCCCAAGTGGCCTAAGTGTATTGTGCATTTTTGGTATTCTGGAGTTTTTATCAATTAATTGGATTCTTTCTGATAAATCTGGCACACATAGATGTGTGACAAAATAAAGGAAAATCTGAATCAGTGAGTCAAAAAATGTGGAGAAACTTAAATGTAGATCTTTCCATACAGGCACCAGGGCTGTGAAGAATTTAATATGTGTGTACAATATGATATGCTACAGCTTTCACAGTCACTTGGTCTGAATACTTTGCAGGTTCATTAATGTTTGAAGGCAAACAGCATCAATGTATAAAATAAGAATAATGCTTACGTATGGTTGTTTTCTAGAATATTAACAGCAAAAACATTACACAGTACATTCAATATATAGAACATACCATTTGCAGCTGTTTTATAGTATGGGATGGGGACACATAAAATGTCTTTCATGTTCCATTTGAAAGACAGACTGTTAGTTTTGTTATTTTGTAGTTTCCCGGCTGAGATAATCTTTATGCCAACATCATCATTTTACAGACATGACAAAGTTCCCCTCCAGAGCCACAGAAGAATATATTATGCAACTATTTTCACAGACTGGCGAGTACCTCCATGACCTTTATGTGCAATCGGGTGGAGTTCCTGTTTAATGCGCTGGATATTTGCTAAATTTCAGGATTTAGGGTATGGACAACAGTCAGCTGACTGTGGTGTAATTACACACGACTGGTCTAAACCAGGGGTCAACAGTTAGCTTCAACCGTGGACTGCAGAGTATGTTCTCTCTTTAAGAATAAAACTTATTTAATAACACTTAAAGGGCAGATGCTATTTTCCCATGAGCTCAGAGTGCTAACAGAATTACAGCAGCTTATGCAACTGTAAAACTGATTTGGCAAAAAATACACTGATCAAAAATAAAATTCAGGGTTGGATGAAAACACTATTGTTACTGTTGCCTTGAATTTTATTTTCTTTTTTTATATCAGCACACTATTATCAGCTATTATCTATTATAGTGCTAATGTTTGCTAATATTTGTTAAAACAAAGTCATGTTTGTTGGGATTTATATGAGCCGGCAAATTACATTGTTACCTAAAGTGGAAGTGTGAAAAATTAAGCAAAAGTTTTGATGCAAACCATGAAAGGGAAACGGAATAAATATTTAGTTAAAGGAACATTAACTAGAAGAACATAAAAGAGACTGGATGTGTGTGATTGCCGTCATGTTGGTACAATGCACCCAGGGACACCACAACAGAGCTGGGAATGGGTAATATGCAAGCGTACATGCATATTTTGGAAACGCTGTCTGTCCAGCATATACAGATGCTGTTCCACCCCGCAAAAGACTTCTGTTTTGACTGCAGTGTAATTTTCTATAACCGGCACACACCTGTAGTGTGTGACTCCTGGCCGGTGTGTCACCTCTCCTGCGCCTCTGCTTGACTGTGTGAATTATTACTGAATTACTGAAATAGCAGCAGAGGATTAAGGCTCACTCAATGCACAGAAACGAGAATTGCTTCTGGCAGCCTTTAGCATGCCTTTCAAGGGGCTGGTCAGCTACAGCCTCCTGAGCCACTGACAGACAGATGATATGAGATTTGTAGCTAGCGTATGCACAGACTATGATTATATATTAGCGCAAGTTGAGCTAACGATATGTCTCCCACCCGTTATCAGTCCCGTTGTCTCTCCGTCTCCTCCGTGTCAACCCCTTTCCTTCACATTTAGCTGTGTTGTAGCTATCCTATTTAGCTAAAATCACTGATATGCACTTAGCTAATGTTAGCCAGATGTAACTTAACTGCTCCTTGCTGAAGTCAACACTGACAGCACAGCCGCGCACAGGTGCAGTGTGCTGTTCGTTAAGGTTAGGGCTAAACGCCGACATTACAATCCACAAGTGACAAGCACTCCGGCGAGCGATAAAAACAAATAATTGAATTGAAGTAGGTCCTACCTTTAGCAAATTAGACGTCGCCATGTTCCCTCAACTTATCCTCTCGTAAAGTCTCGCGAGAACTGCACGACGGATGAAGACGAACCTTACCACATCACCGGCTCTTTCTTAAGGGATTTGAGTTACACGCAAAAAGTAATCATAAATAAATATTAAAAGCATTTAATATTTTTTTTTTATTTATTTACATAGATTGTTTCTTTTATGACCCTTTTCTCAATTTCTTGCCCTCACCATTTTTCCTGAACATTTTTTTCTGCCGCAATATTTGTTAATGTGTAAGTGAAAACACTCATAGACTCATAGATCACAGTTTCTACAGTAAAAAAGATACATACAGACAACATAAATCACAAACTGACATCTACAATCAACAAAAAAACAACCAACCAAACAAATAAACAAACAAACAGTGTCTCTCCCCAACAGTAGCACCAGTAGTGGTGACTACTGTGACTACTGAGCCAATACCACATTTAATACTGCTATAGCTATTTCAACTCTTTACCTCATAGTCTATCTTTGAATGACCTTTAGTCCACTTTTAGCAATATCTGGTAAAGGTTAGAGAGGCAGAGTAACAGGCAAACTGTACTCACTAGCACACAGGGGATAAAAGTGGAGGTAAGAAAACGATATTTGTACAGCTTCAAGGACGGTTGTTTCTTGCAATCAGTATGATGTTTGTTATCATTCTTTCTCTGTCTGATAGTCTCGGTCAAATGCTTTCTGAAAGAAGCAATAGGGATTTTAACCTTCATATAAGGAAAACAAGTGCGTATTTTGCAGCAGCACCACGAAGGTTGGGATATGGAAGTGAAAAATGTCTGAAGAAATGAAAGGCAATGAAGGTTCAATAAAAGTTTCAAGACAGCTGCTGGAGACGAGAGAAATTTTTGTCAAATCAATAAATTCTCACCAGTAAACCCAAAATTCATTATTAACCCCTATTCACAACCTGTGGTCGAAGAAGGACTTCACTGCTTAGAAGCTGCTTTACTTAAGTAGAACTAGCAACATCACAATAGAAAAGCCCTAAATTACAAGTGAAGGATGATCACAAAGAGACTCTGTCTCTTTTTTGATAGATTTGTGTCTCTGTGGTCAATTTGCATCTCTTTGCGGTTATATTTTTTTACTTATGTAACAATTTTAATACGGGATTTTTGCCTGTAGTGGACGTGGTATTAGTATCATTACTTAAGAGAAGGATCTGAACACTTCCTCCACCACTGATCGGTATTTTAACAAACACTTACATAAATGTAGTGGTACAAGATTTATTGTACATGAGTAAATTCGGTTTTTTTTTCCATAAAAAAAAAAAACCCTTATCAGACCAAGTTTGATTGCGTGGTGCCGACGTCATTAAGCTTTTCTTCAACCAATCAGAGCCCAGGAGGCGGGGCCGGATAGCACGAGGTTAGATTGATTTACTCGGGATGCTGAGATGTGGCACCTCGTGGACGGCAGTTCGGTGCTATTTTGACAAATATTACAATTAATCGCATTTGGAGAATTTCCCCACATTTGTCATGACTGAAGAAGAAAAAGTATGTACACATAGATTGTTTTTGTTTCTTGGAATTATGCCTCTATTTATGTAACGTTTTTATTTAGCTATTGGTAGTTTAGAGAAGCCCAATGAAAAACGTTGTCACTCGTCCATAGAACACGGTACACCAAACTTCATTGGAAAAAGTGACAGTTTAAGATTGCTGTGGTTACTGCCGGTCATTCGTTCATGCTTAAATATAATTTAACTCATATTATGAGTCACTAGGGGCTACATTTAAAATCGGGATATATGTAATCTGATAAGTTTTGTTCATAATACCTAAACATTTCGGAATTGTTCACCCGCCAATTTGAATCATCGCTTTACCGGCGTAGTTTAGACTATAAACAATTGGGTTTTAGAATTCGGAGACTCTGGAGTCATATTTGTCAATACAGAGGACAACGGCAACTATACGGCTCAGTGAGGACCATAATTTTAGTGAAGAATGGTCCTGGCACTTGACATTCCTGTTCTGCTTGGGTAGTCTGATGAATACAGGAAGTGTAAAAGACTCAATTTTGATTTTTTCCCCCCAAGGTTTTATCTTTCATTTCTTCCTTTATTTTTCTCTAGGTTTAGGTCTCAAAGAAATGGAAGGGCATGTAGAGGAGAGACTGTGTAGGAAATGGAGGGTTGCCTGTGGCGTGTACAGTTACAACTTGAAAGATGTCTTCACATGGTGAGCACCGATCCAGCTGTCTACTAAAAGATATGTCAATATTTGCTATAGTGAACCATTTCTAATTTATCGCCACTGAATTGTTAGTCACTGCGAGTAATGTTTTCACAGAAAATATTTTAATGCATCACAATAAAGAAAGCACAGGTGTAAATAATAAAATAAACTATGGCTGAGTTCCATTTAGCTGCTTCGCTTTCAGGGTCCTGGTATTTTGAATACTGGTTCAGTGTCATACTGTCACATCTTATTGTGACACTTGAATAAAACTGAGCCATTGTGTGTTATTAGTAACACCTGTGCTTTTTCTATTCACATGAATTATCCTTTATTATCCAAGTATGTTACCTGTATGTGTAAACATACTTGGATATAAAGGATTCTTCTAGAACTACATGGCATTCACAGCAGTTAAGATTTTGCTCTATACACAGCATGTTCATCCTACCACTTTTATCTTTATGGATTAAAACAACATCAGTAATGTAAATAAAGCACATCAAATAGTAAAAGAATATTAAAATATATGTGGTGTTGAAGCATAATATGACCATTTAGCACAAAACAGTGGTGAAAACAGTTCTGTCTAAACCACTTGCACAGATTAAAAGCCCCCATGACATCTAAAGCAGAAGCTTTAGATGTCATGGGAGCTTCAAAAAGAGCTCCATTCAGTTTGACAGTTTGGAAAGTCTTTCAGCCAAACTAATCTGATCTAATGTGATGGACATTAGTGGGGCAAGGAGAGAAGAGAATAATTGAGAAATATGGCAAAGTTCACTTGAAAGACATAATCATAAGTTTGAGAACATTACGCTAGATACCAAGAGACAGTGTAATAAAAGGAACTGGATAACTCACTGAATATGACAGGTTTAAAAACACCTGAGCAAGGATGCTATTACATTTTTATTACATCTAGGCCTACTCTCATATAAGCAGAGTCATTTTATACATTTCTAGCCACTAAGAGAAAAGCTCAATCCTCCCCGCTTTGACTCTCCAGGCGTCTGCTGAAGACCGTAGTCATGGGCCAGGTCTTGTCCCTGCTGATCTGTGGGACAGCAGTGAGCTGTCAGTACCTGGCCAATGCCGGGGTGGAGACTCCCATGCTGCAGAGTTTCCTCAGCTACACCCTGCTGCTGCTCGTCTATACGACCATTCTCATCACACGCAAAGGTCAGGATAAATAATTAAGCAATTTGATGCAACATCCATGCGGGACTGGTTAGTGTCATTACAGTTCCACATTTATTCTATTTATAGTTTTAGTTTAGCTTTGTTATATATCAGATTGAATGAGACAGCCTACTGGTAGGAAAGGGGATGTCCACCATAGTGGAGTATTGGAATTGTTTGTCTCCTGTTTACCAGAAAAAGCTCCATGCTTTTTACAGTTTGGGCGCTTGTCACCTGAAAGGACGCAAATGTGTGAGAATACTGTTCAGAAGTAGCTTTTGGAGAAATACTTTTCTGTAAAATGTGACTTTTCTTATGGACAGACCGTTATGAAAATGTTTCTCTTCCATTCCCATTCCTACTCTGAAGTGATTTTTTTCCACAGATGAAAGAGGCATCATACAAATTTTAAAAAGCAGGTGGTGGACGTATTTGGTGATGGGTCTGGCAGATGTGGAGGCGAACTATGCAGTTGTGAAGGCGTACCAGTTTACCACCCTGACAAGTATCCAGGTAAGAGGAAACTCATGCTGTTGGACTCATCACTTTGTCTTGTACGTGTACATCACAGTGACTTGGTTATGGGTGTATTAAACACTGTACATAGCATATGGTTGATATCAATATTCTGACATTACTAAAAATAGCAAATAGCTTTTCCACTAACAATTTTTCACAGTATCACAAAACCAAATCTTAAGTATTCAACTAAAAACATACAGTATATAGGATAGACTTTATGGATAAGTTTGGCAGAAGCACTCAGACTTTATCAACAAGTCAGTATAATCTCTGTCTGTCATTGTGTGTTTCAGCTGCTGGACTGCTTTGTGATCCCAGTGCTGATGCTGCTTTCCTGGTTCATCCTGAAGACTCGCTACAGGCTGGTCCACTTTATAGCCGTGATGGTGTGTTTGCTGGGGGTGGGAGCCATGGTAGGGGCCGACATTCTGGCCGGAAGAGACCAGGGATCCAGTAAGGACACATTTTCATCATTTGTATTTGTGCTGAAACATAATGTCAAACTTTATCACAGTGTATAGCAGTAGCAGGCTTGTGATCTCTTCAGTCAGTGTGAGACTCACAGAGCGTTATAAGAAACTGAAGTTATGCTTTAGAGTTTTTGTTGCTTTTGTGCTGCTCTCCTAATTTGTCTTCTTGTCTCTTTTTTTGAGTTGTCTTCATTTGAAAGGAACGTTGTACTTCTTCATTGAAAATGAATGTATAAATTGTTAGTAGTACAACTGTCTTTAACTGCCCTTCTGTCTCTGTGCAGCCAGTGACGTTGTGCTGGGCGATGGTTTGGTCCTACTCAGTGCCACCCTCTATGCCGTATCCAACATGTGCCAGGAGTACACCGTGAAGAACCTGACCATGGTCGAATTCCTGGGCATGATGGGCCTTTTTGGGACTGTCATCAGTGGCATACAGCTGTAAGTTACTGTTCAGCCATATGTCTAGAAGGGAACCAGAAAGCTAGAATAAAAGGTACATTGCGTATAGTAGTTTTATCAGCAAATGTCACATGTGTGCAACAAAATAGAAGGAAATAGGGAAAACAGTTAATGCTGGATCAGCTACATTCCGGGCTGTGAAGTCCAGACAACATATCATTCATGAGAATGTGAGAACAATAGTAAGAAGCAGTCTTAGGTTAACTGTTTCCGATTGGTTTTGCAGGTTTGATATAGTAAAGTAGATAAAACCTAAACTGGGACCAAATTTGGGCTCCATCATCCTCTCTGTCTTTGAGGCTTTTTAAATTTAGTTTTAAAGAATCAAAAGCAGCATCTTGCCATTTTGCCATTAATTGAGTTGAGGTGAGGATCTTAAAAGTGTTTCTGATTTCTTAACTAATGTTTTCAGAGTCATTGATTTTTATTTATTTATTTATTTTCCCCCCCACAGTCTTGGTTAGCATTTTAGCTCTCTGTTTTGGTTGCACATTTTACAAAGCACATTAGTCTGTCTACATAGAAGCCCTTACTCTTGGTCTTTGGGACCAAAACCTGATCTTTTATACTTAAAGACAGATGAAAACACTTTCTCCTGTCAGACTCATCTGTATCTGTAGTGGACATCACATCATCCCTGCTTTAGCCTTATCACAGGAAAATAAGAAAATTATACTGTAATACGGAAAAAAACTGAACAATTCTTTTCTTTTTTCCTTTAAAGTGTTTTCCCCGGTGTCCTAACTTTATGTTGCTTGGCATTACAGAGTTGTACTGGAAACTCATGCAGTAGTGGCAGTAAAATGGGGCCTTCGTATTTGTAAGTTAACTTTCTATCTTGTTAAATTAGAGTTCTGATAATTCTCGATGACTGTAGTGGAATAGAATCACAGTGGCTGAAATACAACACAACCTTCTCTAACTAAAGTCCATCCATTGTGTTCTGCAGACATGCTGTTTGCAGTCTACGCCCTGTGCATGTTCGCACTGTACAGCTTCATGCCTGTGGTGGTGAAGATGACCAGCGCCACTGCAGTCAACCTCTCCCTGCTCACCGCTGACCTCTTCAGCCTCTTCTGTGGCCTCTTCCTCTTCCACTACACGGTGAATGTCATTAAGAAGCATCACCGTGTTAGCAGCTGGTGCTATAATGTTGCCGTCTGGTACTTTAATGGGCCTCAGAATGTTTTTGTTTTGTTGTTTAAAACCCCTTTTTTTTATTGTTGTACATGTCCCGTTTAAGGAGGAAGCATTCTTATATTGTTAGTTTATATTGATCTGTTTTTGTCTCAGGACAGCAGGACTTGTTTTTGTATTTTGTTTTTGTAGCAGTAGCAAGTTTTAGAATAGATATTTTAAAATACTGTTTGACACATCTTGAAAAATGTTAGTAACATCTCTATTTTGTGTCTTGTCCACAGTTTTCAGCCCTGTACATCATCTCGTTTGTCGTCATCACCGTGGGTTTTATAATGTTCAACGCTGTTCCCACATACGCTGCTTTACCTGAGGACGACCCCGCTGAAGTGTTTTCTGATCGCCCAGTTGAGAGCTCCTCAGACCACCTGCTGGCAGCACACAGAGACACTCCGAGAACTGAGACACTGACCGCTGTCGCAGCACTATGACCGAAACTGACTGAAGGCAGGAGAAGGCCTTTCTGTTATAAGATAAAGGCAGATAGACCACAACACTCAGAAGTGTGTCTGACTGAAGAGATTATTTTTTGTTCCATTACACAGTAGGTCTGTTGACAGAGGTGTGTTTTAGCGTTTACATTATTACAGAAGTACACCTTTTCTTGTACTTGGGCCAGAAACGTATTTTTCAGTTTTGTATTACAGTCTGGTTGCTGGTGGCCTTTAATGGTTTGCATCAACACTTTTCATTCCAATTTATGTTGCGTCCTTTTTTAAAAAGGTAATTCTTTATAACCAGTTATGAAAATTCACCTGTTACCGCACTTGCATTGGCCGTGTTAAACACAAGCAGTGCACCAGTATCACTGGTATTTATTGCCCCTAAACTGAAGTTACTTGTCAATCCTCCTTTTTTTTTTAATATTAATATATTTAATTTTTTTACAAAATTCATCTTTGGTGCAGTTACAATCCACTGTATTATGTCATTGTTTTTGAATTTGCACAAAGACCAGTGACAAAGTTTTTATTATACTTACGTTGCCTCTGCTACTGTTACAGTTTCCACATTTATATAATTTGAAAATCTACCAAATATACTGTAAATCACATGGCTTTTATTGCCTTGTATTGCCAAAAGCAAAGCATGTTAGCATGCAGCAGGTGTTTTTACTGTTTTATTAATAAATACATTTTTATATTCTCTTGGGATTACATCATTTTTTGGTTAATTTCAACTTTTAATGTGCTTGTTTTGTCATTTTAATAAAAGGACAACTACAAGTCTGTCTCAGTGCTGCACTCACAGCTTATTGCACTTACTCCATATGGTCAAAACTGGATTTGTGCAGCTTTAAAATGAAAAGGCATCCATCTGCAGCAGGCAGTGGTATGTTACCAATGTGCTGGTTTGTCATTTAAAAGTCTGTATAGGACTGTCAGCAGAAATGAAATAATGAGATGAACGATGAAATAAATTCAATAATGCAGCTGTATCTGTAGATTTGACAGGATCAAATCTTAGTCTAATGGTGTTTTAAAGCCTTCTCTGAAGAAAGTGAGAACAAATTATCTATGAATTGGCCATAGTGCTGTGTTGATTGAGGTTTTGACCCTTTGTACTGTGCACTGCATTGCCATGCTGTAGCTTTTAGACTGGACCTCCTCAGCCTCAGTGACTGTCATCATGGAGGAAAAGCAGACGACTGTAGCCGAGTGAAGAGGATCAAAGGCTGCACCCCGCCGCATCCTATCGTTTGTTTCGCCTGTTACTGTTCGAAATCGGTGAGAGAAAATGCTGTTTATTATATCTTCGATTTTATGGCGTGAATTTCATGTGCAGCCGACGTTAAAGGAGTAGTCTGTTGCCACGGATTATGCTCAGTGTTAGTGCTTCGGTGTGCTAGAGACGGTCGGGCAGTAATCGCCAGGCTTTACAGGATCATGCGTCTCTGAAGGGCGGAATAAAACGTCCGTGAGGCTTGAAAACAGTTTTCCCCTGTGTGGTTTCTGTTTCGTTACACCGACTGTAGCTCAACAGAACCGCCGGTGGGAAACGTATTGAAACCGAAAGCCGCAGATTGCATGCGCGTTAATTCTTCAGCACCGCGGACAGCTCCGGAGCTGCGCGCCGGGCCTGAGCGCTCCTCTCGGCCTCATCCACAAACCTGACGCCGCTAAGGTCTCCTCTGTTTCCAGGCGATCACTCAGCACAGACACCACCGAGGACACCTGAGAGGTGACAGCGGCCAAGATGAAGCATTTTCTCAGGTAAAGAGACGCCAGTGAGACTCCACTGTTTCAGGGTTTGATTTACATTATTATTCTTCACCAAACGTGAAGGAATTTATTGTCGCCCCCGCCCCCCTTTTCTAAGCCTGTCTGCCTGTGTTCATCTTCGATCCACTGTAATGAGTTGTTTGTACCAAATATTGCAGTAGACCGTATATTCCCAGTTCTCTCATTTGAGCTCTTCACAATCGATTACGATATTGTGTGGCCAGAAAGTGGCTGTTGTGGTGTAAACTGGTTTGAGTGGGTCGTTTAGAGAGGAGGCCTCTTACTTGTGGAACACATCTAAACCAAGTGCTCTCCTTTGGCGTGTCTATTTATAGTTCTGTTCTGTCTATTGCTGCATACATGTGAGTACATTTGTCTGCACTTTAAAATGCAGGACTTTTATGTTATGACAAACACCTTATGTCATGATTTAAATAGCACATTATAGTGTTGTTGGCATTGGCATTGCTTCATTAATGACTCTTGTGGATATATATATCATACACGTTTTTTAAAAATTCAAATTCATGCATATATTTGCATAAACTACAATACTGCGATATTCTCGGGTGTTTTGCTTCCATAGGCAAACACAAAAATAGGCAAGCATAAAAAGACATTGAGACACAATGTAAAAGGAACATAAAACAATAAAAAAGACATGGAAAGAGGATTTAAAAGAGTATAATAAAATAGAAGATGGAAATAAACTCAATGGAATAAAACAGATAAGCCAGGAGAACAAACGTTACAAGATCTGAGTGAATCGTGCCAACTTTAATTCAAGGCAGTGGAAAAACAGAAAAGATTTAAACCTTTGTTGGGTGAAGCACAGAAACTGAACTTCTGCAAATATATGCAGGATCTGGATAATTCATAATGTAGCAGCAGATCTGAAATGTTTTTCATTTCCTCCAATTCAGACCTCATTTCCAATTAATCCTATTGTTTCCTGTCCCCAGTTTCTTTTCCTGTTGTCTGTGATGCTTCTCAGGAGAATAAATCTGTTGGAAAACATTGCACATTTTACTCCCTTTGCTCTTGTCTCAAAGATATTTAGCTTCATTTACTTTTAATGAACAGTGGAGGCCAGTAGAGGCTGCCAAATTGTTTTTGCTGACGGCTGTGTTTGTTTACAGTAATTATTCTAATGTGCTAAAATGAATGTGGTAATAGTTAACTGATGTAAAAATGATTCATGTAGCACCTTTAATGGCTTTGGCTGATCACAGAGCTCTCCATTGATTTCTCCATGTCAGTTGGGGAACTTGCAGGAATCAGATTTTAAAAGACTTTAGACCTTTAGTCTCTGTTAAAGGAATCAAAAAACTGCTGTCTGGTAAATGCCCTCGTCTTTCAAATTGTGCATCTTAGCAAAGGCTTAGGTTTGATTTCGGAAATGTGGGGTACACAGTTAAGTCAGAGGTTCGTCAATTCAAAAACATAAAATACATTTTATCCTATCAATCTAGCAAATAAAGTATGATGAAATTGGATGTTACACTTTCCATAAAAATCTTGTAGCATAACAAAAAGCCTTTGGTTGCAGTGGAACCTGTCAATCCCCTGATCATCCCCCCTTTTCTTGGTGCTCACTTTCTTGAAGGTTGGGAAACTGACAGTGTCTATATGAGCTGTTTAACATGCCACTCTCATCCACAGGCTTTAAGGAGAGGAATTAATCCTTCAGGACTGTACTGGTGATCACTTAGCTTCTTTTTGTTGACAAAGAAGATGATGTGTTAGCCGTGATCCCTCAGCATCAGAAGGATTTATTTCTGCCTGTAAATGTTGTAAATGCTGTTCCACAAAAAACCAACAAAGAGGGAAGTTGTTAGCCCTAATGATTAAACAATAAATGACCTTCTCTGGATCTTTATTAATAGAGGATCATAAAAGCAGGTGATACAAGTGTTTAGATTAGAACAACATTACACATGTTCTCTTTCTTGCTTCCTAAAGTTCAGTGCAGATAGATTCCTCCACAGTTTCTTAATGGGTCAATCTGCATTTCCCAAGACACACATCTTCATTTCTGTTCTCAGTGTCACCTGTAAAAATAGCACACTTTGATCTGCTGCACGTCTCCCCTGGTAGAAAAGCGAAGCACAATTTTCTGAGTTTCTTTTCTTTATACAGTATCTTCCTCCCTGCTCCTCCTTTTTTTCTTGTAGTGTCATGTCTTCACTTTGTTTCTCTTTTCCTTCCTCTTTCTCTACATGTGGGTATTTGCTCTCTACAGTGATTATTAAAAACTGAAAATTAGTCGACAATACATTTATCTTGGAGTTTTACTGCTCCAGTATGCTGACCTGAAAATTTCTAGATTAGGAACAAATAATGATAAGAACAAGATCTCTTTACTGAGGTGAGTACAGTGGGTTGAAACTCAACATTGATTCTATCCTAAACAAATATCTCATGCGTCTTAGTTGCTATCAACAATTAATTTTATTAATTAGATTTATATGATAAAGCAAAGTTGTAGATATCTGTTTTTCTTCTTCATGACAAAATACATTGATCAGTCAAAACCAGAAACAAACCTGGAAGGTGGAGCAGGAACCCTGGATTGTTCTCCTCTTTAGGAGTGTTTGTCAGCTTAGGTGAAATACGCCCCGTTTGCTTTGTTAAAATGCTTTTCTTTTTTTTAATTTCAGATAATTCAGTGGGTTTTAAATGGATAATTACTTAGCTTAAGAAGTGAGATAGTGGACAGCAAAAGCAACTTCTGAAGAGGGGTCATGAGTAGACATAGCTTGGCTGTGAAGGGTCACAAACCAAGAACCAGTGTTCTATATCTATATACTGCATTCTGTCTTTCTTTCCATCGTCTAATTCCTCCTCTCCTCTCCTCTTCAGAGTGGTGACCCAGTTCTTCGTGTTCCTCTACTGTAAATTACTGTGGCGGGGCCTGAAGTTTGTTGTCAGGAAGTTTACAGGACGCTGTGAACTGCAGCGAATCTGCTACAAAAACAAGCATGGAGCCCGCAGGACCCTCAAGATAGGTAGGCCCAGATCCTGCCTGCTCATTGCCTTACATTTGTTTATTATTTGAGTTTATTTAGTTCATTACACCAACCATCATTTTATAACAGCTTTACACTGACAGATGGCTCCAGCAGTATTTTAATGTCATAATCTTCATGTTCAAATCTGACTGCATATTTATATTAGAATTTAATTATATATAGTTCATTTTTATTATTCTGGCTTTTAGAGGAACCATTTTCAATTCCTTGATCTTTTCCCAGGTCATGATTCATTCATTCATAACTCCATTCAGAATTTGAACTCAAGACATGCATTTTTCACATCTGTCATGAGGCAAATCGTGTTATCTGAAGCTTGTAAATAGAGCTGATTTTCATATTACCATTTGCACTTGTCTTACACTTTGCGACCTTTTCCTTCCAGAGTCGTCTCTGAGGTACTCCAAGAATGAGGTAAGAGTCTTTAAACCTACAAACATGCTCGATATACATTATGTCTAACGCACCACTCAGTTTTCTAGCTTCATTCTGTTTATGTCTATTCCCACTTTCCCTTCCCCTGTCTGTCCTTTGTTGTCTTCTCTGGTCTTGCCCTCTTTAGCTGCTGCAGACCGCTCTCAGTGTCCATCCTGATAAGGTGGAGAAAACCATTGATGACATCATGGCCTTGAAGAAGATTAACCCTGACACCAACCCACAGTGAGACACTACATCACACATCACATTTAAGTTACTGTGGCAAATTGGAGGTTATTGCTTGCATGATAGTGTGTCAACATGCTGTGAAAGTGTGCCCATAGACAGTGAAGAAATAACATGTTCTGCTTCCTCAGCAATAACTGCTGAGCTATCCTTGAACAAGTTCTGTTCAAGCTCACTTAATAAGTGGCTCAGAGCAAAAGACTGTGCTTGTGCAACACAGTTTACTGTATTATTAGATCTGAATTCCCTGACACAAACAGCCCTTCCTCTCTCTTCGTGTCCCCAGGCTGGGCATCTCACTGCAGGCTAGCCTGCTGCAGATCGTGGGCTACAGGAGCCTGGTGATGGAGGTAGAGAAGCTGCGCAGGGAGCCTTACGACTCTGAAAACCCTGAGCACGAAGACATGCTGATGAAGGTACACACCGTGACCTCGTAAAAAAAACATCTTGACTTTGAAAATGTTCTCTCTGCACCACTGTTACCTTTCCATCAGTGTTTGAGCTGTGGTGTGTGTGTGTGTGTGTGTGTGTGTGTGTGTGTGTGTGTGTGTGTGTGTGTTTTGCAGCTATGGAAGGAGCTGCGTCCTGACACACCTCTCACCGGCCGCATCTCTAAACAGTGGTGTGAGATTGGTTTCCAAGGCAGCGATCCCAAGACTGATTTCAGAGGCATGGGCCTGCTGGGCCTGCATAACCTGCTGTAAGCTCTCAGTGCTCTCTCTGGTGTTTGTATTTGAATGTGTACATATTCATGCAGAGACACTTGTTTATTGTGTCAGGTAAAGAAATATTTTAGGTATAAAAATTTTGCCATGAGACAATAAATCCGTAAGAATAATTAATATACACAGCGGTAAGTGGGATCCTCAGATATGTTTCTAATATTCCTATATCTTGAAACTTCTCTTGTCTCTCGGCAGATATTTTGCAGAACATGACAAAGCCACTGCTCTGCAGATGCTCAACGACTCCCTGCAACCAAAGCACAAGTATGTCAACCCCCCTTTATCATGTTTTACCAATGCATGGCCATATCAAAGGAATACACCATGTGTTTTGGTAGAAAGTCTCTCTGGTGGATTGGAGTGTATTATGATTCCAAAACTGGGGAAATGTGAATTTTTAGCAGATGTAAAGCTGCTTGTTAAGAAACTGAGACTGGTTAAACATACAGGCAGGTGGTTCACAGCAAGTTAAATTTGTTTAAAATTCATTTACGCTGATAACAAATACATTTCACAAGTTCACAATATTCATTTTGTAAGGTGATAACAAATGTTTTGGTTTCAGCTTTAGAATTTCTACCAGAAACTTAGTGCATCCTCTCAACTTTAAACTGCACTTTTTCATCCATAACTCTGCATTTGCCATATTCTGCTTGATTATTTTCATTCTTACAGCTTAATGTCTTCCACTGCATTATCTTTTACTGACTGCTTCTGCCTGAGTTTTTTTTGTCATTGGTGTCTCAGTGAACTGTCTCATTTCACAAATGATTCTTCTTCTTCCTCTTCACCTCCACCTCCATTTCCACCTTTTTGCCCACGCTTCCCCTTCTGTCACATGCACTGTAGGAGCACACACCGAAAGCCAAGGTACTCAGTTTCACTTTGATTCACTTGCTTTTTGCTCCATTCATAGCTTTCTCTCTTTTCACTTGATGTTTCATGCACAGTTGTCACCCTGCTGCTGTATCAGCCTAAAACACAGTCTGGGGCTGAAACAGAGAGGAATATCCCAGCCACAGTAATAGTGCTGTGTCAAATTTAGGAAATGATTGATTATTTTCAAAATCAAAGAATCTATTTCTGATGTGTTTTTAAAGATTTACAGCGAAACAAACAGACTTGAGCTGAGAGTAAAATCCCTTTTAAAAGAGACTTCTCTCAGATTTGGCATTTTTTAAGTTGGACCTGACCTCAGATTAAAACCTCTGGGGTTCTGGGACTCCACTCATGCTGCCAAATGGCATGTATTTACATTTATGTCATGACATACATGTTGTTTCCACAAGGATTGGATCGTTTAAAGAAGCAAGCTCCTACAATATTATTTCATTTTAACTTTAAGATTTCTTTGTAGGTTTGTTTTTTACCCACACTATGTTGCTTCACATGTAGACAGTACATGATTCAAGTGTGTGTCCTTCACAGTGAGATAAACAAGTCTGAATGGGAACAGAAGAACCTCGACAAAGCTATCGGGTAAGTGTGAGCACATGTAGTGTGTGTAGATGTGCATGTGTGTGTGCAGTGTGTGCAGAGGAGGCAAAACTAGTGTGACTGCCACCGGAGCTGATTGAATTTGGTCTCAGTAAAACAGTTTTAGACATGGTAGGGCTCTGTAAAGTGGCCATTGAGTCAGTGTATACATGTAAGTGTGTAGAAGTGTGTGTATATTTAAGCAGTAGAGACTGTGTGTGTGTGTGTGTGTGTGTGTGTGTGTGTTAAGAGGCAGGAAGTGTGTTACTGCTGTTTGTCCTCCTGTTCAGCCTTCTGCCTCCAGTCTGCATCAGCTCTGATAAGCACAGAGGACTGACTCTAAAATCACACACTCACAAAATCCTCCTGCACCCACACACTGTTGTGAGGACACTCAGTTTTTATTTCAAGTCATTTGCTGCACTGTTGAGTCAGCAAACAGTTGTGTCTATACTAAAACATCTACATTTTAAAAAGCCCTTTATTAGATTTTTTTTCTAATAGTTTTAGTTTCCCAGCTTTTTGTTTTATGTCATTGTTTGTGCTTTTAATATGTTTTGTAATTTGATGGTTCTGTTTTTAGTGTTGGTGTGGATTTATGTGGATATTTTAGATACCCTATTTAGGAAACTATGATTTTAACAATTCAGCCTCTGTTCCACTGGAACCTGACAAGATGGTGTTTGTTAAAAGCTGCCATAAATCACATCACCATGTTCCTCTACTAAAATCATCAAACAAACAAAGACAAAAACAGGTTCATGCGACATAAACATGTATATTTTTATCATCTACCTCCAGCTATTCTTTTGCCATCGTGGGCATCAACATCACAGACCTGGCCTACTCTCTGCTGGTGAGCGGTGCTCTGAAGACCCACCTGTACAACGTGGCACCAGAGATGCCCAGCCTGCTGCACTTCCAGCAAACCTTCTGTGAGTTGGAATAATAGACATAAATTTGTGTTTGATTTTCCTTGGTTGTGTTTACTGGAGCCATGATCCCTCAACAGACCACAGTTTGGAAGAGCCTGCTCCTTTTATCAGTTATTGCTTGTGGTCATAAGGAACCAATAGCTCACTCCTAAAGCTGCACTAATCAGTATATATATTAACAATGGCTCAAATGACCATGTGTAATATCAACAGTGTCCCTCAGTGATGAACCCACTTGACTGAGAACAACTTCCTGCTGTAGCTAGAAACAAGTTAATGAGAGCTGTGTGAATCAGCCAAAACAGTAAAGTTGTGGTCCAGAAAACCAAACCATGAACTGAAAGACTGCTAAAATGGTCCATAGATCAGAAGGGAAGTAGATTCAACAATATAAAAATATAGATTATAGTCACTTTAAAGAGCTCTCTCCTCTGTGACAGGTTATCTGATGCAGGAGTTTCACCGTTTCTGGATTGAGGAGGATCCCAGCGACATCATGGAGTTCAACCGGGTCCGCTCCAAGTTCCACCGGAGGATCCTGCGACAGTTGAAGAACCCAGACATGGCTCTGTGTCCCCACTTCTCCGCCTCCGACCTCCACCTGGTCAACCTCTAAATGCCCACTCCCGACCTGTGACCCCTCACCGTGACCACCACCACCACCCTCACTGAGCCCTTCATGTCCCCACAGAGGTCTCCCCCGGATGTCTGGTAGGCCAGCTGAAAATCAGAATTCAGAAAAACCCTTTACACGCTCATAGATGGTTCTTCAACACCTGGACACATCTGGGGAGGCTCTCTTCCTTCTCTGCTCAGCCCACCTCGTCCCAGCTAACGTCATGTTGCGTCACTGCCAACAGCTCACTCGAAAACACTGCACACACACATACACACACATTTGCACACACACATACACTGCCTCTACGCCCTCACTGCAGCGTTAGACCACCAGCATCAGAGATGACCATAGCGATTGTAGCTGTGCATGAGGAGGCTGCCCCACACCATCACAGACTCATTGTTATCTGTTGCTTTAATGATTCATGACGATTGTATCACAGCCGTTACACCTCAGTTAAGAACCTTTTTGCTTATTCTAACAACAAACCAAATTTACTTTCTCAGCCAAAAATCCCTTTTAGATTGCATCTTAGTGATCATCAGCTCAGAATATTCTGGCAATTAGCTGGTCAGGCTATAAAACATGAGGTTAAACGTGTCAAAAATAATTTATTTTCAAATTGAAGAGCTATAGACATATAATGTAAGTGTAAGTGAGAAATGTAGCTGGCGCTGATTCAATCAAAAGCAATCAAACAACATAGGGCCAGTTCATCTCAACTGCTATAGATTGTACTGTACTTATCATGTCAATGTGACATTAGCACCTAAGACTTCTTCTTCTTGCCAAAATATCGAATGTGGAGAATTTAAAATCACAGCAGCGGTTTGTTTCTTGTGAGCTTACAAATTGAAGTTTTGTAAACCTGCTAAACGATGTTCATAAATATTCTAAAAACTTGTTGTTTAGTTGAGTTACAGATATTAAATGTGTAGCGTTTGGCAGCACTGCTCCCAGTTTGGAAAGAATGTCAATTCATATTTTGACATTTGACATTTATTTACTTATATGTATTTACACCAAGAAAAAAAATATTTTAAAATAGTTTATGAACATTTTTTTTTACAGGTTTGCAAAAGCTTTTGCCTTTGATTTGACCCCATGCATATATTCTGTTATGAATGTTCCTCATATGCTCACATTCATGATTGTTTGATTCTATTTTAATTCATTGAATGTGACACTGTGTCCACTGTTGTATCAGCCAAAGCAATAATTTACATTCATTTCACTGCACATTTCTTTAAATGTATTTATTTGCACCATGTGTGCCTAAGGATTTGTTTTGCTTTCAAACTCAGAGCTGTAATGCTAATCTGTTTCTACAGTAGCTGCTACATGTAGCATTTAACAGAGGTAAAATATTACCACATTAATTTGGAAGTACTAGTGAAAACATGTTTGTCCTCTTCAGTGAAGCCAAAGACACATGAAGACCTCACTGCTTCCCCTCACATCTGATGCGGAGCAGTGAGGTCTTCATGTTCTTGAGTACGAATGTGGTTTTACTACTTCTCCACTGTGATCTAATTTGCTTAGAGAAAAGTATTTCAATCAGCTCGACACAGACTTAATGTTCTAAAATGCTACACATAGCAGCTTTAATAAGCATCTATTATTATTTCTCACAAAAGCAACAACCAACACAGAGAAATGAGACATTAAATGTTGATTTGCTCCATACAGGATGAATTAGGTGATAAATACTGAAACAGAAGAGAGCTGATGGTGAAAATTTAAAATACTAAAGATGGAGGCGTTGACCAGCCAGTCAACGTTCCACCTGCAGAGCTGCAGTCACATGCATGTTTCCAGGCATCTGTATGTAAAAAAGTCTGATTTTTCTATATGAATGTAAATTCAATCTTTTTCACACTCCACTCCAAGATTTTCATCTCAACCCCAACTTAATACATTTAATGTATTTCCACTCATTACTTACCTCTCTACATTGTAATGATGTAATGATGTTATCTGGAAGTACGGACAATTTGAAATGGAAACACACTTTTTTCATACAAGTCTGGCTACAGCTGTTTATAAAGAACACAAGCTGAATGGGTTGCTCATCTTCTTCTGTTGTGTTTCTGACAGAGAAGCTGCTCAAAGCGCGTGATCTGAAATCTTTTCGTTTATAACTCTGATCTAATCTTAAAGTAAACCTGCTGTTTTGCTGAACCAGCAGTTACTACCTGAGGATGATGGTAACTGCTAGAATCTAGTTTGTGACAGGAGCACATTGTGAACTGACTTTGTAATGTAATTTAGACAGAAGCATTAGCCACCATAAGCTACAGGTAATACCAGACCAATGAAGGCTGTAGGAGAAAACCCCCTGAGTGCTTGAATAAAGAAAAGGTGTGTGTTATTGCTAATGAATTTGAGATTTGTCTCCCGACCCCGAACCACTACTGTAAATGACTCAGACAAATCGATAGGAGTCTTGTCTTATTAGTCACACAGGCATTACCTTAGTCCTCTTAAAGACAAAGATTTGGGTACTACACACTTAAAGAGACACACACACACACACACACACACACACACACACACACACACACACACACACACACACACACACACACACA
>JBBMJY010000004.1:19188647-19216395 GCA_037833715.1 Toxotes lorentzi | reverse complement strand
ACACACACACACACACACACACACACACACACACACACACACACACACACACACACACACACACACACACAAATCACCATCCAGCTCATTGTCTGTGGAGCAGCAGTTTGATTATTATTTCAGCTCTGAGTCACACTTTTAATTTTCACAGAATGATAAATGAACAAAAGCCCAAATCTGACACATGCGTACTTCTTCACAGCAGTGTTGCTTCTCGTGAACATGTGACCACTGTGTTTAATATTCATGAGCATTCGCGTCGTGTGAGACGCTGACAGCTCTGACAAATGTTCCCATCAGAAAACTGAAAATTTATGATATTATGTTACTGCCATGCTTGCACTGTTGATTGTGTTTTAATAGTATTGAATACATTTGTCTCATTGCAGTGAATGTCAATGCTTTTTGTCAGTATTATGCAGCTGTTTACTTCAGTGAATGTCAGTGCTGGTTTCATCTCCTGCTTGCATTTTGTTTTACTTTGCTATGGTCAGCTTTGCACTATTGTAAAAAAAAAAAAAAAGCAGTTTCCTTTATTATAGTAAGTCATTAATTTGTGGTATTGGATTATAAGGGCCAATGGGTCCCATGATACTGTAGATGAAGTTAGGTACAAGCTGCTGTATATTCTGCTTTGAAACTGCCTATAAGACAACAATCTGCATGATGATATTTTCATTGTCACTGCTATGGCGTTCTGTATTCTTCAGTAAAGCCTAAGGTACTCCTAGATATTGTAACTGTGTGCTTCATTTGTCTGTACTTTTTGAAACCACAATAAAAACTAAATGTCAGTAAATAATTATTGTTGACTATTTTTATTTATTTATTTATTTATTTATTTATTTATTTATTTATTTAAGTTGCCCCATACTGAGGTTTCTCTGCACTGCCTGGAATCAAACATTGTGGTTGGTACTGTGACATCTTTTGAGCAGTCTGCCAAAAAGAATATCAAAATGGATGGGAGAAAAAAAAAACTGAACAAATGTGAGTGAACATGCAGTAAATCATTATTACTGACTGCTAAATGAATGCCATGCTCTCTGTCCTGTGTGTGTAACACAACAGTCAAATGTGGGTGTGGTAATTTCAATGCGCTATTATGCCAGAACTACCTTTATTTCATGTCAGTGAACAGCAGAGGGCAGTAAACTCACACAAAATGAGACAGACTGACAAAAAGTGGGAAAATGGTGAAATCTGAGAGGGAAAACATTGTGGATGCTTCCACATGAGTTCATGGGTGTTACGATTAGGCAGGACCTCTTCTCCTTCTCCCTGTGCTTCTGGTGTCTTCCTCTACCTATTGTGTCTGGTCATGTCTGCTCTCCCTGTCTGTGTGTGTATGCGTGTGTGTTCTCGTTTGAACAGAGCGTGGGGACGTTACCGTTTCCCACCACTCCACCTGCACACCTGCTGGAAATCAACTCATCACTCCACCCACTTCCTGCAGTATTTAAAGACTGGTCCTGCAGTCCATTCGCTGCTAGTTTGTCTTCTAGCACAGTAGAAACGCTGGCTAACCATCTCTAGTTAGAAAGTAATCTCTTGGCAAATCTGTCTGCACGTAGCCTTCAACCTCTGCTTGTCTTGTGTGTACCACAGGACCCACGCTCTGTCCTTCCTCTCTGTCTCGGACCCCTCTACACTCCTCCGCCTGCCTAAACACAACACAACACAACAACGTCACATTTTCCCAGCTAAGCAAATGCATCACCATTCATTAAGCTGCTGACTTCACTTCACAAGCTTCAGTTTGTTGCTTTCACATTCAGTTGAGCACATACAAGCACTGTTTATGATGTTGATAGCCGATAATGGTGCTTTCATTCAACAGCCAGGGGAGCTCTAATGCTGATTGGGTTAGTGACACTGATTCACTGTGAAAGACTTTAGTGATTGTGGAGGCCATAGCATATGATTCACACAATTTTCATACTCATCAAACTATTCAGTGAGCCCATGCGTCCTGTATGAAAGCCTCCACGTTTTCCTTATTTTTCTTTGAACTGTCGCTCCTTTGTGAATGAAAGCACCGCCGGCAGTCACGGAGAAGTAAAAACGAGTGAATAATATCCGGTTTGAAATGTTAAAGCAATACTACAGGTCAATAAAAGGCACCCAGCAAAAAGATTAAAAAAGACTCTAAAAGAAAATAAAAATAAAAATAAACAAACATTCCAGTCTTGGAAAGGGGCTTATTGGTTGAACCCTCCGTCTCCCAGGAACAAACAGACACATCAGCTGGCTCCTCACCATCTCTTATCATCCTGTAATTGATGGTGTGTAGAAAACAAACAGTCCTGAACACGTGTGTTGCCGCTCCCAGCCACCTCTGCTGCTCTGTGTTTGCAAAGAAGATTAATGTAGACATTATGATGAACAGTGTGCGTTACATTATCTCCAGCCAGAGTTGTTTTCTCTTGCTGCCGGAAACAAACAAACATGGAGCGCAGGGATTTCTGAGGCTGTGCTGTGTTGATGTCTGATGGAAAGAAGATGCTGCTGGTTTCGCCAAACTGTCATTTTGGTGCAAAGTTGAATCAGTAGGTCAAACTCCATGTTAATCTGGATTTGAAGGAACATTTATGTCAGTAAATTAAATAGAAGGGTGTGTTTATACACTATAAATAATGGTTAATAAATCTTTTGATGAAAAGTTGGTCATAAGCCATTAATCAGGACTTGTCAGGAAGAGAAAAGAGCCGGGGTTTGAACTTCTCTTCAAAAGCAACCGAGTACAGAACTATGGATGAGCCTGTTTTTAAACAATACTCTCATAGAAAGTGGAATAATTCAAAGAGCTGTCAAATGTGAGGGCGAAGGGGATCCAGCGTGGGTGGAGCCTCAGTAACACGTGTCAGATGTCACTTTCATATGGTGAAAGTAACGACATTACCAGCTCGCTTCCCCTCCTCCACACAGCTTCTCCACGTCTCTCCCGTAACCTTTCACTGAGGAGGCAGTCTGTCAGATGAAATGCATTCTGGGAAAACTCTGTAAGAGAGATGACAAACAGGTAAGGCAAAGGTTTGGGCTTTTCTTCTATCACTAACCAAGCGTGATGGGGGAGGGAATCACCCACACCAAGCAAACTGCAAAAGGACAAACTGCATCTGAAGGATAGGCCTGTAATAATTGATTTTATTGGCCACTTGGGGGCAGTGGAAATAAACAACATTGACATGGCATCATCTTTTATGATTTTTACTCTCACAGAAAGTGTCTGTCCACTTTCTATGACTGCACAACTGAACAACGGCAAACACTTTTGATTTTGACGTGGTCAGACATCATATGAACTAGGGCTGAAAGAGTATAACTTGGTTTTTAGTTTACTATGCAAGAGAATGAAACATGTTACAGTGACTGCATTTTATGAGCTTCTCAAACTATAAGACATGACCTGCTGTGCTAACACGCTGGCTGACTGACTGATTTTTAATCTGAACAACTGAACAAATGATTACAGATAAAGTTCTACATTTTTTCCCAAGATCCAGTACTGGCTGCAGTTTTCGTGGCTCCCCTGCAGTGCATGTAAGAAAAAAAAAAACTAAACAGAAAACTACATCCTGTAAGACAAACATGGTAAAGCTCTTAGATCAGCAGTGACAGTTTTATACTGCGGAGTATAATAAACATTTTCAGCCCTGCCAAACTTTTAGACTTTTAGTCTGGTATCACAGAAAACTCACCAACACAAAGACACCTGCCTAACAGTGTGTCAGAGGGATGTTTTGCCAAATTCAGGAGTGTTTCTAGTTTCCTAACATCAGAGAAAGAGAGAGCGGAGGCTCCAGTGTGTAATGATAATGCAAGTGGAGATACATGTACATAACATCAAAGCAGTGGATTAGTGCGGATCAGCTGCAGACAAACTCTGTGGTAATGAGAGCTAAGTCAGAACTGCAGGGCAGTGTTAGAGCTCGACACATTAACGTCAGTGAAATCCTCACTTTAGTCAGCACTTCTTAAGCTTTCAGCCCCCAGAAACTACAGTTTACTGATTCAGACAACAAAAAAAAGAGTGTTTTCAGGGAACACAAGTAGAAACATTAGGGTGCGAAGAGTTTATTTGTCCAGCACTTTTCAAAACACTGACTCGCAACATGCTGCCCTTGAAGGCTTTTCCCAAGACTATGTATTTATGGATATTTCTAGCTTTTATGCAGAAATTTCCATATTAATTTCATTAAGTCATTTTCAAAGGAAAAAGGTCAAAAATTCACTGGTACTAATTTCTGAATTGTGAATTTTTGCCAGTTTCCCAGTTTTCTATGATACTAAACTCAACATGTTTGGGTTTTTGACTGTTCATAAGACAAAACAAGCTGTATGAATATGTAAACTCACATTAACTTAAGCTTCAGGGAATGATGGCCATTTTTGTCACTATTGTCTGACACTTTATAGATCAAACAATCGATTATTAAACAAAATAAACAGCACTATGAATCAACAAAGTTTTCTAGCTTCTGAGTTTGCTTCTGTGTTTTTCCTGCTCAGCCCAAAGAATTTACATTGTGAAATTCTCTAGGCTCTGTGGAAGTTTTACAAATATAAAACCTTCATGGTTTAAGAATTCATGATACAAAGAGTAAGGACTTGTTTGTAGTTGTCCTGTCAACAGCTTTAAAGACGTCTCTTTTATAACGGTGGTTTGTTGGGCCACAGGGGATGTTTTTCTTTTCTGTGAATACTTCCCTCACATTCCTCAATGTATGGGTCTGTCAATTAAAAAAAAAAAAAAAATCACAGACAATAACCAGTTCACATCACCCTTTTCAGAACAACTGCACTTCCTCATTGTTTGATTGTTTGCCAAGACAGCACATGAATGCAGAGCAGCCAGGTTTTAGATGTCAGGACCCGAGCTCCTTAACACTCTGAGAACTGACTTTAAACAGTTTTGCCAACAAATGAAACACAGACTGTGATGGTTTCCTTATCTTAACCAAGTTTAAGTGTCTGCAAGCTGATTTTTGGAATAAACAGAAACCAATGGATGCCTGGATGACTGGAGACCAATCTACACACTTCACACTTTGAAGTTAATGAGCTCAGCACAGTTAAGATGATTTTTTGCAATAATTTGCGTGTGGTTTCTGTGTGGTTTACACATGAGCTTTGGAATAATTCAAAGAGCTGTCAAATGTGAGGGTGAAGGGGATCCAGCGTGGGTGGAGCCTCAGTAACACGTGTCAGATGTCACTTTCATATGGTGAAAGTAACGACATTTCAGTTCACAGAGCACAACCAGCTCGCTACCCCTCCTCCGCACAGCTTCTCCACGTCTCTCCCGTGACCTTTCACTGAGGAGGCAGTCTGTCAGATGAAATGCATTCTGGGAAAACTTGAGAGAGATGACAAACAGGTAAGGCAAAGGTTTGGGCTTTTCTTCCATCACTAACCAAGCGTGATGGGGGAGGGAATCACCCACACCAAGCAAACTGCAAAAGGACAAACTGCATTTGAAGGATAGGCCTGTAATAATTGATTTTATTGGCCACTTGGGGGCAGTGGAAATAAACAACATTGACATGGCATCATCTTTTATGTTTGGTGAACAGTGTTGCCAGATTGGGTGGTTTTCCAGTCACTGGGCTGCTTTTTCTTTAACTGAGCATAAAGATGCTGTTTAGGGTTCTTTGTGACCATTTGGGTGGTTTCCACACAAAGTTAGTGACTAGCAGGTGAACATAGCGGAGCATTTAGCAGCTACAGAGCCAGATATTTTTCTCAGGTGATGTTCGTGAGCAAAACAGAGTGAAAAGGAGAGCGAATATCTGACTCACATTATTCACATGGACAGAAACAATGCTCCAAATGAGGGCTAATGTTGCTCCCTGAGTGTGTAAACAGGCAACTATTTGCTAACACATTCTAAGGATATTAAAACTTTGTTGTGCTGCACAACAAAGTTTTAATATGCAGCACAGGTTAAAACCCATAGGTGTGTGTGTGTGTGTGTTTGTGTGGGAGAAAGAGATTGAAGACGTCGCTCTGTGGCCGATCTCTGTTGTTCAACTCTTTTTTATTCACCACAACCAACAAAAGCTTGAGCCAAAAGCTGCATTTCACTCTCAAAAATCCATCAACAAAGTCACTGCCATGTCAGTGTGGAATTTCACCATGGGGACTTTATCAAGCAGTTAACTGGAGTTGCTGTTCCAGGCAGTGAAACAGTACCTTAAAACGACCATGTGAAGGTGCTAGTGGGCAACATAATTTCATTTCTTCACCTTCAGTGGACTGCAGCAGCCTGCTGTACCTGCAGCACACATGTAAAGCCAGAGTGATGAGAATGAGTCTGCAGTCCAATAGTTTTTCTATCAATATTTACACTGACACATACGTACACACACTTGTTAAAATGGTAATCTGTTTGTTTTTAACAGTCTCTTCTGAATGCAGAGAAGTGCCTTGTTTTCCATGAACCATAATTTTCCATGAAAAACGATTTTCTTGTTTTCCAAGACAATCAATTTCATGCAAAGAAGCAGAGAATTTTCACCAAAGATTTCATATTTGCAACTCTAATTATGTTAAATTTGTCAACTCTGCCTCATTGATTAAGCACAGGCGGCTGCAGCCGTTCCAAGCACTCCGGGGTTCTCATGCAGATATAATGCTATACAGCAGTACCAGGCAGAAAATTCATGAATCAAACTGTGTGTATATCAAAGAGTCACCAGAAGAGCAGGCTGATTTATACATCAATATATGGGCTGAGTCCAAATGGGCTGATCTGTGATTCAGGGGCCATGCCATGACTTCATAAATAAAGCAGATACATGTGGGCTGTTCATTCTCTGAGGCATGTCCATGTTCTCTAATTTGTTCCTCCTTCACAGTTGGTTCTGAAATGTTCCAAGCAAAATGAATCCAGTGTAGCTTATCACTGGACAGAAAAACTGAATTTATTAAATTTCCGACATTATAACATTAATCCTCAGTGTTCAAGTAATTTTCAGTAAATAGCTGGCCTGAATCTCACGCTTTTAAATCTAGTCAACTGGCAGAAAATCAATCATCAACAATTCTGACAATTGCATTACTGACTAAGTCATTTACAGTAAAAGTAAAAATACCAGATTGGTTGCTGAGAATCCTTCTGAGAATCTTTTAATAAAATTGTAAGTTGAATTGTAAGCCTCAAGATTTTTGGATGAACTGAACAAGCAATTTGGTGATGTTACACTGAGCTTTCAGGGAATTGTGATGAGTGTTTTTCACGATTTTCTGATATTTTAAAGTGCAGTATTTGGTCACCCGGAGTGCCGGTTCACCAAGGGCTCGTCTCAGTACCCACACTTGTGATATTTGTGAGTAACCAAGCACCCGCTTGTGTGGTGTATTGCCAGTACTTGCCTCCGTGCCCAAAGGGATAATAGACCACAAGCATGTGGTGGTTTATCACCGCTCACTTGGACACACTTAATTAAAAAGGACATCTCGTCTCTCCAATAAATACAAATAATGTTCATGGCATAATTGAGCTCAGGTGGTTTGTTGAAGCAAATGTCTATATTATGTAATAACTAATTGTAGTGTATTGTCTGCCATACGTTTTAATTGGACATGTACAATAATATTCATGCTGAATCCAACATGTCATAAACTTCAACTTCTAATTATCATCCTAAAACCAACCCACAGGTGCACTTCTGCCAAAAGCTGGACAGGTGTGGTGCAGTAGACTGTAGTGATATCGCTTTGAAGTGGTATTAGGAGAAGGGCACATTAAGTGTGGGTTAAGTGTACTGTGTGTTGGCATTTTTCCCATGTGGGACACACTCGTATATTACCTGTTGGCTTAAGTGCTCTAGACAAACCCCATCTCTCCAACTTCCTGCACACCTGCCACTCATCAGTCCATTAGCTCAAGTGTATGCCTGCCCTTCAGTTCCCTGCCAGATCATCTGTTGCGGTTCAAAGCCTTCACAGTTCCTGTTGTTTTTTATGTTTCCTGTCCGTGGGCTTTTGTCTGGTTTCCTTTGCCCCTCAGATCTGTTGCTGAGCATCCTGCCTCTTGACCAAGAACACATTGTTTTAATTCTACTAAGTCTGTAGAATTAAAAAAATCTCATTGCATTGCCTTTTGTAGATAAATAGATTCATTGATTGAAGGACAATGAAAACAAAGGGTCCATCCTCTAGGGAACATGAATGTCCTCAGCAAATTTAACTGGAATCTACCCTTTAGATTTCGTGTATATAAGTTGAACTTTAGGCTGATGATGGCGCCAGAAGACAAGTCAGGGTCTCTCATGGAAACCTAGCCACTGGTTTTTGAGATGCCCTGTCATAAATAGGTACAGATCGTGTGTTGGTTGAGGGCTGATGGTGAGTCTGGAGCAAAGGTCAGGGGTCCCCAGATACCATGATATCTTTGTTGCCTTAGATGGATTGATCAACTGACCGACTCATTTCGAGAAACCTTTTGGTTCTGCCTTTTAGCAGTGTGCAAAAAAGACACTTGAAGCCATATGGAATAGAAAGGGGAAATCTTATCACCATCAGAAGCAGCACTTTACAGTTCATCACTTGGTCTGTAAAGGTCACAGCCACATGAATTTTTCAGACATGCCACTTCAACAAGGACTAATGAAATCCTACATTCTCTAGGACACATGGATTTGCTGGACAATCATCCCTAATGACCTCACTAATAACGTTGTGTGATTCATGGAGGAATGATTGGAATATCCACCACGAATTTGCTCTGTATGTCGGGGGCTTGGGGGTTGCTACCGATACATTGACAACTTCCTAACATCAAGCATCTGCAATGTGTGTGTATTGCCCTGCCCTTTAAGGTTCTGCTCTCGTCCTGATGCTCTTGCACTTGCTGTTACAGTGAATATCAGGTGTTGTGGTTTGACAGCAAAAGGATCTGTATTTGGGATATCACAGTGTTCCAGGTCTGCCATAAAAATTCTCTTTGATCCACTGCTTGTGTTGCATTTCTTCTTCTCCTCCCCGTTCACAAACTCACCATACATTTGTGTTCTCTCTTCCAGTCTGCATCTCGTACTCTCGTTGCCCTCCCACTCTTCCTCACCTCCTTTACTCTCCCCCCCTTTTCTCATTCTGTCACCGTCTTATACCTTTTTTACCCACCACTCCTTCCTCTCCCTCTCTGTCTCTGATTAAGCTTGCCGGTGCATTAATAAAGTGCAGCTCCCCCTCCCGCCCTCCTCCAGTGGGATTAGGCAGAGCACTAATTCCATCTCCAGTCCTGGCCGCTTTGAAGTCGACTGCCAGGGAAACCGCCGGCTTCTTCAATTTGCCATTTGCATAATCCCACCACTGCACTCATACATGCTCATCAGAGTGGAGACTGAGCTAATATGCTGGATAGAGCTGCATATTGGCATTATAATAATCCAGTAATTTCTAGTAGCATTGCTTTCTTCATCAGTGGCACTATCAGGGATCACTGCATCGCTGTCGTTATCACCATCAGAATGTCATCTTTGACGACCAATTCCTCATCACTCTTGGTTAATTTCGCTGTCCTTATCATGATTCGTAATTAGTATGTGCAAATGCTAATTTTTGCTCATTGGCAACGGCTGATTGTATTTGTGTTGCATTATCTTCCTGAGCAGTACCGTGTGGGTAATTCCCACAACTGTGGCGAGGCGCCGCAGTGATCCAAGAGGAGTGTCTGTGTACTCAGAAACAACACAGCAGAACTAATGTGTGAAAACAGAGCAGCTGTAAATGTATGAATAATCATTTCAGAAACCTTCCCTATGAGGAGAAATGTGAGATGGGAAGAAATGAAAACACTGAAGGTTCCATATAAAGGGATTGCCTCTATGTTTCCATAATCCATGAGTCAGCAAACTATGGTCAGCACCCATGACAGTAATTTAGGAACAGCAAGCATATCCTATTAGTTTTTCAAAGAGCATATGATGAAGTCCTATACTGAAGTCCTCCTTGCACAAGACTAGTATTAGCTGGGGACCTGATGTGATTTGTTCTAACTGCAGAGGTCGAGATTCAACACTGATTTTTTTTTAAGTGCGACCACAATCGATTTCTAACCTCAACCACATGATTATTATTGTCTTGGCTTGAAGATGTGATTGTCGTGGTGCCATCTATGTGTGACATCCATTGCTGATCAACAAATCGATTTCTACACCGGAGGCATCTGCGTTGCAGTTTAGGTGCAACAGGAGCACAAGCATAAATCCAATTTAATGGGGGTTTGGATGCATATTCAGGAGGCCAGTGCAGGTACTCAGCATGGAGGGCCATTAAAACTCAATCATACCCACAGATAATCCTTAGGATTTGGTCAGTACATTTGAGTGAAACACATTTATCTGCTGATAGAGCGTCCCACTAAACACAAGCATGAGAGGTGCATTTCTAAATCACACCCTAGGTAGTGATTAGCACCTAGAACAGCTAGATTCAGCATTAAGTTAGTCAACAGCTGAATTTTTTCATGCTGAATTTTTTCAAAGTGTTCATGCTAAAGCCTTTTGAGACACAGTGGAGTTGCCTTCATGCCCTTAAGAAGAGAACACATCAACTGTAGGCTGAAAGCTGTAGGAGAAGGGCACTATCAGTAGAGCCACAGCCAGGTACATGAGGCTTTAGTGCTGAGGCATCACATAAAGTACTGTAATCTCACCACCCAGCAAACACTGCTTTCATCAAAGGACGTGAGACACAAACGCTTAGTCAGCTGTGTTGATCTCTGGCAGGTGAAAGTTTGCAGGAGCCACGGCAGTGACCACAGTTACATCAGACGTTATGTTGATGTCTAAAGCACTGTGGTGTATCATACTCCAAAGGGAGGACATGATGGTGGAGGGCAAAGGTTAAAAATGTGCTGGATAAGTGTTGGGTGGTTTAATCAACCATGCTTGCTGCATGGCTTGAGGTCTGTTAGTATCTCAACAACTAATGGATAGATTGCCTCAGTTATGGTTTTCATTCAAAACCACACAAAAATAACAAATGAAACTTGGTTTAGATATTCATATCCCATCTATCATCTCTGAGCAAACACCTGCAAAATAAATGACATTCCATCAGCCTCAGCTGTAGTGAGGTAGTAGTTATCTAATTTTTCATGTAAACCAGGTGTAGGCAGAGTAGTACAGTATGTGTACACAATGTAACACAATATTCTAAGACCGTGAACACGGTAAACATAGAAAACATGCTAAACATGCAATGTTACAATTTAAACATGAATTCATGGCTTTTAAACCATAATTTTTTTCTGTTTAAAAATCATACATTTATGAAGCCCATTATACATGAGGTAAAATACATATAAAAGACTTCTGGTCAGATACAGTAAAAAGCCTGAAACTGAGGGACATCGCAATAATGAGATATGGGGCTGAGGGATGATGGGGTCTTCTGCTAAATTTCAAAATCGAAATCTCTTCAGACCCCCCCCTCCCCCCTCCCAAGGCAACCTCAGCAGACACTTTTCCACATTGGAAAATGTAATTGATGCGCTAGATTTTAATTTGGACTTTGACAAAAGGGTTTTAAATAAAACAGGGAGCAGCTGGCTGGTCACACATTAACATTCAGGAGACAGAGAATGAGCTCTAATCGAGTATAATGCAGAGCATAGGCAGTCAAAGGTAAAACTCCTACATAGTGGCGTGTGTGATTGTGTTTGTGTGTGAAATACAACAAGAAAGGATGCAATCAAAAAGCGAATCAGTGTATCAGTGTTCACACAAAGGAATACCTGCAGTATGAGCTGAATATATTAAAGGATGAACAAAAATGTCTAATTTAATGTAGTGTACTGATGTATGCATTATTTAAGCTACTAGAACTCCAGCTTGTCAAATGGACACAGAAACGATGATAAAAGCAATTATATAATAAATAGGAAAACCTGAGTTTTATATATAAAAACAACACAATTCAGCATTTTGGGAAAAAAAGTTTGGCTTTTTTCTGAGAGTAAGACAAGATAATCAATATCAATGTTATGTTGGTGTGTTAAGAATTCGAATGTAGTTGATATAAAGACACAAAAACAGAAAAAACACAACTAGTCTGGTTATGTCTATTCAGTACTGCAGTAGCTGATACGCTGATCTTGTCAGTTTGGCTGCAATGAAAAAAGTTCACAAGCGACTGTTAGTTATTGTTAGATCAGCAGTTATGGATGACTTCAGGCAGTCGAGTGTTTGATACCCTGGACGCCGTCAGTGAGATTGTCAGTGATGTATAATGGAGAGTATTGGTGGAAAGAGAAGATCATGAGTGTGGGAACATTTGGACCTGTTATCCTCCAATAAAGTAAATAAAACAGTGTTTGTGTGAAGTGAATGTTTTTCATCTTTTATTCTACATTGTCATTTATTCAAACCCTGAAGCACTTCATCCTGATCAAGTTCATATTTCACTGCTGTCAGTATATTTGACATTTTTGTGTCTGCTGTGCAATCATGACATATAATAATAATAACACCTCATCAGTGTTATTGCTTTGTGCCAAGCAATAACATTCAGCAACACCGCAACCACGGTGCAATAGTCAAGATGTCTTAAAGACCCACATTTGGCAGGGCCAGAGGATCCACTACAGTGCTGGATGACTCACAGGCCTGTATATCCCACTTATTTCAGATGGCTATGCAATATCTTTGCTTGCCAGCATCTTCAGTGCCATGTGAGAGGATCCGTCAGCCAGGGAAGAAACGGTCTAAAGCCCAGCACAGTGGAGCAAATTCTATTTTCAAATAAAAACCTTCAGTGAAAACAGAAATACACTTTTCCACAACAACAAAATGCCCACGTATGCCAGTGCATCCCCCAAATCCTTTTGTATTTCTGATTGTACAGAACACTGTTGTATTGTCTCCATCTATTGCAGCAAAATACAGTTACAGAACCCATTTACGTATTTGCTCGATATTGTACATCTCTGCACTTAGGAATGATGACATCCACTGTAGCTCTCTGATGAATTAACGATCATTATCAGAACACTGGAAACAACATCCTTGTGCTGACTGCACTCTGCTTAATGGCTGCTACAGTTACTGCAAATCACTAGATGTCGCTGTGCCTTCTTTCATCAAAGCCTCAAAGTTTCGACTCTTTTTCCGACACAATCAGTAAGAAGCATCAGAGGATTCACAAGGCTTCGTACGCCCATACCCTGTTTCTGTAGTTCAGACTTTGGTGTAGTCAAAAAAAATGCTGTACCTTCACTAGAGCGCTCAAAGCAATAACTCAGCTGTTCAGAGGAACTGTCAGCTTCCTGACATCATGTCCAGGACTCCCAAAGCTCCGCTCCCCTCTGATGGATGAAAATGCAAATACAACCTTCCCTTCGTTATTAGGCAGCAAACTTAAATGTCCTTGTAACACAAGGCATGAGGTAAGTGTTCAGTGTGTAAGGCTTGAAGGGAGCTGAGTCTGAAGAAATTAGCTTTTGATTGTCTCCAGGCTGCACTTTAACTCTCGGTAAAGGTGAGTGTGTTTAGATGGTCCTGTGGCGAAACATGATGGATTTCAGGTGGTCATTTTCAACAGAGTACACTGAGAGAAGACTGGCAACACCAAAGAGTCGGATTTAACTTCTGAAACACGATTAGGCCAGAGTAAGACTTAGTTTATTCTCAGGGTATAATAAAGACCTGAAAAATTCTGACAGAAATAGTGTTGTAAAACCTCAGAGTGAAAGGTTCACACAGTAATTACAGTACATTGGAAAAAAGAGGGCTGAAGTCTGAGATTTCAGATTGTACAAACCTCCTTGAATGTGTTTTAAACACTTAATTAATGATAACACTAATAATCATCAGTTTTATTCCAGATTCAGGATCATTATGCTGAATGGCTGCATAATAAGCTGAATTTTGGAAATGGACAAAGACATATTCCCAGTTTATTTAGTTGGTGCTATATGAGTTTGAATGAGGAAGGACACATTCAAGAGCCAACAGAATTCTACTTTAAACTTACTGAATGTGTGAATGTGCCCTGCAGAATCATTCAGTGGGAACATATTTGAGAAAAGTCTGCCAGTGGTGCCATTTTCTTCCAAATACCACTTGTTTTCAAGATCAGCAAGACAACAGAAAGGTGCCAGCTGCTCTCAAAGACGTAAATTCATGTACATGTGCTGTTTTCTGTTTTCATTTTTCCTTTAGCCTTTGCACACGGGTTTCTTTGGGTTGATACAGTCAGGGTCACAACGGATTAGTTTATACTTGTCCTTCCAGCACCATCACTTTTCTGTGGCACCTACAAAATGAACACTTGCGTCTTTTGAGATGGATTTCCTTTTGATTTCTTTATGGAAACATGTACAGGTACAGGAGTAAAACAAAACCTCTGCTCCAGAGGGAAGCATTTTTAAATTCAAAGATGCGTTTTTACATCTTTTTTATACATTTCATCAGAAAATAAAGTAGCCGTAAGCACAAAATTTCAGTTTCTATAACAACAGGTCTATGAGGGTCCGTTTATCACCATATATAGTGTCCCCAGTCTAACATTTCAAAGAAGATGCTGACAGTGATTAATATGTTTGCAGAATAGACAGTGTTATATGGCACCTTCCAACACTTTTCTGGCATCAGTTTCACACCTTTTATCTGATTAAGCGCCCGTCTCTCCCTCCTGGTACCGGCTGTCTTGTTGACAAGCTCTGTTGGAGGGCACAATGCAGAGGAACACCAGCAGTGCTGATATTTCTGGACTGGAGACGTCAGTCACCCATATCTGACGCTCAGATTCAATGTCCTCCAATTTCACCAAAGAATGCAAGATGATACATTTCAAAAGATGCTAATTCTACTTTTAGGAAGAAAAGATTCCTGTCTTTCTTGTTGCAATCAAAATATCTAATTGAGTACAATAATAAACCTATTCTTGTACACATTACGTAACATTCCATCAATGGGAGACATTTTGTTTTGTCCCAGTCTGTCCCAACATTACAGTAACATGGTTTATTATGGGATCAAGCCATGCAATATTTTTGGACTTCAAACTGGATTTCAAAGTGTCTGATTAGACCCATCAAACGGTCAGAAATTGTTGTTATGACTTATGAGAACATAGCATCAGTCATGACAGCTGTATTGTTCTGGCAGATGATAACAATCTATGTACTTTGTCTTTTGGAGGACTTGTTGGACACTGCAGAATAGATGTTGGACTCCAAACAATCATAGCTTTCCCCAAGGACTGACTTCACAGTTTCACTTGACAGCACCAACAACATCATTCTTTTGTTACTTCACCATGTTTACAGTTGTACAAGGAAGACCACTGTGTGCTCCTATGGGTCAACGTGACAGAAGACACAGACGTTGTCAAAATAAGGGAGAAAAGAAAAATAGAATCTGACATGCGAGTGTTTATACTGGCACGTTGTGAGGCATCCCAGATGCTACGTGGGCTGTCTTCTGCTGTGACACACCAAGCTGGCCAAACCAAAAGCATTAATTTTTCATTCCCCAGACTCCACATCTTAGGAGTCAGAACATTAATAATATTATTACAGTTATCATTGGGCTGAATTCTTGTATTTCAACCACTCGGGACACCACAGTTATTTCTGTAAAAGGACTTATAGTTGCTGTGCTCAGACAGGACACAAATCACATTTTAGAGGCGATTTCCTACGAAGTCAAAGGAAAAAGGTGATTAGATGTGAATTTGCCCGGGGCAGAGTGAACTGGAGGGAAATCCCAGGAAGAACCAGAGTTTCTAGTGAGTAGTGGGATCAGTCAGAGGCTGAACATGAACACACACATGCATGCTATCCCAGGCTCAAGTGTTTCTTGCTACAGTAGTAGTAGAGTAGCACCTGATGTACACAGTCAAATACAGATGTGTTAATATTCCTTTAAAGGAGAGCCACTGGATCGGATGGGAGCAGAAGAGAGATTACAAAAAAGAAAAGAAGCAGAGAGGTGGCTCATAGATGATATATGCCCCAGTAAGCAGTGAAGCCCTGACAGCTTTCACATCTCTGAGAAAACATTATCCAGGAGGGCATGCAAGAAGAGATTTGCCAGGACCTGCAGCCTGTCCACACATTATACTGCTGTTAGCAAAGGGTCAAGCAGCCACACTGACCCACAATGCACAGGACCACACACACAGTCAAACAAAGAGGTATCCTGGGTTCTAGGTGGCACGCATGCTCTCACAGTGCTATGTGCATTTATTTGATTCTATGACACTTTCATTTTTGCTTTATTAGAGTAAACACTGAGCTGTGTCCTAATTCTGAACTAACGTGATCTGCTCCTCCTTCCTGTTTTTATTTTGAAATTACTTCTTAGTACAGAATTTGGGATGGACTTACCTGTTTGAGTGCAAACCGGTCAAAGAGTTTGTTCTAGCATGTTTAAAAGCAAGACCCTGTGCATGAGGAATTCCCTATTCTTCCTTTGCACACTGGGGAATAACATGCTTTGTTTGATGCTGCACCACTGACTTCATCTCCCATAATAACCTGGGTGGATATGCTGCCAATAGCTGTCTAGTTAGCCCCCGCTCTGAACTCTGTCTGTTAACATGTCATGCGATGTCACCGAGGTTGCCTTTGGAATCTCCTTTTCATGCAGAATCAGAGCCTTTTCAAAGGCTCTGTGAAGAGATAAGCGATACGTGTAGACGAGATAAGCGTACCCTGCCAACCTGACTCTGGAATACAAATGCCCTTTTTAGCATAGGGAGGTGAAAAGGGAAAGATAACACAGAGGAAATGTGTCAGGGAGGAGAGTGTGCATGAATGTGAACGTTATGGCAAGGGAAAGGAAGGAAGGGACAGAGATGTATGTATGCACAATCAGGGAAATGTGGACAGAGAAGAAAAGACAAATATGGGAAGAGAGAGGGGTGAGTGTGATAAATGGGTTTAGCTGAAATATGGCACTGATTTTGTCATTTTGTTGAACAAAAGATTTCAGCCAGTGTTGTCTCGTTAAGTATCAGGCTACATCCAGAAATCTACATCCAGAAGCTGGTTAGCTTAGTTTCCCATAAAGACTGGAAACGGGAGGAAACAGCTAGCCTGGCTCTGTGCAGAGGTAACAAAATCCTCCTACAAGCACCTCTAAAGCTCACTCATCAACGCATTATATGTCATTTGTTTAATCCGTGCAAAATCCAAAGTTTAAAAGTGACGTTTAGCAGCTTTACAGGAGGTTTTGTGCTTGACCGTTTCTTGGCTGGGACAAGTAGCTTGTTTGCAGGTAACTACACAGAGGGTCATCAAAGTCAGCAGGACTCATCGTCTTGGGGTCTCAAATGTTTGTAAAGAATTTCATGGCAATCGGTCAAACATGTTAGATCGTGAGAGCAAGTGTAAGAAAGAGAGAACGAAACAGTACAAGGGGCAGAAATGACAAAAGAGGAGTACAGAGGCATCCGCCTGGGGGCAAGACCATCAGTCAGCTCTTCAGAAGTTTAACTCACAGCGATTCTGAGAGCAGGTTTCTTAGATTTCCTCTCTCATATGCTCACTCACCAATCCTATGATGCATATTAAATCACCGGGTGAATAATGAAGCCCATCTCACATAAATTAGAGAGACATGCTGAATTCCCCTCAGGTTCAATCACCATGAATATTAAAGCAAACTCACAAGGTTACAGAGAGAATTGGAGACAGGCAGAACAAGCAAGAGGATAGATGAAGAAATATGAAGAATGAAGGACAAAGAGAGAGAGCAGATAAAGAGGAGAGCTCCTGGCAAGAGGGGAAAGCAGTCGTTATAAATTTATATCAGCGATGGTCATGTAATCATTTTGTTCACATCTGAAAACAGGGTTAGAAAGGGGGCTAATCAAACTGCCAGCACTTTGTGGCATGTCACTCTGCAATCTGCAAGGTTATTTTTCAAAGCCATGTGTCCTGAAAGAAGAAAAAAAATTAAATAAACATGCAGCTATTACAATGTAAGCTGTTTCACAAAAAGATTCTCTGACAATTACATGAATGTACAGCCTGTGCTGATGGTCTCTGTAGTATAATTAGAACTACATGGATGTATTGTAGCCATTTAAACTTGGATCAGAGACACACGTTGTGGATGTTCTAACTAAAACAGCTGAACCATTGTACATAATTTTCCTGAGACAACAGGTAAGTGTCAAACCAGCCATTTTTGATGATGAATCAACAAAAGCAAAACACAAACAAAGTGTGATGGAAACAGGCTAAATCACAACATGCGTGACTTAAACTTCCACTGAAGAGATGAAAAGTAGAGGAAGATGAAAACAGAAAATGTTTGTTTCAGTGATTATTTTTAATTTAAATGTGAACTATCTACATTTTTCTGAAAGTTACTTCTACTTTGCTCCACACTTTCATGAGCAGACTGTCAGTTGAAACATTATCACTTTGACAATCAGCTCTTCAAAGTTGGCATTTATTTCTGTGAAAAATGACAAAGATTGAATAAAATCGCCAAAGTCAATGTCTTGCATTATATCTGATGACACTGGTTTTTATTATTGACTGTGAGAATTAGACTCTCTGTCTAATTCTCTGTCTACGATTCACCAGGGGAGGAGAGAACAAGTGAAAGTGGACTGGCACTAAATGACTGAAAGATCAAGGGGATTTTGGAGCCATGGGGTGAAGCGTATAGCAGATTACTGATCGGAATAAGACATTCATGTTTTCAAATAGATATTTCTCCTCGCTTGAGTGAAGTTTCCAATTTTAGCCATTGGTTCAGTTCAGAGGATGTTATCTGAAGTGTGTAAATAAGACTTGAAGGGCTGAAGGTGGTGTGTGTGTGTGTGTGTGTGTGTTTGTGTGTGTGTGTGTGTGTGTGTGTGTGTGTGTGAACAGCAGTCCACAACCCTGACTCTACCAGTGGTGCGCAATAAGAGCTTTACTATTTTAAGTAGAATCACATCTGAAACCTCCAGACCAAGAGTCTGGAGCCATGCTCTTCGTGTTAATGCCAGCAAAAATGCTCACACTGACAAAGCTAACATGCAGATGTTTCACAGGTATAATGTTTACTATGTTCACCATTGGTTTCACATGATAGAGCGCCAAACTTTGCTAATTAAACACAGAGATCAACTGAGGCTGATGGGATTATCATTAGTTTTGCAGGCATTTGGTCACAAACCAAAGTACTGAAACAATCTTGGCCTGCATAGACATTTTTCTCCGCAGACATTTTGACTTGTCATAGTAGGAAAAGCTCAGGTGGAATTAATAACATTAACTGTGGCTCAGTTCCATTAAGTGTCTCAATAAATCAGCATGTTCCCCTAAGTGGAATGCAGCCATTATTAATGTCATTAAATTTACCTGTGCTTTATTTGTTCTGACTTGGTAAATGTCTGCTGTGAAAAGGGGTTTATTCCCTCCCCATCCTGTGGTGGTCCTCTGATTTTCCACGTCCAGCCATCACTTGTCTCTCACACCCATCTGCATACCTGTCCTCAATCTCCTAATCAGCTCCTCAGCACATATACTGCCCATTTCCTCTCAGTTCTCTGCCAGGTTGTGTGTTGTACACAATCAGATTGAAATCCGCTTTGCCAAATTTTCTCGTGTTGTGTGGCCAAAAGCACGAAGGGGACAGGAAATAGCATCCGTAGGGTTGTAAACTAGCCAGCGGGCTGACAACAGCAGTCCACAAAGTTAATTGAAATTATGCAGGATTTTATCAAACATTCTACGGCCGTTAACCATCGCCACTGTCCTTATACTCACTACAGACAAACAGCAAACTAAGGAGCAGTCAGGTTGGATTTTGTCTGGCAAAATGAAATAAATAAAATAAAATAAATAAAGTAAAACTCAGTGTGACTCACTGACCACATGTTGATGAACCTTGCTGCCCCTCGAGTCCATTATCTGCAATAATAAGCCTCCACGGTAAAGTTTTAAGCTGAGCCCTGGCCTCATGCTTTTCATGCAGCTTTACAAGTTCAGTCCCAACTGTTCGTACGACCCTAACAAAAGCAAAGTACTCTGTCTGTTGTGTTCTAATTTGGATTTTGGTGATGACAAAGAAAAATTGCCATTGCCATAACTGACATCCCAGTAAATGTATATTTATTTATAAGGCTGGCTGTAAATGCAGCAATACAGAAAGACAGGAAACAGATGAGTCACCCTGTGTTTTTTTTGCCCCTCTCTCTCTCTCTCTCTCTCTCTCTCTCTCTCTCTCTTCTGACTTCTAATCGGATAATAGAACGGCTGCATGCTCTCCTCTCCATCTGGCATTCTCACACTCCCATGTCTTAATACCCCCATCTCTCCTCACTCTGCTCACACTTAGCAAACACACAGCTGGGCCACAAGTGAAAAATTCTCACTTTTGTCGAAAGAGCACACAGTCAGTCACACAGGCGTGACAGGATAACTTAATACTTAGAGACACGGACGTTCAAACAGATGACCTGAGTTTAAGCCCCAGGAACCGGAAACATCAATCCTTCTTAGTGGTTTTAGCCCATTGACAGTAAATCATTTATACTTCACATCACAGTTAATCATGTGCTTTCTATTAATTCCCATATTAAATTAAACACATCAACAGTCTTTAGATATGTCCGAGGTGTGCAGTTCAGACTTCAACACCGACAACCATAAAGTAACTTTTATAAGCTTTTGATATTTACTCTCGACCTCTTGAACTAACATCAGCTCCACAGATGAGCAGGACTAGCTGCTTCACTCACATTCACAGATTTTAAAATGAGCTATGAAGATACAATGAAAACATTAAAAATATATCATCAGAATATTGTGATTTTTTTTTCCTTCATCAATGAAACCATCTCTGGCCAAACCAGCAGAGAGCATATTAACCAGCCAGCAACAACAACAACAATGGCAAAGATTATTTGTTGTTGTTTTAGTTAAGGGGCTAAAGTTGTGTTGTGTTTTTATAAATGCAATCCTTGCTATATCTTCCTCTGCTGTTGTTTAATTGACATCAGACCTGTGCTCATACGTAAAGTAGTTACACATTATTGTACAGAAGCTGACGAACATCTTCACCTCAGCAGCACTGTGTTATTATTAAATTCAAAATGTTTGAACAAGGGTGGAGGTTTACACCAAATTATGCTTGTGAATAAATAGCTGAAGTTTCCTTCAGTGATCAATTCTTGCTGCATTGCAACACTGTGCCCCTGCTGGAACTGCATGGCTTTCTGACTTAAATGAAAATCAAATCAATCATTAAAAAATAAAATAGGGTTGCACAATTTTCAGGCCATTGTTTTTGTAATTACAGGTTTTAATTTAACAGTGTGAAATCTCTAGCTCTGTGCCCCTCGCTACAATGAAGTAATCCATCCACCCACCAGCTCATTCAAGGCTTTGACAGAAAGGAGTGGTTCCCGGCCCACCATCCTGTGGAGAATCGATTGGCTCTGGCTGGTGAGAAAAAAGATCATGGGGACGGATTTGCAAAAGGCAGCTTCACATACACACACAGGAACACGCTCACGTTATCATGGACACGCTCACAGCAATGCAAGTGAGATACATGCTTGCAGACGCCCTGTGGCACATTCAGCACCAGAACAGCACCTCTGATCTTTGTAGATTTGGCTATTTGAACAGGTAAATGAAAAGTAAAACCCCCTTTACACTGCCCTTCCACCTCTCTCCCATCTATCTCTTTTCATGCAGACCGATGAAATTTTATAATTTAATCATTCTAATTAAAGGTTACCTTTGAGCCTTTAGCTTGTACTATAAAGTATCAGGACAGTGAGCTTCTGCAACAGAGGCCGTTCATGCCCTTAACGCCTGAACACCTAATGTGCTGTTATTATTCCTCTCTATAGCAGCCCTGTGGTCTGTTTGGTTGTTCCTTGTTGTTTCCTCTTCTTTTGCAAGAACATGTAATTGGTGGCTGGGGGCTTTCACTTGGACTGGCTGGGAGCACCTGGACCCGATGCTTCCAGTCACTACAGACGCTGCCACTTTAAGTTACGGTCACCTTACATTTCTGTTCAGTGAAATTCTCCCACACTCAGCCCTGATAAGAGACATGCAGCCATGTTTCTGATGCATTATTAAATAAATATTGATCAGAGAAAATCACAGACCATAAACAGTGTATGAAAGTGATGCTACATTTTGTAGTCTGTTCTTAAAAATAGTGAAGGAAAAAAATGCAGCTGTGATTCTATTGACTGACCAAGAACACTGCAAACTGCCAGAGATGGCTGGAGATAAATGGGCGAATATTGACATCTGTATCTCACCTCTTTTTGTAACATAATCTGTTTTTATTTTAAATAAATAAGTTAATTTAAATTAAATTTTTTTGTTTCTCCAGGATCTTTGACTCCCACCATGCAACTATCCTGAAAACCATTGCTTTCATGTAATTATTTTTCTAACGTAATAGACTTCTAATAATTGTAATAATTTGTAGGACAGCAGCGACATTTCTCTGAACATCACAACTGAATTATTAACTTCCTTTTAAAGTCCATCCACACGCTTCATTTGCAATGTGGCGGTGAGATGGAGGTGGATGGTGAATTTATACAGTGTTTAATTTATTGATCTGAGTCAGCCTGACGTTTGTGATTCCATATTAATGGCCTAACTCTCTCAGACAACATCTAATTTGGTGTTATCAGGATCACTAACAGGAACACAGCTGTGCTGTCTCATCAGCCATGCCAGGGGAAAAGAAGGAAGGCGAGCTGGGACCTTAACAAATCAGCTGCAAATGACAAAACTGCTTTGATTTTTCATTTTGGCATGGGAGAGGAGCACATTTTCAGGCTGAAAATGGGAAAGGGTACATTAATTCATTAGCATGAAATATAACTTTAGGAGGAATTTGGAGTTGTTATCATTGCTCTGGGGAGAGGCAGCACTGTGCTGGGCCTGCACCTCGGATGAAAACCCCAGCCAAGGTTGTGCGTGTTGAGTAAAAGCACACCCTGACTGACACACGGGATAGATGGCTGTTGTAGCTGGCAGTTTGCCAAGAAAGTCATACCCTACAGTCCTCTAGTCCACCGCTTTTAAATATAGAAGACCATATGTCCAGAGCAAATGGAAAAAGAGAAGACCAGTGCCAGTAACAGTGATGAGACGTGCAATAAGCAGGCCAGAGATATGGTTCTGACATTTTATTATCTGAATGCCTTCTTCTTATTGCATTTCATATTATTACATTTATTATAATGCATGAAATGCATTTACTGTGTCAGAGATGGCTTTCATTGTGGCTTTTTTTAACGTCTCTCAACCAAGATACAGTGTCTTCTTCATAGTTAATGAAACAGAGAAGAAGTGTTCGCCATAGGAAAACAAGGCTAAGACTCTACAGCCACGCTCGTGGCTGTGTGCACTTGAGCTAAATGCTCATGGCATGGCTACATGTTCACAATGACAATGTTAGCATATTGATGTTTTGCAGGTTTAATGTTTACCATATTCACTGTGATAGTTTAGGATGTTAGTATGCTAATATTTGCTAATTAGCACTAAAGAGAATGTACAGCAAACACTGATGGGAATGTCATTAGTTTTTGCAGAAACCAAAGTACTGCACAAAAGAAAATTCTGATTTGATGATGGCACCAGATGAAAAGACAACAGATCAAGTTATTAAAATACATCCTGTGGAAACCATGAATCTGTTCACAGAAATCCACACAATAACTACCAATAGCTCACCAAAATATCATGTACTAGGAGAATAGTCATGGAATCACCAGAGTCATTAGGATACATCGTCTGGACTCTGTTGATGTGTGTACCAAATTTGTTGGCATCACACCGTCTGTCTCACATTGCCATCCAGATAGCTGTGCTGCTTGCATGACTGAAACTGGACATGACAATTCACAGAAACACTCTTCTTTTCTGTGTCACATTGCAAGGAAGTAATCCAATAATGGGGTGGCTCATTTGTTTGATGTCGCACTCATCCACATACATGACAATGAGCCACTGAACGGACAAAGCAATTAGACCAGAGATGCTGAACTGGCTATTTAGCTAACATTAACTTGTGCTACATCCATAAAGTTTATTCCTCAGACACGACCTGCCTTGTATAGGCTTAATCTATATACATCAGTATTTCCCTTGAAAAATCATTTTAGTCATCTTTTAAAAAATGCACATTTAGGACAATTACTGTATTGTCACTTGAAGATGGCTCCATTTGGCAAACATATGTGACTCCTGATGGATCATCATCATCATCATTATGTATTTCAGTCAGGGATACTTGCATCAAGAATTTGACTGTTTATATCAAATAGTTGTACAGTTAGATGTGGTGAAAAAGGCAGGTCTCTGAGGGAGCTCTCACAGAATGATGAAAATACATGAGTGTGAGTTTTTTCTTTTCACTGAATGAATGTGGAAAGTTCACATTACAGCCAGTTTGGAAACCAAACTCAAGTCCAATATACAACATACACAGGGGTGATGGGGAAACTTCAAGCCTCCAGAGCAGAAAGACTGAGAACAGACTTTTCTAATAAGAGACTTCTTGTATCCAGTAGTCAAACATGTTAAATGAAAAATATTTGCATATTCATAGATGCTGGATTTATCACTGAGGGAGAAGGAGCTGATGTAATAAAGTATAAAGTATATTGACTTTTTTTAAACACATTAAACAGCATTTTTATTTATGTATTAAAACATGACTGCAGGGGAACCATAAATCTCAGCTGACTTACTGGAGTATAGTGCTGTCTCTTTTTATTTGATCACTGAGTCAGCAGTTACTTTGCAGCTAATGATTTTGCATGCAACTCATAGTGGATTAACTACCCGACAGTATAGCTGCTAAATACTCCACTATGTTCACAAACTGTTTGCTGCTGGGCATGAAACATAAAGTGAGAGCAAGTTGAGAGTGAATCAAAATAGAAATGTTGTGGGTCATAAAACCAAAATAAAACTGTAAGGAGTCAGGTTATAAAGCAATATTTAATTAAACGTACTGTTTACAATAGCAGGGAGTAATAGCAGGTTCCGATGTGGTATTTTGAACTTTGTTGCTGGGTCAACCACTTTGTTTACATTTGGTTTACGGATTGTGTTGATTGTTCCATGGTTTTTGATTGCTGATAAATTTGCACTGAAACTGCACTTCTGCAGGATAGTCATTGATAACCACGACCATGGACATGAATTTTGAGGATAAAACAGGTAAGCTGACATTTAACATTTAGCACAGGGTTCTGCCCTTCCTTAAATTCATGGCATCACTTCTCATTGCTATGCAGATGACACATGGCTTAACCTCTCTGTAGAGGTGACTAAGAATTACAAAAGGCCACTCGATAACTGTTAACTGTAAACTGAAGTACAGCTGAGGTTATATGGCAAGGTCATTTGCTTAGAAGGTTTCTGGTCACAAACCAAAGTATTTGCCAACCTGAAATTTTGAACTTCCTCCATCTGTCTGTGCTAAATTTCCTTCCATCCAGTAGTTGTTGAGATACTGCAGTCCAGACCAGTTGATTGCTCTTCCTAGAGCTGTGGCACAAAAATGTCATAGAAATAAAGTTGTCTTATTCAAATTTGAGCAGTGTCTTATTGCTGAAATTGTAACTTAATATTTTGTTCTGCTTTCACTCCGCAGAGTCATCGAAAAGATATGTGCTATGTCAAATGCCACAGGACTGGGCTACCCTGCCTTTGCATACTTGTCTTCAACCTTCTCCACCAAATGCTAGTGTTGCAGTTTATAAAAAGTATGGACCATATGGAAGCCTCATATATGAAGGCTACATTTGTCCATCTGCTCCTCAAAACGTGCCTTGTTCTGCGCTGCAGCGACCACAAAAGGAGCCAAGAGGGCTAAGCATCAGGCACAAGTATAGGGTGCTGCTGGAGAAGATCAGAGCTGAGGAGGCTGAGGCTGCAGCTCAGGCAAGAAACATCTCAGAGGATCAAAGGAGCAGAGAGGATGATTATGCAGTGATCAGCAAACCAGGACAAGATGTTGTACAAGCAGAGCCAAGCACCATGCCAGGCCACGAAGATCAATCAATACAGCAGATAAAAGCAGAGGCTGCATTTACCAGAGACTCCAACACAGGAGAGTACACCAATTATCCATTACCTTTTGAAATCCTCCATAGAAGAGAGAGTTTACTCTCAGAACTCATGGAAGGGGGGACAGAAGAGTTTACATTTTTTTGGGACAGCTCAAAGGCATTTTAAACTGTTTGTATGCTGAGGGAAATCCTTCCCTCCTACAGTTCAGCGCAGCCACACCTGCTGACATGTGCCACACTGTGAGCTCTCTCTGTGAACGACTGCGAATGTGAAATATTTTCTAAATAAATATTTTTGAACAGCAATTAAACTGATCGCTTTACTGATAAAGTTAGCACTTCATCTTGGACAAGAGCTCCAGTTTGGATACTCCACTTTTTACCTGCATGAGTCATGAGAACACTAATATTCAAATCACCCACCTGTCAACTTCACTGAAACGGAAAAAAAACTTGTTTGCATCCCACAAACTACAGAATTATGAGAGATAGATACCATATTATCATGTATCTGTATATTTTAATGAACCTGAGGAAGATCATAACATTCATATGAGCAAGTAAAAAAAATCCTTTCGGTGCTGATTAAACAACGGGATCGAATTGAGTTTATTATATTAAATATTAGACAGGAAGAGAAATAAAAGAACAATAGAATGAAATGAGGGAAAAAAACAAAAATAATCACCTTAAAAATAACATCATCTGTTCTACTCACTAGTAGTAGTGATGTACAATATTCACCAGCTTTGCCTATTGTGATTTTCTCTGTGGCTTGTCTGAGCTTGCATTTTAGAACGTCCGTAATATGCTCACTGCTGCCCCTAGTGTCAGATGGGGAAACAGACCCATCATACAACCCCTAGCCTGAGTGCTGTGGCACATCAGTCCTGCATTAACGCATAGTGTATGGACATGTATGAGTCAAATGTAGTCCTCTCAGAACTCACACACTGCAATCACACATCTAAAAATTCATTTCATTTTTTTTTTTTTGCTGCAAAACAGCAAAACAGCATGGGTTGTTTCCTTTTATACACCTCCTGCATCCTGTACTTTTTTCTGTGCCCAACTCTTAATGACTATTGATTTCCCCCATACAGGTTGGATTGATTTTGTTTGTCCTCACTGAATCAGGAGGCCGGAGATTAAAGTCCTCACCTTCCCACACAGCAAGAACAACTGATTCACTTGTGATGCCAAACCATGACTGTAATCAGCCTAAAGGTCACGTTATGTGTCCCAGTGACACATTACTTTGGTTTTGGACCAAATACCTACAAAATCTGATGATGGTTCTTCAGCCTCAGCTGTGCAATAAAAGCCTCCAGAAGACTGAAAGCTGTAATTAGCAGATTTACTTGGCTAAAGGCTAAAAATCCTTCTTTTACACCAATGAGATGATATAATGCACATTTATTCTCTATTGTGGACATTTCCCCAATGAATACCTCAACTATATTTTGTCTTTTGATGGAGAGACAGACCAGAGATTTGTATCTACTTTTCTGTTGCTGTCGCAGTCACTGTGTTTCCTCTTCAAGCTGAACAAGTGAAGAATTTATCTATTCCTGCTCCAAGGTCAGGGATAATAACTTACTAAGTGGATAACTGGATTACAGGCATTCACATTTGCTTGGTCATGGACCCCCCCCAACACACACACACACACACACACACACACACACACACACACACACACACACACACACACACACACACA
>JBBMJY010000004.1:19118651-19188547 GCA_037833715.1 Toxotes lorentzi | reverse complement strand
ACACACACACACACACACACACACACACACACACACACACACACACACACACACACACACACACACACACAGACAGGTGAAGTGCTCTATAAACAAACACAAACTTTGTCATTGCCAACAATTATCTTTTGTGCTCCCAACAAAGTCAACCTCCTGACCCTTTTCTGAAGACATAGACTTTAATCCTACAAAGTCAAGCAATCGCCACTCTAATTGCCTAACTCCAATATTAATATGTTTCCTCAGCCGTGTTATAATCCCTGCAGAAAAATTATCAAGGAATTACATATGCCGCAAACAAACCTTGTGACTATTTTTTAAATATACGACTTTATAATCCATCAGAGGAATACAAATGTAATTTCTGAAGACAGACAGAGGACAAGGCAAGAATAGGCCTCTGACTCTTTACTTATTTCCCCAGCTGTCAAGTCTCAGACACTAAATCCAAATCTTTGCTAGCCAGAGCTCTTATGTAAAGCCTCAGTAGTAGATTGGTATTAATGGCTGCATACTGTTTAGATTCCCTGCAGAGTTTCACTGATGAAGTGCATTGACATTGCAGTCACAGTGCAGCATTACCAACTCATCCTTTGATTTGGTGCATGTTAAAGGTGCCTAATTTCTTCTGTAGAGTTTTCATATTGCAGAAATCAAAAGGATACATCACATATCAGTTATTGGAGTCACAGCTATGGTAACAATGGGGGAATTGGAAAATCAGCGGTGATCAAAATAAAGAAGCTAGACAACACAAAATATTTACCATCATTTTTCATCAATTTCTGTTCAGCTACTCATGGATATACTGCAAATATGCATACCAGCAATAACATAGTCAACATGTATTAAAATCCATGCATACCTCATTTCTCACACATGAACTGGTAAGGTCAAGACAAATGGTGTGAGAATGAGTGCACCTCACATACTTTAGACCAGGTGTTAAAAGTCTTATCTGGAGTGATTAGGTGGATTAGAGGTGGAGATGAAAAATAAGTTGAGATATGAAATATGTGTGGTAATAATACATTTCCATTAAGGTTGTTGGTCAGTTTCACTGATACCCATTCTGTTTTGCAGTCAACACAACAATGGACTCTTTGTGTTATATTGCATTTAATTTCAGGCTTTTTCAAGCTTTGCATGAAGACGACATCGCCATTCTTAATCCCACCTAAAGCTCTGATTGGTCAACTATTTCTCCAACTGGTGGAAACAGATGCCAGCGAGCACAACTCCAGACATAAATTAAATTTATGGAGAATTTATGCAGACAAACTGGAGATATGTTTGGCAATTTGGAGGAAGGGAACCAGGCCAAACACACAGTGGATCAGACAGAAGTACTGATGTGTGAACAGGTGATTTAAAGCATGTCTGAGGCTAAGAGGAGTGGAGGAGTAGAAATCAGACTTGTGCACTGTACAATACATTTGACTTTTGATTACAACATTGTGCAAAGGTCCCACAATACACTCCTCTCTGCAATTCTGTCATAAGCGATGCAGTTATTTAATCCATTGGGAAACTTGTTTTCTTTAAGCTTTTCTTCAGAAATATTTTAATAATTCTTTCCTGACAAGCTTCTTAGAATCCCTGCCTCTCTCAGGCCATGAAGGCAACCGTCAGACAACTCCCTTCCTCCATTCATGGCTCCTCTCCTGGATCACCTTCGTTCAGGTGGAGGGACTTAAGTCAGATGGTGGTCCACATCACCCAACTTTGCACCTCCCTGAGATTATTCACCACCAAAGCTCCCACATTACACAGACTGTGTGTGTGTGTGTATGTGTGTTGTCATACCATGCTGCTCACACAAAAAAAGGCTTCAGAAAAAGCCCAAACTGCTCATGTTCAAAGGGCCACCCTCATCAAGACAGCAGCTGTGTCACTGACTGAGTGCAGCTTTTCCACAAGCGTGTGTTTGGTCAGGACAGGACCCCCTGCTGACATCCGAGCCCACTCTGTGAGGGGCTTGTCATCCTCGACAGCTCAGCTCGGAGAAATGCCGCTGGAGGATATTAGCATGGTGTCTCTGTGCCTCTCCACTCGTTTTTTATCAGTGTGATAGGTTTCAGCTCCCAATGAGTCATTCACTGTTGAATGTGCTTAGTGATGTTTGATGTTTTTTTTTTATTGCCTTGGTTGACAATTCAAGCCTCTGATGAGCCATGCACACTATCTATGGGGAGCCTTGAGGCTGTGATGCATTATGGATATTGTGACGCATGAAAAAGCCCTCTCATAATCACCTTTGTGCAACTGTTTGGCACCATGATAATGTGCAACTATCATCATGGCTTTATCTCCCAGCTGGAGGTCTTTACTCATACTAATCATACTAATAATTTGTGTGGGTATCTGGTAAACAACATGTATAATAGTCCGTGCTACCACAGGTAATGGAGAAGTTTGTGTTATTATGTGTGATGGGTATTCTGATGCGTGGTTAACTTACTCTTCTCCTCTGATTGGAAGTGTTACATAAACCAGCATCTCTGCTCTCTTTCCAGAAGGGGAATGAGGGTGTGTTTTCACCCCTGTCATGGATTGTTGTTCAACCATAACTAGATGTTTGGGGTTGAGCATCATGATTGGACCCAGCGGGACCAAGTCCAGCTGCGGTTATGATCTTTTCCAGTTTACCTTAAGGCAACACTCTTGCAGCCATATGTATTTTGAAAGAGTTATTGTTATTGTGTTGTTATTGTGCTGCCCTCATCAGTCCCACATGAATCACATCTGCTGTCCCTACCACATCTCGTAACTTTATTTTTAACCTTGATAAACAGTAAGAGAAATGCTCACCCCTCGTCTTAATGTTGATTCTAATGCCGATCAGTGCTCAGTTGTCTCATTTCAGCGTTCGACCAGCTCTTTAACTGAATCTTTACCTTTTTAACTTTCCTGTACATGTGCATGTCACTATATATTGTGTAATGTCATGAAATATGCCCTGATTAGGTCCTTCTGCATCAGTTATCATGGACATTAATGTCCCAAAAATTAGCGTGTAAACTATTAATGCCTTGGTCTACTTACACATTTAAAATTTCAAACAGCTACACATAACTGTATTATGTCTCTGTGATTCTCATAGTGAGTGGATATTTAATACAGTGGAAAAGCCTCTTTCCTCCGGGGAGATGTCACTCTCTTTGGTACCTTTTATTAAGCTGTAGAATTGGTAGCAGCAGCTTTGTCTGTGTTCCCAGTCAGCTTGAATTTGCAGGTATTAGTCTGAAAAAAGGTCAAGTGTAAAGTGTGTAATAGGATGAACTGGTGTAAGTACATGAGGGGGGATAGAAAGTTGTAAAGTCAAAGTATAGATAGTTCCTGGAAAGGTGTGAGCGCTAGAAGGCAGGTAAATACAAGTGATTGCATTTAAGCAGTTGAATATGTCTGTGCATATTACCCATCCGTTCAATGTACAATTCAGTGTCCAAAACCACCCCACTGTAGAGCTGCATTTTCATTTCTATGGCAGGGCTAATGAAGGGTTGGCAGTGCAAAGGCAATCAGCTGAAATATGTCACTTTTATGAAAAGGGAATTATTCTAATGCGTATTATGGGTGAGTCACCACTCTGAAGCCACATTTGCAACTCGCTCCTTGTTATCTCCTCTCTGTTAATTAAGATTGGTGAACTAAAGAGCCTGGGAACTAGATTTGTCTCTGAATTAAACATACAAATTCGAACTGGCCTGTAGTAAAGCTTTCCCTTCAACATTTTATTGTTCTTTAAACGGCGCTGGTAACACTCTAGAATACAGCCTGCAAATTGGGCATCAATAATAGTGGTAACGAGGGAAGAAGTACAGAGAATAATGGGGGGTTACCAATTTGCACTCAGGTAGCACCTAGAAATAAATTACTTCATATGCACTTTTTAAATGATCTTGTGCATATTAATTAGTTACAGGGTACGTGCAGAGGACCATAGCTTAGATGCACTCTAAATGGGAAAAATTACTGCTGAGGAAACATTTTGCGCTGTATCTAAATCTAGTTTTGGTTTTACTTTCAGACCACTCCCGCACTTATAAACTTGAGCTGGTGATGAATGATGATGAGCTGAATGAATCTACTGCTGAAAGTTCACTCAACTCATTAAATTCTGTTTTTAAAGAAACATGGGCAGCGAAGTGCCTTAAAAGCTGTCAGCACTACAAGTGGTAATTGTACTGCAAAATCAGATATTTTGGTTTAAATCAAACACAGTGTGTGTGTGAACATTTTACTTATCAATACGTTAATTAACAACACATCCTTATTATGTTTATAGAAAAAAATCTGGGGCACAATTGATAATCGCTACATGGGTTTACTTGTTGATTCAGTTATTTGCACAGATGTGACAATGAATGCATCAACAGGGGGAAAAGGTCCAACTGAGGCCGCCTGTGTTCAGGGCCCAGACTTCAGTGCTACACCACTGCTTTAATGTCACACTCTGCACCTTTGTGGGCAGTGAGGGAGGAAAAGAAATAGTCTTAAAGAAATAGTAAACCTTGAACAGCACCTGAAGTGTGTGTGTGAGCACCCTCCAGTCCTTCCTCACATCTGGAGGACTGAACAAAAAACACTTTGTAGTGATAGGCCCTTGAAACCACCCTTGTCCTTTGTTTGCATCAGCCTTTGGCAGCTCATATCAGTGGCCTTGGTTATGCTCATCTTGGCTGTGTTTAGAAGTCTGACACTTGGCAGCACTGGACATGATCACAAACAAGCTAATAAAGGCTGACAGATGGCAAGTCTGTCTGAAAGAGGGGCCAAAGGGGTTAGACTTTGTCCTCTATCTGCAAAAATGTATGTTAGACACTGTGCTACATGTTTTAATTGGAGCCACACGCAGCATTTTAATCAAAACATTTCAGTGAATAAACGATTGCAACATGAAACAAACAAGATCATTACCATCATCATGTTTTCCAACCTCTATGACGTGGATAATAAAATCTACTTTGAAGGAATCTCTTGCACATCAGCCCTTTTGCAAACAGAGGCCTTTTCTCTCAGAATGAGACAAACAATTAAATTGGCCCATTCTGAATGACTAAAGCCTAATAAAATACTGGAGCACATAATTCGCTTTAGCAAATTATTAATAAGGTGCTGAATTTGTCAGTCAAGAACGTGACTTTCCTACATACACGTCAAGTCAAGTGGGACATGTTTGGTCAGTAGGAAAATGAGAGGCAGCAGTGTTTAAAGTCACCTGACGTGGCTGTGAAGGCATGAGGCTGACAGACGAGCCGATGACTGACAGCTGAGATGACATCGCCTGCCACTCTGCTGTCGATGGGCAGCAACAACACGGACATGGATGAAAGCTCTGTCCTCGCACCATTACAGAACAGTTTCCAATCACACATTCCCACTGTGTCACGTGGAAGCAGCTCCGAGCATTTTCCTATTTCCACAGGGAGGAGAGCAGTACTAGACTGCTGTACTTAGACTTAACAAACTACACAAAGACTGTGTCATAAATAAAGTATGTGTGCAGTCACTAGGTAAAAAGTGAGTGCACTGCAGTAACGTTTGCAGGGGTTCTGCACTGGACTAGCTAAAATTAGATTAAATTAAATGAGCCAGTGATAGATGAACACAATAAAGAGTGGATGTTAAATGACCCTACTGCACATGGTGACTGCATGGGTGTTGAGCCATTTACCTTGGGTACCTGTTCTGGTCCCGTTTCAGCATGTGCTGGCCGAGTCCCTCCGGGTCTGGGTCAGCTCACTCTCATTAGCTTGTGTTTCATTACATCCAGGCTTTTCTTCTTTTTGTCTTAGAAAGTTCATCGTGTGACTCCTCATTCAAGTCAAGAATCAATTCTGTTTAAAATAATTTAAATTATATTCAGTTGGAGGCAGTTTGAGCTGCACTGCATTCCCCCAATATGTTTAGGTTTTCTGGATTTGTCAACACTTCAGTAAATTTAGCTTTTCTTCTAGGCCAGACTTCATATTGCAGTGTTCCACGGCACTTCAAACCAGCTTTACTTAATGTGCAAAATACACCTAGAAGGCAGTCCTAGTCCCTGATTGGATAACGAGCAGCTGCTTGTTAAATTAGAATCTAATTACACACAGATTTAAATTTAATAAAAAGGCACAGTGCAAATTACACATGCATAAATCGGGTTCTTAGGGTAGAGTTGCAACAGAAACGTTTACCGAAGATGTAATATATCACCATGATTAACATCAGAATACATTGCAGGCTTTGCTAAGAGGGAAGCCGCGTCTAGGCTCTGGGTATGACGATGTCAGTTGGTTGACTGAAATACTGCCACAACTGCTGGATAGACTGAAATATGGTCGAAATATTCATGATTCCCAGACGATGCATCCTAAAGAATTTAATGGTCCACTGAGGGAATTTGTTGACATTTCCGATAGCATTTAAGTCAAAGTGCCACTGTGAAGTGCAGCCTAGCAGAGCCACTAGCAAAACTGTAAATTTTCATGATGAACATGTCCAGGTTATTTTTTAGCATTTTTCTGTCCTGTGCAATCTGGACAACAATTCAAAGGTGTCCTTTGAGTTTTGTGCAACAACTATATTGTCCAAAATTTGTATTGTGACATAAGCATCTGTTGTGTTGTTATCCACAAGATGTTCTTTTCCCTCTGCATGTCCCCTGAAAAATAAATAGATGCACATTTTCCTCTTTAAGCAGAGTTTGTGTAAGAAGTACGTACTTACTGGGACGACCAGAATGAAGGTCCGAGGCTCCATCTGATACCAGTTCTTGTAAAAAGAAAAAAACATGAATGGCTAAATTCTTAAAAAGGCAGCCTTTTTGATCTTTGTGCTCTCAGTGAACATACGGGAGGAATGAGCAGCCTGGTAACACCTGCTGAGGGCTCTTTTTGCCTTCTGCCACTGAGAAGAATAGCTCTGACAAGGTGACTGGCTCCAAAGAAAAGAACTCAAATCAAACCTCATGAGCCCTGCTCGACAGGCTTGTCCAGATGACAAAAGGACCAAATGGCAGCCTTTACATGAAAAAGTCACACCCTGTCAGCATTATCATCTTTTGTCATTTTATTTATTTATTTATTTTTCTCAAAGATTTATTCAGTCTAAGCCTGTAGATGCTCAGATTACAGGAGGCCTGAAGCAAACTGTGTGGCAAGGTGCAGAAATGCTCGAAATTTTAGAAACAGCTGATAGTGGAAATTTAGTGGAAATTTCAAGATTTTCATAATCATCGTGGAGGCGGTCAGGGCTGAACTTACACTGGTCTTGAACAACAGTACTGAGTAAGTGTGTCCACCTCTGATATGATGGAGGTCCTCCTCTGAACCTGGCTGGTGAAATATTAAATTTTTCAAAATATCTCTATTGTGTGCAGGGATTATAATCAACAAGCTTATACCCTTGGTACACCTTTAGGTATTTAATCATTCTGCCAATTTTAGAGTCCCAGGATGTTGTTTTCGAGGCTTTTAAAACTGCAATTAAATGTGTCTGGCTGTCTGTGTGTGCAACCTCCCCAAACACACTACTCATCACTCTGCTTCACTACGCTGGCTTCCTGTTGCAGCTTTGGATTAAGACTCTGGTGCAAGCCTACAGGGAAGTAAAGTAAACAGCTCCCTCCTACCTCCAAGCCAGGGTCAAACCTTGCCCTGATCCATGATCAGGATATGATTGCCATCACTTGGAACAAGGACATTTCAGTAACTCAGGGTCTCCTATAATATTTCTTTTCCATTACTGGAAAAAATATTATACATAAAGTCTTTTAAAGTCTGTATCAAAGATGGCACAGGTCCTCTCCCTTAACCCCGACTGAATTGCTCTCAGCAGCAGAGTGTTAAGTCCACAGGAGGCTGGAGACGTACACTCACTTGTCTCTTTTATAGGTTCACCTAGCTAGCACGATGCAGTCTAATGCAGTCCAATACAGTATTCAGTATACATATTTAGATGTTCTCACTCCTCTCCAGACAGTACAGTGATTGATGGCCAGAATATAGAAATAGTGGAGTCCCACAAGTATTTGGGAACTATAGTAGACATTATACTGACATTTGACAGTAATACTGACCTGGTTTACAAGAACAGCAGCAGTGTCTGTTTTGTCTAAAAGTTCCAGGTTGACAAGACCCTGAGGACAATGTTTTATTGATCTTTTATTGAGTCTGTGCTCACTCTCTCTTTAATCTGCTGGTGTCAATCTCTTAAGGTCAATCACACAAAAAAATGTACTCAATACGGTGGTTAATGTCTGCAGCAAAATAACTGGTGCTGCACAGGAAACTCTGCAGCATCCTTACAACAAACAGTTGTATAAGAAAGCGGGACCCATCCTCTCTGATTGTTCCCATTGTTTTACATCAGTAATTTCAGTTTCTACCATCTGGCACCCTCCTCTGACTTCCACTAGCTAAAACCAATAGATTCAAACACTCCTTTTATACCCTCTGCCAACTCCCCTCTAAACTTTAGGAAGAAAAGGTAGTTATTGGCATATGTTTTGGTTCTTTGTCTTTTTAAGTATTTTACTGTGTATTTATGCATCTTGTACTGGTCTTAGTGTTGTATTTATGTGCCCTGTGTTTTCTGAATACTAATTGTGCTAATGTTGTGGTGCACTTTGCCAAACTGGGGACAAGTAAAGTTTGACTGATTGATTGATTCCTGCAAGAAATCCTACGTCCATGAAGGTGTGTTGTAATGCACTGTATTGTATAATACTCTGAGAGGTGTTTCTAATGTTAGGCTAAATATTAGAGAGTATTGTCTCCAAAATGGTCTTAAAGTTGGATCTAGGGCTGCAACTCAAGATTTTCATTGCAGATTAATCTGCCAATTATTTTTCCAATTAATGGATCAACCATTTGGTCAGTTAAATGTCAGAAAAAAAAAGAAAATGTCCATCACAGTTTCCTAAAGCTGATGTGTCACCATCAAAGTTGAGCTGAATTATTTTTCCTGCTGATTCACTAATCAATTAATTGACAGATCATTTCAGCTATAGTTAAATCAACACCTGCATGATATTGCTGCAATATAGCTGGTAGCAGCACTGAGCCCTCTGCTGCTCAGCTGCAGACTAGTTGTTGAAGGAGGAAGAGATTCTGCGCCATCTTTGACTGCAGCATGACTGTCGGTATTCTCTGCTTTTGGACTACGGGCTTCCATGTCACTTCAGAGACTCTGTGCTCTGTAAAAATGAAAGTAATCATAAAGAAAAATGAATGAATTGTTGAACTACAGTATAGAGTGTCAAATGAAACAGAAACTGAGAACAAAGAGCTCTAAATATCAGCCCAATCAGTCATATCAGTGTTAACACTGTTGTTCAGTGGCCTCTTTAAAAATCATCTCGCTATAGAACTCGCACCAATTTCCCAGCAGCCACTTCAACTGTCCCCCTTTTGTTCCTCTTCCTCATGTCATACGGTGGTCAGGCTTACTTGGCAAGCGCATCCTGACACACACTGCATCATGAGCAGCTCTGCAACCAGGACGCTGCATGAATAATGATTGTGAAATGTATTGATGATGCTAACCCGTGTGAGCACCAGAACCACTGTGGCTGTCTGGTCTCTGGCGGCAGCTTTTTTTTTTCTTTTCTTTTTTTTTTTTTTTTTTTTTGCTTGTGTGTGTTTTCTTCTGGTAAGGCAGCAGATGATGAAAGCTGCTGGCCCTGTGAGCACAATTACTTTAAAAGGCCAACATGAGAATGTGGTTCTTCCATCATTTACATAACCAGCCTTTTGAGTCATCACAAATGTACTGATCCCACTTAAAAGCAGTATTCGCGGGAATGTGTGCAGCCGATCCTGATCTCGACTTGGTTTTATCGTTTGCTACTTGCAGCTTTCCTCCTTCCCCCTCACCTCTCAAAGTTATTACAGCAGTGTCCTCCATTCCCTCTGCTCTGTGCAGATAACGAGCAGCTACACTCATCTGCTGACTCCTCTTCACCCAAAGCAAAGCCTATCATTCTTAAACACACGGCTCCTGTGAAACTAATTATTGTGCTGGCTTTCTGCCGCGTGTGTCACTGGACCATTAATGTAAAGAGTGCAGGGATTTTCAGCCTAGCCTGTCCTTTTGACTTCTGTCTCTCTCCAAATTCCACTCAGGTGACGATTCTGATGCTTCGGTGTTAAAATCACACTGAGTTGCCCTCTTCTTACAGTAAACACAAAAATGCCTCAGACCATTTAGTGTTTAACCCCTCTGGACATGAGGAACAACGGACAAACATTTCTTAGTAGTAAGAGGTACTGAATCCAAACTTATTTTGTTGGCAATTCACCCTCCCACGCATTACAAGTGAGATATTTACAAGTTTTATTTGCACTTGACCATATGTTTGAGACAAAAGAACAAAGAAGAAAAGAAATAATGAACATGGGATTAATCACTGTCATCATACATTTTACCTGTTGCTTTTCCCCTCTTTCATTGATTAACGTGTTCAAGGTCCGAGAGGCAAATTATTGTTGTTGCGTCCCTGTGACGGTGGCCCTGAGAGCTCAGCGCCCTGCAACTTAAGAAAGCACTTGCAAGGAGACAAAACACAAACATAGAAAACATCTTCACCAGTCTGACAACACTGCAGTGCTGCAGTGATTGTCTGCAGTTCACCTGCACAGGAGGAATTTTTTTGTTTTAAATGTCACATTACTGCCACAACACTTATGATAAAACAAATTGACTTTGTTTTCCAATTTTCAAAATACGAAAATATCCAGCACCTTATAACACTTATTAAAAAGAATATTAAAAAGAAAATTAAAAAGAAATAGGACGTGTTTTCCTCTTTTCTGCGCTGACAGGAAATCCTGCCGCCTTTCTAAATAAGGTACATCTACATATTTCAGCACATTACTCGAAACACCAGAGATGTGACTTTTATATTCAGTATAGCAGGTGAGGTGGGGAAATGACAAACGGGATGAGTCTGAAGGTCAGAAAGTGTTGGTTTTACCTCAGAGCCTCGGTGTGCAGTAGAGTGCAGAGACTCAGAGCAGGAAGAGGGATGTTCTTAAACAGTCTCAGCAAAAGTCTCCGGGAAGGGTAAATAATTGAAGGAGTGAAATACAGATGGTCAAAAACGTATTTATTCCCAGAAACACCAGTGAGGAAAAGACAGGGAAGCGAGGGGATTTATGGCTAATGTGGTTTTAATTTGGAGAAACATCACATTTCATTTGATTCATTAGTTGTTTGTATGTTGTTCACACTGTTGTTAAAACAACAACACAGATGATGGAGTGTGCGTTTGAACTGCTGTGTCTTCACCATGGGAGCTGTCAGTGATACATTAACGTTGCACACTTCCTGCTGATCAGGGACGCTGGACTTTGCATGCATCTGTATTTTGTGGAGACAGTTTGGCTTTGGCTTGCTGCGCGGCGAAGACTGATTGAAATGTGATGGATAATTTATGTTGTCGAGGTGAGCCTGTAATTTCCAGGGGAGCAGTAGTCTATGTGCTTGGCTGGCCACCATGAATGATTAACACGTAAACATTATTCATAACTTTCTGTCGTAAATTTAGCTGGTCATTAATCTGCCAACCTCCACATAGGTCGAGAGAGGAGGGAAAGTGGATGAGTTTCAGGCTGAGGTGTGAAACCTGCAGACTAGAAAAGCAGGGAAAAGGATGTCATGTGACTCTCACGGTCCCTCGTTCAGTTCAGCCTTACCTACTTTTGTCTTTGTGTTGTTTTTGGAACAACGGTCTAATGTGTTGGTTAAACATGCTGTTGACATTTTCAGTCCAGCGGTTCGAACTAATTAGGTACTAATTAGCCTGCGTCTGTGTTGTCCTCTGAGAGATGCTTCTCTGTGGTGTTTCCAGAAAGAGGGGGCTTCAGAAAGCTGCCGATCAGAGGTGAGAGGCTGTTGACAGAAATAAGAGGAGATTGATTGTCCTGGGTAATGAGTGCAAGAAACATACTCTGTCTCGAGCTGTGAGTTTGATTAGACATTTTGTACACACAGAAGAGGAGAAGTGTTTTTAATTGTGACACACTCATGAGTATTTGATTCATTTCTCCCAGATTTCTTCAAGTAACCGATTTTCCTGCACTTAGATAGATGTTTTAGAAACCCTTGCACATTCAAACATGTTGCTATGTCATTTTCTTCTGTCAAGGCAACTTAGCTGTGTTTTAAACCTCTGAACGTTTGGACACAGTATGTTGTTCAAAACAACATTGGAGGATGTTTTGAAAAAAATGTTTTGAAAAAAAGATAAAAATGTGGGTTACAATATCTGTTTTACTATTTTCATGTCAACATTCACCTTGGGGTTCAACCAGAAAAATGAACCTCCATAAATCATGCGTAGAGCTTATCTTCAGACTCAGTAAAAATGAATAAGTCTATGTTTTCACAAGCACTAATGCAGATCTGTTCATAAAAGATAATGATTCCTTTTCACTGGTGATGTTGTGTCTTTAATTGGAGTTTCGAGGCTTGTTTTACTATTCTGATGCAGTGACAGAAAACCACTTCGCTGATGACGTCTGAAGCAATTTAATGCATGGACGGATTATGAGACGCCAAGCCCCTGGGCACAGACATGTAGAAGCCCCCCCATCCCTCCTACACGGGAGCAAGACCCACAAACTGAAGGAGATACAAAATGACTATAAATGACACACATTTATAGTGTGCTGTGCTTCTGTATCTCTCTGTGGTCATTTTGTGTCTCTGTGGTGGTTTTGTATCCATTTGTGGTTGTTTTGCAGCTCTCTGTGGTCATTTTCTGTCTCTTTGTTGTGCTTTGATTTTAAAAACAAGAAATGCCAGTAGTCACTTTGTACAGACTCTCAGGCCCAGGCGATTGTAGAGATCCAGTAGCCCCCTCCATGATTTAACACTTCGTTTTTCTCAACAGTCCTGTGGTTAGTTTGAAAGTGCTCTGAACTATTAACAAGTTCACTCAGTCAGACACACACTTTGTTGGTGGCGTTAGTGATAGAGTTGAAGAGAGTTGTCATTAGCAACTGTACAAGCATATTTCCTGTAATATACCGAGATTTGGTTGCTGATATTGCCAATACACTTAATGATTACCACTTTTCTGTGGAGGAGCCTATTAGAAAGCAGGATCTCAGTGGTTGTGTGATGAGATGAAAAACAGTAAAGTATACTGCAAAGAAAATAACGGTTTGTCCATTTTGAATTTGTTTACGCTGCAGTGTTGAACAATGAACTCACAGACCTGAGGCAGTGACGTTAAGTGGTTTAAGAGTGGAACATTTATGTTTTCTGAACCTTTTCAGGTGACCTCTGTCATGTCCTGCTCTGATTGGCCAGTTTAAACTGGCAAGGCGGGCTCCCAGTCTATAAATATGAGTACAAAGGGGTGGGACTTTTCCTTGTTTTGGAGGGAAAATGTCCTTATGCCAGAATTAATGTTTTGTCCTCCTAAGCTTTCTTCATGCTCCCTTTCACCACAACCAGCTACATTCATCAAACGTGAAGCTGAACTAACAGGTAAAACTGATAGTTTCTTTTTATAACATGCTGTTGCGTAATGTGCAGGTGTTTGGCTGCAGCTTGTGTTTGTTACTGCCACTAAACACATAGTCTTCTGGGTATAAGCTCTGTTTGATTTGTGCTGGTGTGTTGCTGTGGTTTGTTTGATGTAAGAAAATGTTGCTTATGGTGAAAAATTACCTTTACTTTTTTAAAAGTAAGGTTTGAGTGTGTCTAAATGAAGCATATCTCTTTCTTATTAGAGGAAAGATTGACTAGAATTTAAGGCCCGGTCACATGGATTTAAATTTTTGAAGCATGGGTTTTTCTTTTAAATACAATGGGAGAAGGGCACAGCCATTTGTTCAGTACCTCATGACCTTTTATAGACGTTATGGCAGATATAAGGGCTATGAAGTGGTTGAATGACAAAGTCCTTTCCATTTACAAAGACATTGGCTTTTGGTGTGTGATTGGACAAACAAATTAACCTCTTCAGAATTCATAAGTAATTTAGTTTACTTTTTTTGTTCTGGACAATGTCAGATTTTCATAAATTATCCAACTTGCTTTCAGAATTTGTTTGAGGTATTGTTGTGTCTCTGTATAGTTATCAAGAGAATTTGAAGTACTTTAAAAAACAAATATTACAATGTTTGGAGAAATAAACCAGGCTGCATGGGGTCATTTTTTATGCTGCCTTCTTGCCCAGGTCATTCTTTAAAAAAGAAAGTTTTAACTTTCACTTGGTTAGATAACAGAATGAATGAGACATTTTGGTTTTTGGTCTTGTCATGCTTTTTTTTTTTCCAGTCTTTTGATTGGTCATGGTTTGTGCTTTCAGTAAGAGACCTGCCTAGATCTGTTTTAACTGCAGTAAATATGGTGAACCCATGTTTTGATCCATTTGCTTCTCTGCCTGCATCCCTCAGCCACAAGGCGTTTGCTAGCACCTGTTGTAATTAACCATGATGCAGTTGTTTTTGGGAATAAGATCCTGAAGATAATTTGTGCGTTTCATTATGGAGAGGTGGCATCAATGGAAGAATAGCTAGATCTCACCTGAGGAAGTGCAGATTGTTTGTACTATGTTGTTTGCTCATTTGCAATGTATAAAATCACACTCACACACACACACACACACAGTTAGGCCTTTTTTTTCCACTGGCAGATCATTAATGCAGGAGCTTGTGTTTCTCCTGGCTGTGAATCAATACAGGTTTAGACACATGCAGCGCTTAAGTTGGATGGCCTATAAATAACCCAGTTTTGCCCATGACTGGATGGGATGATGGATGGCTGAGGGGACGGCATTTTTCGATCGTGGAAGTGATATAAAAGCTTCAAAAGACCATCTCTCTGGGGTATCTTGGAGAGGCTGGGCACTTTAACCAGAAGGTGCATTATTTTACATGCCCCAAGTAGCAGCCAAGTAGCTGCTCTTCTTCCCTTTTTCATTTGCACTCCTTTTAACATGAACCAGACCTGACTTCAGATCAGCTACGGAGACAACCCATCATTACCTGGAGAAGCTTCTCTTCTCTGCGCAAAATGAGCCTCTGCTGCCACTCATTTGAAGTTGTCAAAGTTTCCCTAAACAACATTGACTTTTCACTGACTTTGCACCGGGCTTGTTATCAGGCTGTATGTGCTGACTCTAGCTCATATTCCTCATGTAACAACTCAGCCCTCCACGCTTCTGCATTAGCACTTTAAAGCACATCTGTTGGCTGCCAGGGCAATTACTGCCACAGATACGATGATTTCACATGAAGATTTTTCCCAATCATGGACAGAAAATGAGGCTGGAATTTTAAAATGAAGGAACTAATGAAGGAACTGGAAATATGTTTGGAATTAAGAAGAAAAAAAAAAAACGCTGCATGGAGGGATAAAGATTCAAGATTTTAGGAAGGGAATATATGTTAGCCAGTGTTAGTCTTATGGGCCGTTTTCCTCAACCATCTACTTTATTTGCACTGACCCACATTTCCTGCCGGTTTGCCTCGGAGGACTTGGCTTTGTTTTCAGGGTTGCTTCTCTCCGTCTGGCCATTTCAAACAAAAAAGGCCTTTTCTAAACAAAGCCATATGCTGCGCTGGAGCCCTGTCTTTTCCCATCATTCAGAAACATGCATAGAAGCACTCTGAATTTTGCAGCACCCTTGGTGAAGTTGAAAATGATCAATTTGACCGCCAGTTCTGAGATACAGTTTTTGACATTTGTATCAGCTATTTCATGAAAGAAGCTCCACAAATAATCCTGGAATAAAAATACAGTGTAGTGTCAAAGCTCAGTCTTACAGGATGAGTTTACAGCTTGTGTTAATATTTCTAGTTTTAAGCTTAATGTCTTAATAACCCACTTACTGAGGCATTCACTGGGACCAGCTCTGACCGCATCATTTTGTTCCTGCATTCATCGTTGTGTGTTTACTCTGCTATCTCAGTGTGGCCTGCTGCTGGCTGACTGATGGCACTCAGTTTAAGTGGTTCTCCACCCTTATCAGTTCATAATCAGCAGCATATCGGCACTTATGGAGCGTACCCAGGTATCACATAGATGTGCCTCCCTCTGTTCACTGCACCGTCACTGGTGTTATCTCACATTGTGCCTCCCCCTACACTGTATGTTATTTATCTTTCGTGCAAAAATAAATAAAACTAAACTAAAACTATGCACCCAGATGGTTGTAATTTTATTTTTATTTTTATTTTTTTAAAAAAAAGTCTTTTAATAGTTTTTTCTGCAGAGAAACAGTCGTAAGACATTCTGTGACCTGGACAGATGAACAGGACTTTTAAACCCAGCTCCTAAATTAGAAACTGTTCTCACATCCCAGGACACATTAATATTAATCTTACTCCGGTCATGAAGAAGCCCATAAGCTGTAAGTCCAATCCCTATTTCGGATCAGGATAATTTGTACCAAACAATTACACAAAATCATTGTTAACTGCATATGCTAATAGAGAAATTAGACTTTATAATCGGCGCCATTCATGCATTACAATACTCATTAAAATGAATTAAAGTTACAGGGAGAAAGTTTTTCAGAGTTTCTTTTTCATTCTTGTTTAATTGTTTTATGTGTACTGAAAAGTTTAGATTTTCTGTATATGTGAGAGTTTACCAACCCTTCAACTGCCATAATATGAAGTTATATATTACCTGTACAATGAAATCAAGTATTGTAATAAAACTGTTGTATACAAACTGTCTTGTACCAAACAGCAACAACAACTCGGTGAGTAAAACTGTGCATATAGGAGCCACTGATGCTGATATTTTTCTAGAGGATTAATGGGAAATTGGAATGATCAGGTGAATGGGGCTAGTGTTGCTCTTTGTCTGGTGGATGTTTTTGCAAACATATTAGCTATAAGGCAGTAAAATGTCAGTGCCTTGTCTCTATCCCAAATTAAAAGTTTGTTGTAATGCAGCTTTAAGTTGGACCAAATTAAGAGACATGATGTAAAAGTGAAGACGGCCTTTGTTACGTTACATAACTTGCCATATATTAAAAGAAAATTTGGTAGTGCTTTCAGTAGTTTTCTCCAGAGGTCGTTTGACACAGATGTTGATGAAACAAACGTTACATAATGACTTTAAAAAAGATGGGACAAGGTTTGCTGGTAGCTTGATTTGCTTGTCAACAGTAAAGTAAATAAGACCTTAGTGTATGTGCGTGTAACAGATCTGGGTGTCATTGAAAATTTGGCAGCGACGGCAGCTTTGCATCGTAATTTCAAACAAGTCTCCCGAGTCTTCAGAGCGCCGGCAGAGACAGCTGCCAATTCAGACCGCCTCACGTCTTGGCTGTGATGGATGAGCCTGCCTCGTTCTCTCACCTTGCTCATGTAATTGAGGCTTCACTTGTTGTCACACCACATGGTCGTGGTCATAAATGAAGCAACGCTACAGTGCACTTAAAGGCAACACCAGTGAAAACAAATTTTGGCTGGACTGGTCTTTGAGCTGTTGTGATTAATGGGAGTATCTAGTAGTAGTCTCATGAACTGTTTAGTGGAGCACATTTTAACTTATATCTTGTTGATAAATGTTGAACGGTTGAAGAAGACCAGAGCCTTTTTAATTTGGTTTCTTTGCAGGAAGTTAGCAGAACGTGTGTTAATGGAGAATTGTGCAAAACGTGCACTGTAACTGTAAACTGACATCTCAACTGTTTGGAAGAGACTCAGTTAGAAAGAAAGACAGAAACTTTTTTTTTTTTTTGTATTTTTGTCGAAAGGAAGCAAAAAAAAAAAGCACAATTTTTAATATTTCCATCCCTCCTTTCTGGGCGGTACCACTTAAAGCAATTAACTACACCATGCAACCAGCAAGTGAAACATCTCATCCCTGACAAATGATCCATCCCCTCCTTGAGTCACATCTTTGGAGGCGTCATCAGAACCAACATGCTGTGCAGCAATTATGGCCTTTCAAATTTTAAAATGGATCTTTGATGACGCCCCCGTCAAGCAGAATCAGTGACATGTTTTTGAACTCAACAGTGCAGTGTCTGTATGTATCATCCAAAAATGTATCAACATTTCATAAGTGGTTTCGGCCTGATTTTAGCCCTGACTTTCATTTACTGAAGCCAAAATATCTTGCCAAACAGCCAGATGATCTTTGTAAATGGAGCTGATGGGTGATAATGTTCAGTCTTCTATGTGCTGTTGGGTGTAGGGACTGACATAAAACAATAAAACTAAACTAAAATTACACCAAATATAAGTGCTACAGTCAGAAATCCGGCCTTTTAACTCACTCCATCTGCCTGCAAACGCATTCAACATGAGCTACGATATTCATGTTTGCTGCAGCATGTATTATTAACTGGCAAGTATTTTGATTCAAATGAAGTTTGAAGGCTAAAAGTATTTCTGCCTGGCTCGAACACATCTTGCCTGATAGCTGAATGCTTAATATTTAATATATAACACAGTCTGGCGATGTGTGAACACAAACTGTAATATATATGAGCAAACACACAGCCAGGAACAGCACCGATTCAGCAGAGCTGCTCTGTGAAGCAGAAGACGTTTGGCTGGATAAGGAGCTGAGGACCACTTGACACCAGGACTCCATATCTGTCTCTCTGCCTCCTTTCCCTTCAGATTGGGTTGGTGTGGGTGAAGATGATTGGAGAGATGAGATGAACTGTTCATGTTAGTGTGTGACAGTGGAGCAATGAGAAACCAGTTATGCTTGAGCCTGTGTCAGCCTCTCAGTGTTAGTGGCCACTTTTTTTTTTTTTTTTGTTTGCAGCTGCAGAATCGGAGCACTTGTCTTGCAAATGGCTCCACAGATAATTCAGCTGACAGATTCGGTCAACGATCTGTCAACTGTATTCATGGAAACCATTGTCCAAAAATCACAAAGCAAAATGTAACAATACTGGTTTTGCACTCAGGCTGGATCTTGGAAAAATCATGAGACAAAATCACGAGACAGAGATATTTAAATTCCGAACCTGTTGATTTTCCATGTTTAGCAGCCAAATGTGATTTACTAGTACATCATTACTCAGAGTGATGTTTGCAGTATATTGGAAACAGTGTTTGACCACTGAAATAAGAACACATGGAGCTTATACTTAAGTATTATTTCCTGATGTTAGCAGTGACCCATTTCCTATAGGTGATGCCATGGTTCTTATTTTTCTCAGAGCAGTGGCCCCACAAGTATTCTCACAGGACTCACAAGGGACAGTCAAAAATGGTCAAATTCAAAGCAGCAGAAACTGAGATTTTAGTTCCTAGTATGGGTCAACCTCCAAAAATACTCAATCCTCCATTTCCCATAATGCAGCTCATTAGCATCCAATTGTTAGTGCCTCTAAGGTAAATACCCGTGTCTTTCTCACTGCACACCTCCCGTTTTCATAGCAGGTTTTCTGTTATTAACTTATTTTCTTTAAGCAGATATAAGTCTGATGAAATAACTGATGAGTGTTTCCAATTGTGACTTATGATTTACATATTGACCAGTGCGCATTTTAAAGGATAAATATTTAGTTTATAGCCAAAGAGTCATGGTGAACCAGCTTTTCTCACTCACTTACTGGCACTGCTCTGCCCACTGCTGGCACACAGTGTGACAAAGGAGAGGACAGTCCAGACGGTCCAGACGGTCCAGACGGTCCAGACGGTCCAGACGGTCCAGACGGTCCAGACGGTCCAGACGGTCCAGACTGTCCTGACTGTCCAGGCTGTCCTGACTGTCCAGGCTGTCCGTCTGGCCTCTCCAAAAAATAAACTGATGTCTTTGTGCACGATGTGTGGAGGCACAAAACGAGAATATGCAGCACTTTATTAATATATGACACCTGAATGTGTTGCCAAAGATGAATACGTTCACACAGAATTTGCATTAGTGATAATTAAAAACATAACCATACTGATGTACACTATTAATTTGGAGGGCAGTGATTCATACAACAAACGCATGTGCAGTTAATTTTCCTTGGTTGATATTGTTATTTTAACTAAAATGATTAAATAGACTGCATATAATTAACTGACTCCCCATAATAATCCCATTAATTTGACAGAAGTATTAAGTCATTGTCAAATCAGAGGTTTTTGTTTAAAGCAAAGAGGAAGAAAAAGAAAAACATTTGTTTCCTGTTCAGCCATTATCAAATTGAGCCAAAGCAACTCAATTTGTTCACCACATTGTTCTATTCAGAGCAGCTATAAACCCTTGTCTGTGGCAATTAAAATGCACTGCTTCAGGCGTTATTTGTCATGTCAGTTTTTTTTTTTTTCCCACATAGCCCAAAAATCACAAATCTGGCTCAAAGGGCTTTACAATCTGTGAAAGATTGATTAGGACAATGAAAAACACATCCCAAGAAACCTTGACCGAGGTAAAAAGGATGAAACCTAAGGAAGAGCAACAGAGGACAGAACCCTCTTCCATGGCGCACAGACAATAGATATCGTTTGTATGAAACAGACAGAAATAACTGAAATTACAATAGTGAGAAACAGAATGACAAAATTAGGGCAAAATTAGTGCAAATATAAGTGAGGATTCAAGCAACTGACAGGACTGTATTTTTTAAATCTGTTTTTTTGTTTGTTTGTTTGCATAAACATGTTAAAAATGTTTATGATTTGGTGTATGCAGACCTAAGATGATGAGTCATATGGTACGACGCAAGTCCATATACAAGAATAAAACGCGATCAGCATGCGTCATCCATCTGCACTGCTAGGGTGGTAAACAGTGAAGCCAAGCAACATGTTACATGCCTATTGTTCGGTTAGTAGACGTAAGTCATAACAGCAGTCACATTGTGAGATGATCATCCTATATTCCACCGTCAGATTTTTGTCCCAGGCTATGTCTGGTTAAGGTGATGGAATGAGATTCTGTGCTATATGTACTTATATGTACTATATGTATTTATATTCTTTGTATGTTTATTTTTATATTCCAGTCATTACTGAGAGAAGTGTATTCTCCCCCCTTGAGGCTTTTTGTTTTGTTTTGTTTGCTGGTCTTCAGTTAATAACCTGGCTGATTTTAGCCTCCAGTTGTGCTCATTAGTCAGTGTTGAAACAGTAATTTATTTACAGTTTTTGTCCAAAACGTGACGGATTTTGGGATTGTTTACATCTCTTTATACTGACGGTAATCAAATATGCCATCTGTGCGCAGCTCCGCCTGTCTGGTTTTAACTAGTGGATCTAATTGTGTAAATGTATGCACAGACTAATGCATATTATCTTCGCTTTAACAATATGCAAATTGCTATAAGGTGGGCACAGACTGGAGGACACCCAAACAGCTTAGGCAGCTCACAGACACACAGCTGTACAGAGACAAATACAGTAGATTCAACTAGTTTGACATAGTGTGTAGAGAAGAGAAAGCACGGTCCATATGCCACGCGTCATGGGCTCTGTTCGGTAGCTGTTGTCGTGGAGGATCAAAGCATTCGCCATTGCGCTCGATTCCAGTGAGATTTCACTGCTGTGCAACTCGCAGCTCAGCTAAGGGATTAGGCCAGCCTTGAATTTAAAGGGATGGGGGTGAATTTTAGCCTACAAGGGGTGGCATGTTTCTATTTATGGCATGAGCTGCATAAACTCAAGATTGGTGTCTTGCAGGCATTCACTGGGGTCTTGGTCCTGTTTTGCAAGAAATGTTGCGGTACGATTATGCATCAGTGGAAAATGGGCTCCATGCAGGTACTTTACTTCCCAGCATGAGTTTGTTTCATTTATTCAGCATCATGAAGGAAAAAGAAGTCATTTTCCAAGAATACTGGTGCAGGCTTTTACATACTAAGCAATTTCTTTCTTGTCAGATTCCCCAAACTATTTTTAGGCCCTTGAGAGCGTATCTGGGGTGCACTGATAGTACGTGATAAGATGTTTCTTCTCCATGTGTATCCATGCCTAACCCTTTATAATTAATGGGAACCATGCTGTGTTTGTTTCTTTGAGTGCCATCTTGTGTGAAACGCAGGTGTCACTGCGATCGTCAGGGCCTGCAGGGGCCTGGTGTCAAATCCACCAATCAAACTGGGGCTTTGCGCAGATCGACCAATTACACACCAGCTGTGCACATGGGGGGGAGGGGAGGGGAGGGTGGGGGCAGTAATGGAGGTTGTACATGACAGAGAAACATGGAGCTACTGAAGTCTGAACAAAGCAGATTTGACAGGAATGGCATGTTGCCCATTTTCTATTAATAGTTGAATATGTGACGTTGAGTAACTGATACTCGGCTTCCCTTTTAGTTGGTTCTCCACTGGTTCCAGTTTTCCACTCATCTATTAGCTCCGACACCGTGATAGCAATGCCAATGAACCACTGAATTCAATTATATGAAGCTAGTCTCATTTGAAACTTCTATTCTTCTGATCCTGATCAAAATGTGTGTCATTTTTGAATCAGTTCAGGTGAACGGCTTCCCGCTGACAACCACTGTAGTACTGTTCTATTATATATACGTCTGAGGCGGCCATGTTTCATTTAGATGGTTTTGGTGTAAGTGAAATTCTTCAAGAACGCTCAATAAAAGTTTGTGCTAGTTCTAAAGGTTTTTAGATATTTCTCGCTCCTCTCAAACTCAAGGCTGGTTTACTGACTGTGGGAGAGCAACTGGCCCCAAACATTCAGCCTCACACCTTAATATTGTATATGTTGAAATGACAAAATATTATTCTTTATATTCTTGTTTTGTTTTTTAAATTACAGATCCACAGTTTAGGGGTTACTGTCTGAGAGCTGATACAGAGAAAAACACCAGGAACAGCACTAGAACTGGAAGCAGCTGTGTGTGTGCGTGGCTCTGATTAGACGGTTAAACATGCAGTCTTAATCTATCCGTCCATGGAGAGTTCAAATAACTGACCATATCGTACTGAGTTAAAAGGAACACTTTCTTCTAAACATGATTTATTTACCAGTTTAATCAATTTATCACTCTAACAGCCAAGCCAGAGGCAAATCAAAAAATAGTTACAGCACATAGAGTACCCCCTGCCCCAAAACCACAATTTGTTGTTTTTATGTTTCTGTTTGAGTGCGGATTAAACAAATGAGATGCAATGTGTGTTAATTAGTGAGCTTTAGAGGTATTTTTAGCCCTGCTCGAGGTGTAGCTCCAGGCATGGCAGCGCTGGTTTGTGAGATGGTTCTCCACTTTGGTCCAGACTAAAATATCTTAACAGCTATAAAATGGACTGATACAGATTTTCACACAGACATTCATGACCCCCAGCTCACTGACTTTGGCGATTCCCTGATTTTACCTCAAGCGCCACCATGAGGTTGACGTTGATTGCCATTAAAGTTTGCACAGATGTTCATATTCCCCTCAGGATGATCATTATCATTTTTGCGAACCCTTAGATTTTCATAAGGATGTTAGAATTGTCACTGTGAGCTTGCTGCCATGAGGTGTGTTTCCATCAATGTATTTTTATGTGTACTTTAAAGTAAACAAAAAAAACGTCCTCAACCGCACAACAACATTTTTACGCTCACTTGAGTTGTTTTTTTTTTTTTTTAAAAAAAGAGTTGATGTGGGAGATAGAAACACCTTTTCTGAATAAATTCTGACTTGGCCACCGCAACTACGACCCATACAGGCCTTGTGTATTTCCAAGTGAACACGTACAGTGTATTGCAGATTTAAGTTCACTTGTTGATTGATTCTCTGAACCGTGAGTTTTGTCTGTAACTGAAGCTATTTCTGCTCCAGTTATGTCCCACTTGCTTATGACAGACAAATTCTGTGTTCCCATTGATCCCACTTTATAAGTGAAGGTCATCAGATGAATACTGACCCTGAAAAGCATTTCCTCCGTCCCTGCATTCCCGTAGCAAATCCTCTAAGTCCTATTTAAAAATTCATGCGGTTGCCTCTCCTCCACTCAATAAATAAGCACTTGATAAAATGCTAATTAATAATTAATTGTCTCATTGTGCATTATTAAAACCATAATGAGTCAGTAAGGTATTTCTCATTGATTTGAGTTGGAGATATCACTTTATTTGTTCACTTTAAGTACTTGACCTGGCTGAGATGTGTCTTCAAGAGCAGCAGAACATTCAGCAACAGACAGATGAATAATAAACAGGAAACAAGAGACAGACATTCAAGAGAATAGCGACAGTTGCGGTGATTTAAAATAACAAAACGAAGCACTGATTATGTCCAATTCATTCCATGCCAGTTTTGAATATTTTTAGAATTATACCCACACTTATCCCTTCTGTGATGCAACACTAAATAAGCATAATTACACTGTCTACAAAGCAGTTAATTAGGCTAATTAATTTCAAATCCGACTGTGGTGTAAGGGTTAATCAGCTGGCATAAATAAGTCCGCCCACGCCGTCCTGTCTGTCTACAGATGAAAAGTAGACATATTGCAGTGGATTTATCTGTCTTCTCTCTGCTGAAGATCTGCCTGCTTTTCCTCAGTAAAACACTCCTTGATGAGGTGTTTTCTGCTGTGTTGCTCCAAATGAACATCAAGAACATTTTTACGGTTTTTAACAGTTTTTATCTATACACAATTGAATTTAGGTAGTGTGTGTCATACCTGTGGTGTTGTACCCCTGTAGTACCCTGCCCTCCAAATTTTCCTTAGATGTTAAATTAGTAAAAGTTATTTCCATCATCATTTAATGTCCCTTTCTGTCATGTACATGTTTTAATACAAGCATTTAATTTTACTACTTGAAAACTGAGCTTTGGTGGTTTTACAACTCATGGCCCATGTGTTCTGAATATTATGTTTTCATCAGCATTTCATATCTTTCATTCTGCTAAAATACACCTTCAGTGAAGTAGATGAGAAGGCCCAAAGAACCCAGACTGAAGTAAAGCACTTGGTCTCTTCATTTTCTCTGAATTGAGGTGTATTATGAACAAAAGACTGCAAGCTTAGAAATCCGAGATAGGTGTTTGTCGAATGCTTTAATCTGTGATGTGAGATTGATATATGGCTCTGATGAAAGTCAAGGTAGTTATGGACAAACTGATCAGTTCTGAAGGGCATCTTAAACCTTCAGCTATTGTATCACTAACAGTGAGTGCAGGGACTTTCTGTCTGTTGGAGTGGATATAGTGTGTTAGCAAAAGACCTACCCTTCACTGGTGGTGTAATAGTTTTGAGAATAACAGTAGATCGGTCAAGTGTCTGCCGCTGCGCACGAGAGAAGCACTGGAAATGAGAAAATGGTGCACAGCCTTTTGGCTCATTGCCACTTTTCAGTTGTCGCAGCTTTTCTGTTTGGTTTCACACTCTTCATCCTCTAACAGAGCTTTGTGGTCTTAGCTAATCATCGGTCCTCCAAAAAGCGTGCACATGCTGAACCAATCAGGACGACCTGTAAAGGCAGCTCTAGTGCGCCAGGACCAGCTGGAGAGAGTGTTTTGGTAAAACTGATTGTTTTCTCCTGCTCATTCAAGCCATTGTCCAATTAAAAATGTGTTTGCGCCATTTCACTTCTATAAGAGAGTGTGTGATTTGGTCCACCCGATATGCTAACACAACGCTACTGCAGTAGTACAACTTGTGTTGACTCCACATAAAAGAAACTGAGTTCTGTTAACTGGATTTTGACAGGCGAGTGCCAAAACTAGATGTTGGTTCAATCATTCTGAACTGTGTAGTGTTGCTGTTGAGTGATAAATTCACCCTGACTGTCTGATGAGATCAGGACTCTCTCTGGCTCCTTGTGACAGTGTTAGTGCTGATCTGCATGTGTCAGCTCTGCTGCCCATCGTATAGCAAGGACAGTTGAGGAGGGGCGGGTTCACTGTATCTGGATGAGCTCTTGTGCCATCCAGATACTTGGTGTACAGGGTTTTCTGTTGTACAGCTTGATGTTACAGTATGTTGTTACAACAGAATTCATCTGTTCTTCTGCAATATTTTTCCTTAAGTGCTGTTTTTTGTGTATGAAGTTTTTCCCTGATCTTCTTAGAGAACTTAGAAACCACTGTTGATATTAGCCTGTTAAACCCAACGAGACACGACGGTTGAGATTACATTCTGATGACATTAAACATGATAACATCATCTAAAGTCATAACTTAAGCACATAACATATTATCTTAAATGCACAAATTATTTTTCTGTCAGGACAAGATGATGTGTTGATGAATAAAACAGCTTTTGGATTTGTTTTGGAACATGAGACTAACTCATGAGACAACGGTGTCGGCATTTAACTGAGGTGGACCTACATTACTTAGGATGCAGTTAAACCGAACGCTTGTTACAGTAGCCTAATTATGTTGCTTATTTACTATTGTTGTTTGTAACGTTACTGTTTACCATTTAATTATTGAGGTGTCTCAACTGTGGAAGAGGAGATGGTAGCGCAAAATGTGAGACCTGGGATTAGAAAAGCTTCTTTTACAAAGACTGTTTAATTAGAATTGGATTGCAGGGAAATAGCCTGAGCTTCAGTTTATTTCCTGTCAGCTACTGATATTTGTTCTGCACACAGTGCAGGAGGAAATAAATAACCCATTTAAAATGTTCACTTTAAAAGTGTGAAATGGTCTAACTGCCATTGCTTAATGTGCTCTTCAGCTGGCTGGGCGCTAACCCGTGGACCCACACCCTGACTCAGGCGATGGGCTATTAGAGACCCAGTGGACTCCTGGGAACACAACCACAACCATGGACATTTTTTTCTGCAGTCCAACAGCACATTTTTTCCACTTGTGTGCTGAGAAGGGCCATTAGTCAATATTAGTCAAATAGCCAAACTCAAATGGTTAAAACTGCATTTGAATAATTAAATAAGGCAACATTATTTTTTCCTCTACATTTGGAATCTGATTCCTGTCCGCTGTTGTTTGCAGCTCAGCTCTGTGTAATAGGACTAACAACGCTGATAAAACTAAAGTGGCAATGTAATGCAAAACAATTCATCATGCAATATAGGCAGCCTGTCACACAGTGTAATCTATTGACCACAGCAGCATTGTATTTGATTCTTTTAGGAAACATATTGCTTTCCTTGTAAGAGTAATGATACCTGCTTCTTTGTATGTGTGGAACGGGCGGATATGCTTCATACTATTTAACTGTGAAATAGAAATGTTCGAAGATGTGCTGTCATGTATACTAAGCTCATAGAAACGGCCTGCTTAAGATGGCAAAAATATTTATGATGTAAATTTATAGTATAACGGTAATCTTTCAAAAGGACAGCTTCCCTGAATTTGGGAGCCCGCCCATAAATTATGAAGAATATAATGTTTTCGTTGAGGTTGTTGCAAAAGTGTTATTTCAACACATGCTTTCAGTCTAATTTGTGGTGTTAATGATCCGAATTGCATTTTATTGTAAGGTGTACCTGTCATTTTCTATTTATTTTTCCATTGTGAAATGTTGAGATAGTCTTTCTTTCATCTGTGTATTAGATTTATCACCACATATGTAAGCACACACACACACACACACACACACACTCACACACATCCTGATCTATACCTCTCATAACCCTTGGTCCTCTGCCCTCAGCTCACTGTTCCCACTTTCTGTCCCCTTCAGGTTCCCCATGTTCTCCTGAAGCACGATGGAGCCTCCGGTGATGGAGCTGAGAAATTATAAAAGAGCAGAGAGAAAAGGAGAGTAGGGGGTGGGGAGGCCTGTGATGAAAACCCAAATGCCTGCGCTCTCACAAGAGCGCAGGCATTTGTTCTGTCAGCAGAAAAGAGAGCCTCACAGGGGAAGTGTGTATTAAGAACGAAGCTGATATGAGTGTTGTGCCTCTGTGGAGTGTGGATGCATGCGTGTATTAAGGTGAGAAACACAGCAATGAGTGGCAGTCCAGACACACACACATGCAGTACCTGGACATATGTGAGAATTTGTCTCATCATTGTCTCAGTGGATGAACCAACACGGGGGGGGGGTTGTCTCTCCTCTTCACCTCCCTCCCTCCCACATCCTCCCATCCTTCTCCTCCTGCTTCTCGTGATTTTGGCACAACTGGCGGCAATCATTCACACCTGCTGGAGGATATTGATGGATGCAGGGCGACCTCATGGGCTCCCTGGTGCTCTCACTCACAGAAAAGATAGGGAGAGGAAGAAGAGTGGAGCCTTGTCTTGTGTGGTCATATTTCTCTGTTATATATCACCATTGCTGGCTTTGATTCAGCTGTAAAGATTAAGTTAAGTGTAAGGTTAGAGCCATACATCTGTTTGATGATGTGTGGAGCACACTTTGGCTTTAAATAATAATTCAGTACAAGTAGGTGATGCAAGAATAGACTGAGGTCGTCCTATGAACGTTTGATAAAGGAAATAACTTGAATTGATGTGCCTCATGTGAGTTGGCCTTAATGTTTTTAGACATTTTTTTTCTCTAACAAGTCTCAAGTTCAAGTTCTCTGAAATGAAGTCCCTTTCACAGTGGATAAAAAACCCCAACTCACTAACATCTGGCTTTTGTCTTCAGAATGAAAGAGTACAAATGAACATTCATTCCAGGGTCAAATGGCTCTGTATTAGTCAGCTATTTATTGGCTAAATGCGTAAACAACCAGTAATGCTTTTTGTTTATTTTATGGAAACAATATAACTGATTTTGTTGTTTGTGTACAGGGCTGCAAAATCCAATACTGGCAAGACAGTCAGAAAGTCACTGCCGTAACATAGTCAGTGGCCTCCATGCTGCTTTCTACTGTCTATTTATCTTGTTTTATGGCCTAATTGTGACGCAAACCTGCATATATGTTTTGTTGTGAAAAGTGTATAAGAGTTTATGGCATGTTAGCAGCTCTGTAAAGCTGTACTCACTGCTCAGGCCCTGAGTTGCTCTGAGCAAGATGCTGTGGTGATGAACTGATGATGGCACTAGATGAAATGTCAGGAGACCTCCAGAGTTGTGCGTTCAAAATTTCATAGCTCCTCATCCAACAGTTGTCAAGACATTTTATTCAAAACCACAAATGTCAACCTCGTGGTGACACAGCAGTGAAGTCTGTACAAAATTTACAGCCAATCCAATCCAATGCTAATCCATACAATAATGTTGAGAAATGGGGCGACCAACTGACGGACCGACGTTGCTGCTTGCATGGCTGAAAACGCTCAAATCTAATGATGAGCTTCAGCAATAAACTGGTTATAAGTTCAACACGGGGGGCGGGGAAAGGTGGTAACAAACAGGTCAATTAAAATTACAGAAGTCACTTAGTTTTATAGGTCATATTCTCTGCAGCACATAATGACTCATGCACTGTGAGTCACACACAGCCAAACAGCTGATAATGGTGGCTTTCATTCTTTTCAGCCCACCTCTGCCAGTCGCAGAGTACAGAAAGGAGCTTACAGAGGAGTGCAAAAGGCAGGAGTTCATAGCTGTGGATTATTCTCACTAATGGTTAAGACCCTCTGCAGTGGCAGTAGCCAAGCACATTGCAGGGACTCCACATTTTATATTCATGAGAGGAGCAAAAGATAGAAAAGAAAGAACGAGGGAAAGAATCACAGGGGGGGAAAAAAGAGAGAGAAGACGGAGCGGGAAGGACTCACCACGCCCCATTCATGCTTCAAAGAGGCTCCAGTTGCCATTGAAAGTGAAGCTTTCACCCAATCAGCCTTGGGTGGGGGGTGGTGAATCAATGAACCAGCAGATCGGTGAAGAGCTGACGAGTCTTGTGTATGTTTAAGAGGTGGGAGGACGTATCTGAGGGAGAGCTCAGGGCTTTGGTGACAGAGGGTTGCTGTGTTTCCAATTATGGCAAAAAAAAATTCTCTCCAAACAAAAACCACATGCATGTCTTGGAAATGATGACTTAATTCAAAAGCATTTGTTCATGTCTTGAAACTCATTTGAATTTAAATCCTGCCGAAGACTTTGATTCCTTCAGGTTATTTACATCTACCACACATCGAGGTGAGAGAGACACATTTGAGTAGAGCTGGAATGATTAAAAAAAAAAAAACTGAACTCAAATTTTCGGCCTCAAAATTTAGCGTAATCATGGAGTTGTTACACATCAGGTAAGTTCACATTGTCAGTGGGAACATGGGAAAAAAGAAAAAATGGGAATAGCAAAAGCATAAGGCAAGTGCTAAGGATGCCAGAACCTCTCATAGTTGTGAGAGTAGAGTCATATGAAAGCATCCACACTGCAGCGCTAAACACTAACCTGATCAGTTAGTGTTTAGTAGCTGTAGCTTAGCTTTCACCAAAGTTTTCGCCGAGGTATCAGTTGCCCACAAGGATACAGGTTTTAAAAGGCACCTGTTCATGTGAACTAGCATCCATTGGAGGAATAGCCGAAGGAAAAGAACAAGTGCTACAAATAACATTAGAGTCAATAATCACATCAGACTGAACAAAAACAAAGGGAGGGTGAAACTTTTACTAATTCTTACCCATCACATTTCACTCAGCTTAGTTGCGGGATAGTGGAGCCAATAAATAACTTTAAACTGAATTAATTCGTATCTGCAGTTTACTATAATCCCCTGTGATCTACATAGTCCCTCATTTCAAATCTCATCTGGTGCTTCAGCTCTGAACTCAGAAGCCAATGCATCTCTGAGATAAGTTTTTATTGCAGAGGTTGGCAACAAAAAAGGAAATTAAATGTCTAGAGTGAGAAGGTATGAACATTAAACTGTTGGGCTAAATCAAGGAGGAAAGTCATATTTACTGTATTGAATGCAACATGAGTGATGTGCGTCTCTTCCGGCCCTAGTTCTACATTTTAATCTCCTTTCCTTCCTTTGTTTTTTGTGTCTGTCGGAGTGTTAAAACAAAGCCCCCTTGTTCGTTTGCTCACATGGCCACTCCTGCTTTGCTGCCACAGAGAGCTACGGCAAAAAAAAACTCATGGTTTTCCCATAAAGTAGTTGAACCTGTTTCACCTTTTGCCACAATGGGATGTGACAGTGTGGGAGGGCACTGCACTGGCCAATTAAATACCTACAAGTAGTGCTCCTCCTCATAGATTACTTTGCAAAATGAACGGGGTAATTCAGCTGTTAAACTTGTGACGGATGATAAAATGATTATGATAACTTTACAGAGCTGTAAAATCCATCCTCATAGTTTTATAAACTGTTGTGCAGTGTTTTAGCTTCTGACATTCTGCTCAAACTAGCCCTCTTGGATTTCATTTCATCAGCTCAGCAGCAACCAAAGCAATAAGCCCTCACCAACTCAGCCCTTTATGTGTGTGTGTGTGTTTTTTTTTGTTTTGTTTTTTTTTGCCTTTTCTTTCTAAATACCTGGTAAAAGTTGAATAACTGCCTCTCCAACCTCAGATTTCCGGGGTGGTGGTGCCCTAGGGCCTTCGGTAGATGAGTATGTGCTGGTTGGGGAGGATAGAGGGAGGCTCTAGCTCTGTGCAAAACAAATGAATTCCACCGCAGCAAATGTCATGTGTGTGAGATCAGTGAGGAGGCCAACCTGGCTGAGAGCTAACTATAAGTGTGTGTGTATGTGTGTGTCTTTGGGAGGGTTGGCGGCAAGAAAAGGGTATTTATCATAAAACACCAGGACTGTTTCCTACTTACAATACAGAGTAATCCAGCCTGGAGCAGCTACCAAGATTACAAATAACACACAGCAGCACACAGGCATTCACATGCTGCTTCACCCATTCACACACATGTCCATGTGCACTTGCACAAATAATGCATGTATACACCGTCCTGGGGCTATGAAACGGGAGAGCTGTTGCAATGGGCTCCACTTGGCCTGCACAGAGAGAGATGGCTGGTGGCTGTAGAAAACTGTCACTAAAGAAACATAGAAATGTGGCAAATATAGCTGCACTGTTCCTGCTGCGCTGTAACTATAAAATATATTCTCTTCAGTGCACTAATTGATTTTGGTCCGTGCTGTGTGGACTGCAGGGGTATACAGGTTTAGTCTTTTGAGTTCATTGTGCCTGTGGGTACATTACAAAGGCCCAGATCAATAAGAGAATTATTATTTATGAGCCTTTTTTATTAGGTGTGCTATATTACTCACCCCTGAACTCAACCCATCTTCACTGACACCACCAAGTATCAGCCAAAGTTTTTATAGTAGAAGTAGTGAGGGATGGTACCTGAGGAGGTGCATGTTAAACCGCTATTGCAAAGAACCACATGCAGCTCCATTAAAATCGTTTAATGTACACCTCAGAGGACATTCTCCTGCGTCAACCAGGAGCCACTAGTTATAGATTAAAAACAGAGTGCTTATTCATCTTTTCTGAGAGCCTAATGATATTTGGGGGCTTTTTTGCTGCTTACTTGAGGGAAGATGGTCCCTTTGCAACTTACTGCTTGACAAGCAGAATGCACCTGTGCAACTGAAGTGTTGATTTCAAACTAATTAAAACAAAAGCGTGGTGTCAATGAGCTCTGTACTGATGTGCTGTCTGGCAGCTTCGTTAAACTAAGCAAATTTCTTCCCATGTCACACAGTCACATGATCTGTCTGTGTCCAGCTCTTCGCTCCTTCTCATGAAGACAGCTCCAGAATAAACTTGTAAACTGACCTTGAGTTAAAATTATTTTGTCAAACTGCTATTCCCAAAGAGTGAACTTTCACACTCAAGACTAGTCAATTCATTGATCAGTCGATAGACACAAAAATCAAATCGCAACTATTTTGTTGAACAGTTAATTGTTCAAGTTATGTTTTTACAAAAAAATGCCAATGATTTGCCAGTTCTAGCTTCCGCTTTGTTGTTTTTCTTGGTCATATATAATAGCAGCTTTATATCTTTGGGTTTCGAGCTGATGTTCATGACAAAGAAAAGAATAACAGTAACTTAGTGAAGGTGGTTCTCTGTGTAAAACCAGGAGAGGTGTGTTTCTTGGGGTTGTATTCTCCTTGTAAAGACTCCCTTAAGGGCAGCTTTATTCATTTGCCTTTATTGCCAACTTATTCAATATGCATTTTGGGAATTCCTACATGGAACAAACAAAGCACCCATACACAAAAAAGGCTTTCCCAGCTGTCTTGTTGAAACAAGATTTGTGGGTTCAGTTCAGTTGTGTGGCTGTGAGCAATTCTGAATAGGACATTGTTGTAAAACACAAAAGAACAAAACTGCATTCACACATTGTGGGAGTGAGTTAACGCTTAGCTGAGCCTTGAAAGTTAGTCCATGCCTAAAACATTTCTGCTGACAGAGGTGTCAGATCAGAAAACACTACCATGAGCTGTTCTGGAGTGCATGGCTCTACAGCGAAATGTGGATGGGATGTACTTGATGAAAGAGGAGACACTGACGGGAGATGACCGTCTGCTGGCTCTGACATGGAAGTAGAAATCACTACTCCCCTGTGAAGCATCCTATGAGTCAGACCTTGCCTCAGTGAGCTTTTCTCAGGGGTTGCTGCAGGGCCTCATATTCCCTCTGTCTTTTCTTGTCTCTTTCTATTTCCTTCATTTTCTTCACCCTGCCATCCCCGCCACCCCCCCTCCTTCCGTCTTGCCCGCTCTGGTGCTGGGGCTGCTTATTGTCTGGGACTAGCACAGTCAAATCACCCTCTGCCCTTAACTCTTTCCTTATTTTCCACCCCGTTTACCACCTGGCTGTGGAAATCAATAACACGTCTTCTCTAGACCTCAGCCATTTAATGTGACATTTGATCCAGTCGTGGGTTATTTATGTGGAGGAGATACAAATGAATTCTTTCTCACTCTTTCTCCCTCCCTCTGTTCTGCTCTTTGCCCCCCTCTTTGCTCTGGAGGTAAAGCCATCTCCAATGGAAGTGTGCTTATGTAAGCCTCCTTGATACACCATGTAGTAATACCCACAGGACCCCATTTACAGAGATTGGTGATGCTACCGAGTCAATGCCTTAGCTGTGGTCTAGATCCCCATTCCAGGTTGCATGACTAATATCTTGCATGACTAGTCACATGCATCCCACTCCATATACAAAGTAAGGCAATTGGCAATTTAGATGAGGCCTCTCAGGGTTATGGTGTCCCTGTTAGTTAAATCACCACCACTTTGTAATCTGGATGACTCAACCAGGGTTACGATGATGTCAGACTGTGCATGCTTGGGTTTGTGATGCTTATTATTACATACGGGACAGGGTGAATTATATTAGACAAAATAAAGCGGTCGTCGTCTTTACCTTTGCTTCTTTATCCCCTACGTGACCTAACAACACAACGGTTTGCTATGAGCAAGATCTCTGGGACACAAACTACGTGTCTTTGCAGTGAACTGGATAATGTGGCGTAGTACAAACGTAACCCTCACACTCAGCTGATGCTGACTCAGGTGACCTCATTTCAGGTGATTTTTCAGACATTTGCACAGTTCCATCTGAAGATACAAAATGTCTTATACGAATGTTAACGTGCAGTAGTGCTACTCAAGACCTGTAGACTCACGTTGATACAGGAGGCAGATAAATCTAAATCTTTACAACAGCATTAGTTTTCATGAAAGTCCACCAGTCTGACAGACTCGTATTTCAGTCTTTTACCCTTTACACACACAGGCAGACATTTGAATGGAAATAATAAATCCAAAAAAATAGAATCCAAAAAAGAACTTGTTTTGCAATCCTTTTTGCGATTGTCAAATAAATTATATAAATGAGAAATGCTCCTACATGTTGCGCAAGCCCAGGAGTGTATTATTCAATAACAAAGCTATAATACGTGGCATATTCTGATGAATTGGTACGACTCAATAGAATTTGTGACTCTTTATAGATAGGAGAGAACAGGAGTGCTCTTGTAATCTTCCCATAATGGATAATATCATTTGCTGGTCCTGCTAAGAAATATTACATCCCATAAAAAAACAAAGCAAAATGAAAGGTACTTAAAAAATCAATTTTCTTTTTTAGGTGTTCATTCTTCGTTAGTACGTAAAGATTATATTTGTTGACAATTCAAAGCAACATTATTTCAGTCAGACTTATATACACAAGAAAATAACATTCTGTCAGGGTGCAGTTACTGAGATAATGCTGTTGGTGTCAATGCAGAGTCTAAGTGATGAACACGTATCTCCAACATTATTTAAAAAGGCATTATTGAGAAAAAAAAATCCAAAACCAAAATGTCCCCGTGGAGGGAGTTTTATGCAGCATGCACCTTGGCTAACAAACTCTGCCTGTTTTTAAGAGGGATAAAAATCATTTGGATTTTGTCAGGGAAGTAAGTGTCTTTGTTCTTGCAGGTTTTCTAACATCAGAGCTGAGTTGGGTAGATGTACTGTTTAATTTTGAAAAGGTATTGCAGTACAATATCACTTGTAGTGACTATGGCATTATCGCACTTTTTAAATCTCTATTTCTTGCTCATGCTTTAAAATCTTTGGGTTAATTTCATAGGCTGTAGGGTGCAGCTGGAAGGGCTTTATTTTCACCTATTTACCAGATGTTTGACATACAAAATCCTGCCTGATTTCCTGTTTGGCTACAGTTACACGTATTATCCAGATGATCCAGTTCATTAGCAGGTCCATTTGTCATAAAAACCTTCCATGCACTGAGATTACCTGGGTTAGTTCACATTATTCACGTCACACGAGATATAATTACTTAAGTAAAAACCAGGAGAGTGATAGAAATGTGCTGTGTCATTGATCAAATGACCTTGTCAACAGGAACCAGAAACTTAAAAAAAAAAAAAAAAAGGGGATGTAGGCATCAAAAGAGTTAGGCCAGCAGGGGGAGACCATTGGTGACAGTCCACAGTAGCTCCTCCAGCTCTCCTCAGTCCTGGCAGTGCTGTTAGGGATGTTTGCCAGCTGGCAGCCAGGCAGAGGAAGGACCACTCTAAAATTCCACAACTAGTAAAGGAGCTTCATTCAGGGCTGGTGTGAGCCGTACACCTCGCTGGAATATTCTGCGTCTGAGGCTGCAGCTTAGGCTTTTCCTGCAGACCCTGTGTGTGAGCTGTAGTTTCTCTATTATTCTGCCCATAATTATTTCAGTCAGTTCTGTGAGTTTTTTGTGAGAAAACAAATGCATTATTGTTGGCATGTGGTGCTACTGAGTCATAAGAAGTGTTTATTGTAGGCATATGACACTTGATATTTGACTTTCAAGTGCCTCATGCTCACACCTACCCTTGTTTATTCACATAATTATTGCAAATCCAACAAATATTCAATTACACTTATTTAGCATATTTAATCTTGATAAGAAGTCAAGAGTTAACATTTTGATTATATCCATTTGTCATGCTGTCTCTTCTTACTGAAGAATAATACTGTAAGGAATTGTCTGAAGTTCCACACTTACTTATCATTGGCCTGGTAGAAGGTTTTGTTGAAAGAATACTTGACAATGGAGAAGAGTGCTGGTGGTGAAGTGATTTTTTTTCTTCTTCTCTTAAACAAACCCCCCCCCCCTTTTTTTTGCCTTTTTTTTTCTTTTAACACTGCTGTCCCGGAAATTGTCAAAAGCATTTTTATACTTTTCAAACCATCTTAGAAAAGCTGGGTGTCAAGCTAGAAATTGAATTCTCACATCCTTTGAAAGGAGGGTGGATGAGTTCTGCTGAGCTGCAAACATTATTTATACTGTTTTTTTATTTTTTATTTTTTATTTTACAAACATGAGCACACACCTAAGGATGTACACACACACAAAGAGAGCGACACTGTGTGTATGGGATTCCCTAACAGCGGTTAAACAACACTCTCCGTCACCCCTGATGTGATCAGGAAATACCGACTGCAGGCTTCCCATCTGTTCAGCTCCAGAGTTATGGCAGAGATCCATCACACACACACACACACACACACACACACACACACACACACACACACACACCTCATTCATAAAGTCGGTCAGACTTAGACCCTCATCCACTGGGAGCAGAGTGTGAGGGGGAGCAGCAGCAGTGTTAGTGAAGCTCCTCTGAAGTCTAGTTTTAACATACTGTGCCATTTAGAGCAATTAACCAGACACTCTGCTGTGCATGCTCAGTGTATGAGCAGCTTCCTCAGGGTTATAATGCACATCTTAATGCCATCTGATGTAGCTTGAAATGAACTTAAGTCCCAGCTCGGAAAGATGGCCCAGATCAAAAAAAATACTTTAGTGTGTTAAAACTTATGTAAACGTTTTGTCCTTCATTACTTCCTGCATAACAGCAGTGAGCAAGAGTGATCAGTAGTGAGACACTTGCTTCATCAGTGACAGGTGCAGTGCTGCATGATTATATTTTTCACATCTATAAACACTGTACGTGCCATGGACACTAACGTTTTGTTCCACTGTAGGAATTTTTAGGCCACTATAGAGTGGATGGAGTTTACGCTCAGAGTCTAACAAAATGGGGGAGGGAAAATATAATGCACCATACAGTAAAGGGAGTGGTCTCTGAGAGGTTGTTTCATTTCTTCATGTGGTTTCAGGTGAGTGACAGGAGTGTAACGTAACACTGCACTGATACAAGAACGCTATTTTTCCTCTGAAATCAATTCCACTCACGACGCCCTGAACACTTCCTCCCTCCTCTCCGTCTCTCTTTCCATGTCCTCATTCTGCAGGCATCTCTGACTGTGGAGCTCCAGGATCCCGATCTTCTTATAGTTATTATTATTATTATTATTAATTGGTGTTGCAGTCATTGCTGCTGTTATTTTAAATAACAATATTACACTTTAGGTATCACTATTATTATTACCATTACAACAGGTCTGACAGTGCTTGAATGCAGCATCATACAAACGTTTACGTTCACTGGCCGAGGCCCGAGTGCGTTCGCACCTGGGTCAGGTGTTCCAGTTAGTGAACAACAGCTACTTTATTTAATCTCTGATTTAATGCACCACTCAGCGATGTGACGTAAATCAAACACACCTGTGATGATGCGTCAACGGGTAAATGCTGGGCCTGGCTAAAAGCTAAAAATCTAAAATGCTCAGGTGGACCATGAATCTGTGACTTCCACCTTCAGTGAGGTGAGCGCCACCTTCCGTCAGTTTCTGACTGTTCATCCTCTTTCTGTCCTCGGTGTTTAAAAACTCTGCAGACTGTGGAGGACGAGACTCAGACTGACGGTCATACAGGTGAGTACAACAACGAATCACTGACTGTTGTAACTCACTGTACAGAGCACATGAAAAACAACTGTGTTGCGTAGCAACGTAGCGTCTCATTGTGTGAGTGTGTAAAACTTGCACAGGCTCTGTGCAGCCGCTGTGCTGTTTATATTGTTTATTAGTACGTTGTCTGTCTTGATGATGCTTTATTCTGCTGTTAATTCAATGAGAAGTGTCAGGCCGTTTGATTTCTGTAGTTTACTATTGCTGCATAAAGTCTACGGACACGTGCTGTGCTGTCACACTTTTTATTTATTGTTTTTGTCTCATTGGCAGTTTGTCCTCTTTCAGCTCTGTGCACAGGCAGCAAAGCGACTGTTTATAGGCAAGGAATTTATTGCTGTTTTGGACATCAGGACATTTTTATGTAACACAGTAACGTTTGTTCAGAGTACTTTTAATTAAGTTAATTAGTTAGTCATCTGAGAACATTTTTGCAGATGTAGTTTTAATTGTTTTCTTCAAAGTTGTGTTAATTTTGTCAGCTGTGTTTTCATTGTCTGAAACATTGAGCAGCTGTGATAACAGAAGTGGCCCATGTGTGAGAACTATTCTGCATTCACAGGGATTATTTTATTACCTATTGTGATCGTGAGATTAGCTGTCAGAGAACCCATTCAATTTTGGAACAGATCCAGGATTTTTTTAAAATCCCTTTCCTTAACATTGCAATATAGGCATTCTAGTTAATTTAAGCAATACATCCAGACATGACAGCCACCTCTTACCTATAAACCAATCATTGCTATGATCTTAACTTTGATTCAGAAAAAATAAAACCCTACCAAATCAAAGAGAGCCCTGTACAACAGTGCTGCAGTAAATCCTGCCATTGTAATGTTCAGATTTGACAGGACTGTGCCAGAGGTGTGGATTTTATGCTATAATTTCTTTAGGCCTTAGTAGTGGTGTTGTTCTAGACTGCTGTATACAGTACATACTTGGAACAGGTTGTACACTGCCATTTAAATACATTTGTAAAGCAAATATTTGTAACCTTTTCTTGGTTAAGGTTACAGAACGATTGCGGACGTGGTTAAAAGAAACCAATGTGTATGTACGGTTGGTAGGAAATTAGGAGACATGTTTGTGAAGATTCTCAGTCATCTAGGTCATGGTATCAGTATAACATTTCTAAACAGGAAATGGGAACTGAACAACAGTCTCCAGGTCTCCAAAGGAAGAAAAAACAAACAAACAAACTGAATTTAAAAGGCAAACTGCTGGTGAGACTGATGCACACTCCCGACATACATCACACAGTGTCTCGTCTATATGATAAGAAAAAAAACGGCCCATGATGAATTGGATAATGGAACAGGAGCTGTGTGATATATAATGCTGGAAGGAGATCGCAGTGATGTATAATTAAAAGCACAGGGTTATGGTTGTGATGGTGGAGAGTTTGTCGCAGTGTTGTCTTTAATGGGTGTGAGGTAGACAGTACATATAGGGAAACACAGTAATGATAAAAATAGATTCTCCCACTGTTTCCTGTGTTGTACTGTTGCTCAAGCTGCCCATGAACCTGTGAGTCTTATTAATACCCACCGTTTTATAAATCATAACACAGCACAGTGCTTTACATATATTAATGTTTTTAATGGTGTTCAGTCATTTTGGTCCAGTGTGAACATCATCCTGTAGACACTTGAACCTTACTGGGGGTAGGTAATCATTTCACAGATCATGAGCTTGTATTTTTGTTAAATTTATTATGTTTACACAGTTTAATCAGCGCAGACCTTCAAAAGCTGCACTGACAGCTCCTTTACAACTCTGCACGAACATAAATCTGGCAACCAACAAAAGCAGACAGGATGTTCAGTTTGACTCAAGCAAGTTTCAAGTCTGAAAGGAAATCGTTTCAAGGACCAAATCTTTAGAAGGTTCTGTTTTATCAGCAGGAATATAACTCGTTCTGATCACTCCGTCCTCGGTTTCACAACCTGCGTGATAGTGGTGGTACCTTTGTTCTTTCAAGGAAGCACAGACAGCTCTTACAATTGGATAAAATGTACAACATGAACTTGACTGTATCATTTGCACTCGAAAGACTTCTTGTTGTGGGGGAGCACAAGAAAATCCTTAGCAAACATTTAATAAAATATATTATCGCCTGGAGGTATTTTCCATTCATTGTCCAACTTTATATTGACGGAAGACTGGTCAGTTAGGATGTTTGAAGAATCCAGGGTGGCCATTGTATTTATTTTTGGATTCTGATATTTCTATGCATAAAGGAGACAGAATTTCTATTTGTTTTGTTTCAGTGAAGGCAGGGAGGTAATAGTAGCAGTAAAGAGCAACAACAGGCAACAGAGTTTATGGGAAGTATGGTCTGAATCTTGAGAAACTATGAACACTGAAAATACCACTGCAGGGGACTGGTTGCTCCCCCCAATTCCTGTCTGGAGTGCCACAGTAAAGGCACACGATTTGGTCTCCCATTTACTTTTGTAGCTAAACTGTCTAAAAACATGTTCTCACTTTGTCATTATGAATTACTGAGTGTAGATTGATTGACAAAAACTGGCAATTTTACCCTTTTAAAATTAAACCTACAACACAGTTTTCTGCCGCCCATAGAAACTTAGTCAAAAGCATTCAGCACCACGGACAGCTCCATGCTCATGAACACTGTGAAGTCCAGCTGAGTTTTTATTCACGCACAGAACACCTTTACAATACTGATGCTTTTTATGGCCTGATGGCTGAAATAAAAAGCCAGTCGGCTGCATTTCTTTGATTATAGTAACATAAATACATTTCCTCATTATAACATGTAGGAACAATTATGCACTTGCACAGAGTAGAGTAGCTTGTCATATTTAAGCCATTGACAAAAACCAGAAAAGAATAGCCAGTTGCTTCTTAATTTATGTTTCTTGCCAGCAAATCCACACTAAAGGAAAATGTCCAGTTTAGTTGGTTTTGTAAAAACTAGACATGTGAAAGTGTGTGTATACATTTGATATCCACTGGAGATGAACTGTCGGAGTCTTCCTGCTATTAGTGATTGTACAACCTCAAACCAGGATACAAACAGCATTGCAGATTTTGCTCATCATCCTTAAGTGCTACCAAAGCAAATATTTTAAAGGAGATGTACATATGATGCAAATTCCAAGAACTGCAATTAGGATGTGCGTGATCTGCCTAATAGTCCATGGATGTCTATTGCTTTTTGCAGATCTGATGCACAGTGAGAGACCATTTTCTGCTTTAGTTGCTGCTTTTTTAGTTTCTGCTTAATTTTAGGAGTATTTCTTTGTATATATGGAATATATGCTGCAGAATTACAGTGATAATGACTTAATGATAATGTATTGACAGACCAGTGAGTGTATTCACTAGAATCAATCAGTTTCTTGAAATGTTAGTAGCATTTTCTCCGGGGGTGCCAATAAAATGAATCTTTCTGAGTAAATCACAGAGACCACAAATACAATAGGATACAGAAAAGAACACAAGCATGGAAGTTCACTTTTGACCTATGGAACTAGGGCAGTTACCTAATGATGATTAATCTGCCAATTCATTTCTCATTTAATAATTCTGTCTAAAGATTTTATAGTGAAAATGCCCATTACAATTTTCCACAGCCCAAGGTGACTTTTTCATATGTCTTCTTTTGACTGAACAACAATCCAAAACCCAGATATATTAGTTTATTCTCATGTATGATAGTGGAAAACAGCAAACATTGATATTTAAGAGGCTCAAGATGTTTGGAAGTTTTGCTTCATCTTCTCAGGTATGAATGTTTGTTAATCCTTTGGTGGAGGTACCCAGCCTTTCTCACATTGCAAAAAACAAAATCAACTTCCTGCACTGCTTCCTACAGTGTCTCACACATAATTACTAATTTTCAAGCAGGTCCACCAGAGGCAACCACAAACTTAAAAATCAGCAGAACTTGATGTGTCTGCAGCTTTGCTATCGACTGCTGTTCTTACTCTAACTGCATCACCCTAAGCAGACGAGCCTACACTTCCTTAATGTCTCATAACACTGCTTTTTATTTCTCCTTAGCGGATTCAGACCAAACTCTAAATGACTTTATTTTACTTATATTTCTGAGAACAAATTGAAGCAATCCCACAGACTTAAATTATCATTTTTTTCATCAAAGTAATAAAGCTTCACTTCAACAAACCATCGGCTAAAGGGGGACATCGGTGCTGGCAGAGCTTTTTTAGTTTCAGTGGGTTCAGTAAGAAAACCTCACAACACGGCAAAAACATGCCGTTTTCATGCCACGTAGTTTCAGTTTCATTCTCATTTTACTTCCTCACAGCACAAAAGTCAGAGCACTGAAATATTTCCAGGGAAATGTTGGGTTTGTTGTACCAAAACACATTCAGAGAAAAAGGTAAACAAAAAAAAAAAAAAAAAAAGGCAGATCTCTCTCGCTTTCTTTTTCTAGCGTGTCATCATTTTTCCTGAATCTGTTTTGGGGTAAAAAAAACATATTTCAAATATAAACCAATAGATCAAAATTCAGTGCAAAACAAAGGACAAGTTTGTTTTCCTCTTAATACCAGATAGCAGAACAAAGTACCTCACTGAGCACTAAAACAAGAAAAGATTTACATCTCATCTCAGATTGTAAGGGTTGTGAGGAAAAAAATAATTTTAGGTCTTCACGGTGGATTAAAGGATTAAAATGCTAAATTATTTCTGTAGTTTGTTCACATGAGCAGTGTTTGTAAACACAAAAGGAAAACATGTTCCTCTAATGTATCTTTAATAATCCTGGATAAAATGTTGTTAGGTAGGTAACAAAACTGATCTGTCAGATTTAACTGAAATGAACAGATTGTTTCGGGTACAGTATGATGTTGTATAGCATTTTTCATTTCATTTTAGTTTTTAAATAACAAACTCCAGTGCCACAGGTCCAGAAACCTGTAGTCCAGTGTGTCTCTCTTTATTCATAGATTTTGTCCCCCATCTCTTACACTGGAATCATATTCGGAAAGGATCTCCTCACAGCTGACGAACAGGAGGAATCATTACAGAGACCAAATCTGTGTCAGCATACATGTCAGTTTCGTTTAAAAATAGACTTGGAAAAAAAGTTTTCTTTGACCAAGCATCTAGTGGACGTCAGAGGAACTGCGGTTTAAGACACAACAGTAGCCTTCAGAGTAAATCCTTGAGGCTGTCTTTCTGAAGACACACAAATGTCTCATGTAGGTTTTACTAGATCACTCTGACACTTTAGAGAACTATATTTGCTGTGGGGAACATTTGTCAAACCTTTGTATGCCAATAGAAATGATACTGCTCTGGTTCAAGCACATGTTTAGGGAGCTGGGTCCTCGAAAGCCTTTTGTAAACCCTTTTTTTTTTTTGTACCTCCTATGTATCGCGGCTGTGCTGTTTGTTGCTTCCTGGGGTCTTGGTTCCTTTGCACGTACTTGGAACCCAAAGACACAAGGAACCCCTGTCATATTTTATAGTGAAAATTATAAACGAGACAAAATAACCCGGTGTGAGGCCATTTAGTCCTGCAGAAGAAAGTGGTGTCTGGCAAAACAGAGGAAGCAGAGTTTACAGGAAACGAACCCCGTGGATGGGTTTCAGCTTGTTTCATTATAATCCTGTTAATTGGGGCAGTTTATGCATTTTATTACAACACATTAAAGACGGTATAAAGAACCATTTAAACACGTGGAGGACAGCGGGAGCACGGGTTAATAACGTGTATCTACTTCTGCAGAAAGAGCTCTGTAATATTTGGCACACTGAGGGGAAAGAACAGGTCTCTTGTCAGCCATCAGTCATCGCATCAGTGTATTTTCGTATCAGCGGTTCTGGAAGTTGTGGTGTTAAATGAGCTGCGGGGACTTCTCCGCGGCTCGGTGCCGAGCGGGCTGACTGACGCCCCTCCTGCCTGCCCCGGTCGGGTAAAAAGGCGCATGTGTGTTATTGCTGTGATGTGAGTTGAGCCGCATCCAGACGCACTGGCCGCCGCTGGCTAATGCTCTCTCTCCCCCCAACCCCTCCACCCCGCCTCATCTTGGTGGTGTTGTGCGCAAAATCTCCAGCGCCGGACGGACGGACGCAGTTTGACGGTACAAACGAGCGGCACTGCGGGGGGATATCCAAGAAAAAGCCACCAGAAGCAGACATGGATATCTAACGGGCATTTGTAATTTTTTTATGTCTTTGTTTTTTTGTTTTTACCCTGTGATGTTGCTTTTGCCCCGGGGGTGTTAATTAAACCTGCTCGATGTCTCTCATCAGTTTATAACCGAAACAAAATGAGGATTTCTTCTCGCGACTGGTTTCTGTTGATGTTCTCTGGCTTTTGGGGGCTGACAATGGGTGCTTTCCCGAGCAGCGTTCAGATCGGTAAGTGTTGATTCTGACCAGAACATGAATCATGTGCATGAATCTGTGGACGTCCTGTCTCCTGCCTCTGTCCTGCCATTTAACACCTCAGCACTACTCAAAGTGGAAATTGTTGATTTCCTCCGCAGTATTTTTTTTTCTTCTTTAAAATATCACATGCAGACTGTTGATGCTGTACATGTTACACACACACACACACACACACACACACCAAATGCGCGTTGTATCTGCAGGCTAGAGTGTGTATCCCAGTGCACTCCGCCACTGCAGCAGATCAGAGCAGCAAAGTGTGTGTATTCCCTATGCAGGCTGCCTGTGCATTGACTGCTGTTAACACTCTCGCAGACCCCGGTCCTGGCGCTGCAATAAACCCCTGCCTCGGTCCCACAGGCCTTACAGCATAGCGGTTTCCTTTTCCCCAGTTGCACTCTCTTTCTCTCTCTCTCTGTCTTTTTTTTTTTTTTAAAGCATCTCCATGTTTGCATTTAACAACTTAGCAGTGTTTGTCATGGGAAAATAAAGGTGATGGATTGATGGTTCATTTGACTGCTGTAGCAGGCAGGCAGACTTGCATGATTTAATGGCAGGGAATGAAAAGAGGGGCAAACTGTGACCTCCAGTTGTTGATCAGCACAGCCCTCCCCAAAAAATCAATTATCAGAAAAACAGTCATTCATGCTTTTCCTTGTAAGAATCATGTAACCTGAAAAATTATTATTATTTTTTTTGTTAGCCCAAAGACTGTGTTAAAACATTTTTCCTGGAATTAAATATTTGCTCAGACTGACTTTTTATGGGTTTAACCTCCACTGCTTCCCTGCTTATAGCAGAGTTGAGGCACATCAGAATAAGTCAGGCTGATGAAAAATGACAAGCTGTTCAAATGATTCTCCTTGTCCTTTTATATCAACGTGATACTCGAATCCCTGCCCCCTCCAGGGGAGGTCAGAGGTCAGGGTCTGTTACAAAACAGCACCCCTGGAACTGAGGACACTTGAGCTGGGAGGGGGTTTAAAGCTGCATCTGTGGAACTGCTGTGCCATCATGCTAGATGTTCAAGTGATTTTTTTGTTGCTGATTTAGGCAAAAAAAAAAAAAGGTGCAGGGGCATTTTTGCTCATAAGGTTTCTTTGCTGTTTCAAACCATTTCGTCACACTTTTTATGATTACATCCACTTCTCACTATTGTTTGGCTATCAGGTTTGCTGCCTGTGATAAAAAATACTGTTGATGTACTTTTTGTGTATTTCCTATCTCACAACTGACCTCGGAGTGTAACAAGATCCATCAGACTTCATTTAACTATTTGAATAGTTTTGAGGAGCCACCCCAGAGCTCCATGCTCCATCAGCTTTTAGAGAGGGTAAACATCTCTCCAATCAACTCTTGTCTGTTTCAAATAGTTGTCACACTTATTATCAGTGGGAAATTTGCTGTGTACACATGTATGCAACACAGACACAAGTGCACAAACACAGTCATGACAAACATGCTGTGCACCTACCACAGATTAATCCTGACACTGGTGATACATGAGAAGATGGATCCTTTTCATTTAGTCTTTTTTTTTTTCATTCTTTAGCTGCACTGTTGTAATTCATTTAGTGTGATTGCAGCTTGTCTCAACAAACACTGCGTGGTGGGGGGTATCTTTGACAAGAAGTCAACCCACAACATCAAAAAGGAGAAAAAAATAAATATAAAAAAATAAAAAAAAAATTAATAAATTCAAAATTACCTAAAACACTCGATTTTATAGCTCAGAGAAATAAGCACAAAGATTTAAGTCCACCTTCAAAGTGAACCAGGATTTTGAGAATTGGTATTTTAAGCAACATTAAAAGATCTTTCAGAGTTCTGTAAGGATTTACAGGTTCTCTCTGAAGGATCCTGAAGCTCTTGTCACTTCTGAAGAGGATCCTAACATCATCTGAGTAGCCTGGCTGTGTGTGTGTGGATATAACTCTCTTAAGACTGTGACTCTTCAGAGGTTATTCATTGAGGATAAACTGGTGTTTTCACATTCTCAGACTTACTGAGACAAGTTACATCACCACATATTCAGCTCCATTTACACCGCAAGAGTCTTGTTGTTGGGAAACCATATGGCATTATTTTGTTTTACATCTTGCAGTAGGGAAAGTCATAGCCGAATAAGTGGGAGCCTTTTCAGCTAAGATTTTATCCTCTTGTAATCAGCAGTGAAGACAAGTTTTCAGTTCTGAAATGTGTAAAGGGCATTCCTACTGATTGGGAGCCAAGATGTACAAACTGTTCTCACCTTTTTTTTTTTTTTTTTTTTTGTAAATCAGGAATTAACACTTCCTCTGAGCATTTGGTAGCAAGTGTGAGTCAATGGAACATGAAACCATCACATCAATTATATGAAGATCAAAACGGCTCCATTGCTTTGTCTTTATTGGAGCCATGGATGGGATTTATGTGTCCAGGGCTTCATAAAGGAGTAAAATATTCTGAAGTTTACCTTTTGAAGAGGTCAGCCATAAAAAGAACACGGTGGCATTTTGCATTAAATGACATTTACACAGTCTCATCCCAAGAACTATAGCCTTAAGTTAGATTTTGAAATGTGAAACAAACTGCTTCTAACTTAAAACACCACTGACATTTGCACAACCATGAACAGCTTAGTCAAGATCTTTTTATATGAACAAGGCTCTAACGTAAAAAGGATGAATAAAGAAACAAAAAGCAAAATCATAAATGAGATGCTTGATGCTGAAGCTGGAGCTACTGTTTATCCAGAAGGATGTCTGGTGAATATTATTTTTTTGCTTGAATTAATAAGAATCAATGGTGATTTACATGTTAAACAGACTGTACACAACATTGCCACAAAGCCTAGTTTTTTTTTGTTTTTGTTTTTTTACTGATTTATGAGTTGCTGTATTGTAGCATTAAGGCTGAATTGAATGCAATAGGATATTGGCAAAGTGATTTGCCAGACCAATATTGGCCTTCCATTACATTTTATATATTGTCCGGTCAGTTGTGTCCACCTCTAATATGAGAGAGGTTCCTCTCTGACCACAGCTACTAAAAGAGCCTGTGAAACCCCAATAAACTTTTGGCTACTGCTTTTAAAACCCCATATTGCTGTAGGCCAAGAGAAACTGCATTAATCATCGGTTCAGACTGAAATATCTCAGCAGCTGCTGGATGGATTACAATGAAATTTGGTGCGTACATTCATGGTACCCAGAGGATGAATTCTACTGACTGTACCACCTTGCAGCATCTTTTAGGCCGATATTTTTAGAGTGTGAAACATGTCAACCACTGTTAGCTGGATAATTATGACATTTATTACGGATGTCGATGTTTCCTGTAATGACTTTAGTGATCCGAGCTCTTTTCATTTAGAGCCATCATCAAGTCAAAAGTCCTAACTAATGACATTCCCATCAACCTCTACTGTTTAGGGCTAATTAGGAAATATTAGCATACTGACATTGTCAGCGGAGAAGTTGAACATGGCAAACATTATACCTACTGAACGTCAGCAGTGTTAGCATTGTCATTGTGAGCATGTTAGCATGCCAATGTAAGCATTTACTTCAAACCAACTTGTTTCAGCCTCATCGAGCGGCTAGCATGACTGTGGACTCTTTATCTTCCTTTAACCCAAACCACACAGTACTTTTTGTGCCTGAACCGAAATATATCTAAACCATATCACTGGCAGATCAAGAAACAGAACTAAGGCACAGAATTTTGGTCATGTGATAACAAATGTTCAGACAGTAAACACTCATATGGATCTTGTTTTCAAAGGCAAGTGACGAATAACTCATTTTGTTCCTTGATTAAATTCCAGCTCTCCAATCAGAACCCTTGAGGAGGCTCCAGGTGGCCCTCAGCAGGGGGGGAACAGTTGAATTTGGCTGTGATTTGGAGTTTGAAATCCTCCCCCACAGATGATATATAAGAATCACAATTGTTATGAGTTTCATTCTCATGACTGAAGTCTTCAAGTATGCAGTAAAGATGGGTAATTTCTAACTCAACAAGTATTTCCCCCACATTGGGAATGAAAATGGGGACCATAATATCAATTTATGTGTGTCTCATAGAAGTGTTTGAGAACGTCTCAATATCAGAATCTAATTTGTGTTCGGACAAGTGGACATTTGCAGATGGTGGTGAAATTGTTTCAGTGGTTTTATGCCACTCATTTCATGTCTCGGTCAGCAGTAATTGAATTGTCTGTAGTGAGGTTAAACATGTGGATGAGGAAGAGTGGATTTTCTTCTGGTGCATTTTTTTTTTTCCTCCTCACATGCTCCTCATCAGACCTGTGTTTTCTCCCTCTCTGCTCAGGCGGTCTGTTCATCAGAAACACTGATCAGGAGTACACGGCCTTTCGTTTGGCGATCTTCCTGCACAACACCAGCCCGAACGCCTCGGAAGCCCCGTTCAACCTGGTACCTCACGTGGACAACATCGAGACGGCCAACAGCTTCGCTGTCACCAACGCCTGTAAGTTGGTCACATGTTGTCTTCGTGTTGATGGTGGATTTTTAATTGCAGTGAATCAGGAAAATTAGATTTTCCTGTAGAAGAAAGTGCAGAATGTGTATTTGGTCCTGATTTCCGCATCATTCCAGTCAGTAATATTATCACTCTACTCACCAAGTTAAAGGAGTAGTTAAAGCATTATTTGGTAGTAAGACGCTAAAGAAGGATTATTACTATACACCATAAAACCTCCTCTAAAACCACAAATTGTCATTTTTACATTTTTGTTTGTTTATGGATGCAACAACAAGATGTAGGCAGGAGAGAGCCAAGTTAGCTGTTTCCACTTGCCTCTGTGCTAAGCCCAGTTAACCACATACTGAATCCATCTATGTACTTAACACACATGTATGGGACTGTTATCGGGCCTCTCAAGCGTTTTTCTCAAAATACCAAAGTATTTCTCTGATTGCAGTGATCTGAAATTTGTCAACAACATTAGGATAAGTGCAGTTCTCTCGTGCAATGAGGGATTATTACCAATATTTCTCCTGTACTGACTAGTGACTTAGATAATCTGTTTAAACTGTTGGTTTCTGATCATCGGACTTGACTGTGCCATGTTGGACATGTTTCTGTGTTCTCAGATGTTAACAATTACATTTTGTTATTATAACCGATAGAAATAATGGTCCAAATTATGACCCAAGCTGTAAAAGGAATTATCCTTCAAATGTTCTCAGGTTCTAATATGATGACCGACATCAGCATTATAATTAGTAAAACTGGGATCAGGATTAGTGTCAGTAGAAGGAGTAATAGTGTAAATACTAGCAAGTTTAAATTATAATGATATAATGGGCACCATCAAAAAAATCAGTCAGTACAGCTGTGTCTGTGAGTGTCTGCTGGTTCACATCCGATGTGAGCAAAGCTGCACATGCTGGAGGGGGCAACAGCTGCACACACACACATACATAAATGCACACAGACAACAATCACACACTCTGCCATGGTTAGATCTCCTAATAGTAGTAGGCAGGGATTTTTAGTGATGGTCCCTGAGGAAACGTCCTTTTTCTTTCCTTCTGTCTCACTGCCTGACTGAGAGTGTGTGCGTAGGAGTTGGGGGGTTCCCTCAAAGACCATAAAACACTGCTGGCCGATGTCTTCTACTATCTATGGTGTGATCTGGTGTTAGAAAAATCAATGGCTAAATTAAGCAGAGAATGAAGTGCTGTTATGTTTGCTTGGTAATCGAGGGTGTGTGTGTGTGTGTGTGTGTGTTAGCATCATTAAAGTTAGATATTAGGAGTTCTTTGCAACGTACTCATGGATGTGTAAACAACTATCACTGGATCAGAAAACTTAAAATATGACATTTCTTTTTTCCATGAATTCTGGGCATATTTATGGACAAGTACGGTGCACACCAAATCTAAACATATGTAAAAGCTATGAATTACAGTGAAAACGCTATATCTATATCTTCTGTCTGATTGCTCTATTACTTCAAGATGTATTACAGTTATTTGAATGACATCTCATACAATTTTCTATGGCTGCATCATCGCATCAAAAACAAAATCTAGTTTTGATGTGTAACATTGTACAGTGTATGCATTTCCATAGTGGGATCAATGGAAACCTCGAAACTTTGCTGACGTAAGCATTCAGCTCAAATGCTTTTAAATGTCAAACTGTATCTGTAAGGTTTTACCTATTAATGACCTCTAAGATGAAATTACAGTAGATGAAGCTGTATTGATCTCTGTGGGGAAATGAGTTGTGCAAGCAGCAGAATAATGCAGGGAAAAATAGAAAAGTAGGTTATGAGCACAGGAATAGAATAAAAGATGAGCAATTAAAATAATTCCAAGCTAATATATACTAAACACACACACACATACACATAGCTGACAGTTGCAGCATAGTTAAAGTGGACTACAGAAGAGAGCATGAAAATTAATATGGTCTTAGCTTAGAAATAATTAAATATACGGTACGTTTGATTATTTAAAGAAAACTTTTACAGTACATCGGCATAATGATCCAGATCGAAACTACTAGTATTTGCTTGAGTATTTTTTACAAGCTACTTAAAAAATGTCAATACTTTGCACCTACGTAACTACTCTGTTATAATAACAGTTGTAGAAGCTGAGATGTCTTTGTCTCAATGATCCCTCCATATTTCCTTGTATTTTACTTGCAAGGTTACACCATCCTCCAAACAGGCATTTTGTATCACCCAGTCAATACAGGCACTGAAATGAGGCAGTGTGGCAGGAAACAGGCAGTTAGAATCGCAGTCAGTGACCAGTGCAATAAGAAGAGGGTTGTCCTGTAGTCGTGCCATGGGTGGGCACGACTACAGGACAGCTACATTCATATTTGGGTAGTGATCCAAGTTGTTAAATTACTTTTTATGCCATTTTCTGTGTAGTGAACTATACTACTTTATTTTACCATTGCTGCTCTACTGTAATTTACCCCCCCCCGACCAGCCGTGCCACTGTGAAAGCATTCCCATGCAGGGCATTCGCCAGGCAGCCACCACCACACACTTGACCTTTGTGCAGTGCATGTGCAAAAGGGGGGTGTTGCCCAGCGCTCTCATAGCGACAACGTCATCATGGATAAACATGTTTCACATCTCTGCCTGAGGAAGAATCACCACGGCCATACTTAAGCAAATACACGACAGTGACTAACTCCACCGACAAAACCTGCATTTTTAGTTGTGAGCTAATCAAGCGGAGAACAGACACACTCTCCACTGCAAAGACTTCAAACACAAACCTAAGACCACATATAAAGTTTGAATGTTTTGAATCTGAATTTGTAAAACTAAACTTGAGTATGTGAAGGGTCTTTTAGTGGTTGTATTGATTATTGACAGTGCCTTTTTGCTAATTATTGATAGTTTCTGGAGAAGGTGCAGGTGTCTGACTGATGGACACTGTACACAAAACCAAAACTGACATTACTTGCACTTTCTGGTAGTAGACACATTTTGCAATAGTGAGTGGAGTGATATTTTTTGCTGATGTGGCTTTTTTGTATTATATGTTTTTTTTTTTATAATTTTGTATTTCGACATGTACATTGTCAATTGGATCAAAGTCAGATAAAGTCATTTGAACTACCTTTTCTACGTAGCTTGAGTCAATTAAACTAGATTTCTCCCCGGGGTAGCTTTGCTGTAGTTGAACTTCTTCCAGTGTGAAGTAATTGGTAGATTTCAAAGCTGTTCTTTCAAAGTAGCTTCCCCAGCACTGTGGGTGGGTGTAAACTGTATAGTTCCAGCAACAGAAGAAACGATGGGATTTTTCTCCACTGCCCTAATGGCTGCACTGTCACAGGAAGTGAGTCTGCTGCCCATTGATTGGCCAAGCCAAATCAGAACAGAATTACATGAGCCAATCAATGTCTCTGATAGCTCAGGGCCAGCGGGAAATCTGAGATCGAACCACATTGCTTGTTTTCACTCCCCGTTTCCCTGTTTTTTTTTCTTTTTCTTTTTCCTTCTTAGGCCCTGTTTCGTTCCTTTATCAAAGACCCTGAGATAATGGTTATGAATAGGCAGTGTTACTGTCTGACGTTTAAGGACATAGTATACATTTGGGAAGGAGAGATGAGAGAAGGAGCTAATTTGTAAAAACAGATTAGGCCATTCAGCGGCCCGGCATGCTGCTGTCAGGACGGCTGATGGGGATAATTGGTAGGAGGACGGGGACAAATGTTGAATGTTCCTCTTGTCATTGATAATCATTCTGTAGGCCCAGACCCTCTGATAAATTCTGCTGCATTTATTTGATTGACAGTGTAGCTGGTAATTATTCACAGTGGAGTTGCTGGTGTCACTGGAATGTAAAGCTGCTAAAAAAAATTTATCTTGTTGGTTATCACGCAACTTTCAAAGGTCCTCCTGTCAGTGGTATGTACGGCGATATTATGTGTCGGTATCAAGTTAATTAGGACTCCTTGGTGTAATTACCATTAACAAATGAGACAATGGTCAAGACATTCGTTCGTCTCTGTTTCTCAGCGGTGGCTCCTGCAGGCTGAGAATTTATTTTTGGTGCTCAGCTCTGTGGGGCGAAACTGGGCCTCTGCCAACAAATGGACTTTTGAGGATGATTTGTCTTTCACAGAACAAATATTCCAAAATTTATAAGCGAATTAACACATTTCATTATAAGAAATTTCTTTGTGGGATATTTTGCTTGTTTTTTCAAAAAAGTTAAAGTTTGTTGAACAAGCTAAACCCAGAGCTGCTATATGTAGAATTGCCATGTGATTATAACATATTTCAAATGCAACACTGTCGACCACAGTGCCTTTTTGGGATACTAGCACATGTCAGCAATGTCATATATATATAAATTCCAGACACAGTGGCTTTAATTGGCTATGGCCAATTTATCCTGTCATCATGAACATCCTGTCATCATGAACAAATAACAATTACAAAATTACAAAACCAACAACGAACCAGTTTTGCCTGTGTCCAAAGCCTGATGTGTTTTATTCTTCTATGCCACAGAGGAACACAGTCTCCAGTAAACACCGAGAACATGTCAGTGAGCCATGTTACAGTGGGTGACATGTTCCTTCATTACCACAAATATGGGCTTTATAGCAATTTATTTTGTGGCAATCTCACATACACACTGACCTGCTGCAGTAAATACTCAACACTGTACCACCTTGGTAAAAACTACAGTTCCCTTCTGTTTTAGCACATTACTGAGCCTTTTTAAAAACAAAACTGCATCTTACTACTAAGTTTTGTTATTTTGAAAATGGTCATCGGGTCAAAGCAGTGACACAGATGTTACAGTCTGACTTGGATGAACGTCACTTGTGGGGAGTGAAATGTTTAATGTTTTCTTGTGTCACCTAGAAATGATCCATCAACATTAGATTTGACGTTGCTTTTCTTTTCTTTTTTTTTAAACTCGTATTAAACAAGAAAATCCCTGTCTCTCACATGTGTGGAAGGGCCGGAAGTAAAATGCCAAAGCAACAGATTGCCTGGTTTATTATGAAACGCAGAGCCAACATGACGATGATTTCATGGATCTCTGCCTTGCTGTCAAGGTGCCATCGCTGGTGAAGTTCAGGACAGCCAGAGTGACTGTGATAGAGTGTGTGAGTCCTTGAACCCGAATAGCTTCTCAACCATTTGTCCCTTGGATGTGAGGATATGTCCTCTGGGAATTCAGACTGAAAGTCAGTGAGAACATCCAGGTGTTCCTGATAAAAGCCTGTGTACAAGGTTGGAGCTACCAACATCCCCTGTGAAATGCCTCTGACAAAAAAGACAAAAGGCAGAAATTTGATGGACTGTAACCATGGTACTAGTGTAATACCTAAGAATGTGGAATATCCCATACATTTTCAGAACAATACAACCGATAAACTCACTGAGGATATTCTACCCTTAACAAGACTTTGCAGGATAATTCCCTAATCTCATATTCTCCACATTAAAGTGGAATGAAAATGAGAAATATACGTGATGGGAATAATTAACTGGATTTTACTGAAAGTGACAGTTCACATTTTCATTTAAGGTCACACCTACAGGCTAACCTTATTGGTCAGGATGATTCACACACAGACATAGAGTAGACTTCATGTTTGTCTCAGTATCCCCACACTGTGCCTTTAAAGGACTACACCATGCCTTTAACACCATAAAAATCCCAGTGATCTGACTGACTTCTAAAATGAGAAACTGCGACAGTTACCTTATTTACATTGTTTACATTGTTTGTTCCGCTTTGGAAGTTCCTGCTTGTCCTTCAGGAACAGAATTTGTATCTAAATATCTTTTTAAAAGCGTTTCTTTCTGAGCTTTCAACCAAATCTCACAGTCTTTATTCAGTGAACAGAGCTGGCGCAGTCATGATAATTGAAAACCCGACCGGTTTCGTCCTGGGTAGGTCTCCATCAGGCTTTCAATCCTTTTAACAATAGATCTCAGTAATTACTCATGTGGGTACAATGTTATCATAGACACACTGACGCCATGTTAAGTTTCAAAGGAGCATTCAAACCAGAGTGACCTTCAATGGGTATGTGGATGATTTCAGTGACAAAATGAGACCCTCTACCAAAAATGATGTGTATTCCTTCCATATGTTTGGATACATAAGGTGGAGAGGATTGCATGGAAGAGCAGAGTCAACTGAGAAGGAAAGGTGAGCATTTTTTTGATGTGGCGAACTGCATAATGATGAGGGAGTTGGAAACAGCATATTGAATTAATTAACCTCTGAGCAATGGAGAAGGGGTTTTGGAGAGCTGTGTGTAATCGAGGTACACAGTTCGCAGGAAAGTGAGCATTCGATCTCCGTGCCTTCATTATAAACTCCAAGTTAAATAATTAAATGAAAATTTAGACAGACTCTAACCACTATCATGTAGAAAATAAAATGAAAACTAATCAATATGCCTCCAAGCAGCTGCAGACTTCTCAGCTGTGTGTGTGTGTGTATGTATGTGTGCTCATCTGCAGTTCATTCACCCAGCTGATCTTTATTCTCCGTTTTGTGGTAACCTCTTAACCACGCAGCCAGACAAAGGTTTTAAAGGGAGTGTGGGGGTGGAAGGGGTTAATTTGACCTCCTACATGCTGCCCCTGCCTTTGCCTTCATTGAAACAGTGACATCTTAATCTGCATTGAGTCATTTATATTCAGCATGGCACTCTGACTCACTCCAGATCCAGATAGCGAGCAGCCTGTGCTCCTATATGTACTCGTGCTGCATAGGAGACTCTACATTTTCTCTGCTGCTCACACGTGAACATATACCTTCCTCGTCCGTCCTTGAGGATGAAACATCTCTCCCATTTGTGTTTTATGCATGCCTGCATGTGTGTCTGTGGGCATGCACACAAATAATCCGGCTGTGCTGCATGCTATCTCTATTTAAGTCTATTATCTCTCCCTCCATGGGCTCCATTCAGAGGGGCTCTTTGCTCTATCGTGCTGCCCTTTAAATGGCTGCCTGTGCCCCTCATTTGTCTGAGGATTCTTCTGAAGCGGGGGTGAAAATATACAGGCCTTTTGGCAATACATACTTTGTATGTGTATGTAATGGCTGGTGTTAGGAGAAAAAGGATGGAGAGAGAGAGAGAGAGGGGGAGGGGGCTGCTAATGAGAGATTAATGTGGCGAAGCAGGGAGGAAGATGGAGGATGGAGGGGGTGAGGAGATGTGGTGGGTAAAAGGAAAAGGAGATGGGAAGAAAAAGGGATTTTTACAAGAAGGATTTTTACATTCATTAGCCCAGTAAAAGGTAAAATGTAAGCATGATAATGTGAATAACCCAGCTCTTGTAGATCAGAGTCTGAGCTGTTTTCACATCTTTACAGGGTAAAATGCGACTTTTCGTCATTCAGCTGTATTAGCATTTATAACATGTCCCTCCAATGTGTGACCAGGCAATGTTTGTCATAGGTTGCTAAATTTAGTCAAGGCATTTTTGATGAAAAGTGCCCTCTGCGTCGCTGTTTTTCTGGTGAGCAAAATGCAAGGACATCCAACAAAAGAGTTGACTTTGCAGTCAGAGAAAAGCACAGTAGGCTACCAGGGTTGCACCTGTGTGTCTGTCAAAATAAGTGTCAGGTTCTCTAATAGTAAAAGTAAAGAAATCCAACATTTTTTAATGTGAATGAGTCAATCAATCCTTTTATTCCAATAAAGAAAATAAGAAGAAATAAGAAAATCTGTTAATATCAGAAGGTGGGCATGCAGACGTATAGGTTAAATCATAGATGTGTAAAAATAAATATGCTAAATGTATTCTGGCTCACAAGCATTTTATTTTACAGCTGTATGACTCATTCAGCATTTCTGCTTTTGTGGAAGAAGTAATTGAACAATGTGAACTGCACCAAGACGCATTACTTGGGTTTTCTTTTTCTATTTTTTTTAACATTGCATTTCACTCGCACAAACCCCAGAAGTCCATCACTGAAAATTTATCAGTATTTTACAGCACAGAACTGATGTCTTATGCATCCAACTAAATGTTGAGCATCTTGTCTAAACATAATTTATCTGTTGATCTCTTCCATGTTTCTTAGTCCTCTTTGTCTCCTCCCCTTCTCTCCCACCCCAACTCCCTGCACCTCCCCCTCCCGATCTGTGTTCATGTAAGTGGTTCCCACAGGTGTGTTTATGAGTGTGTATGTGTGTTAGTGGAGGTCACACAGGTTGAGGAAGACCTCTGAGGAGAGAACAACGGTGTTAAAACCGAAAGTGATCCTTCATTTGCTGTTTCAGTATCAATTTCAGTTGTATCTTATAACATTTTAAGGACAGAAGAAAGGAAAAAAACAGCAGAGAGAAGGTAGCTGGAGAAAAAGATGGAAATATAAGTGGTTAAATTACATGTCAAACACTCTCCTTTTATATTTAGAATAAGACATAGTGTATGAATTTCTCTGCTGTTTGCACACTGAAAACAGCTGAAGTGGTTGGCAGGCTGTGGTGACACACTTCAGCCGCTGCCATATAATGGCCTCTGTCATTTGAAGAAAATTATTGGACATTTAGAAGCCATCAGGGGTGTGAGGCAGCCTCACCACCTTCTTACTCAATTAGAAATCTATTTTTGGATATGAGGATGTTCTGATGGATTTTCTCCAAACTAGGACAGGAAGTCATGCAAGTTACTTTGTGTTAATCATTTAGAGATTTCTTTTCAAATTTTAGCATCTCTGAGCTCCCATTTGATTTGATGCAGCACTTTGTGCCACTACAGAGGGAAATAAAGCCAGAGTAAATAGTACTAGGTAAACTTTATTGTAGGTAAAAGGTAAGCTTTTTTTTTTTTTTTGTCATTTTGGGACAGATTTGAAGGGAATTGAGAAGAGAGCCAGATTTTATTTGGTAGAACTCTGGAGATGAGACAGACTATTTTGTTGAACTGTAGTTTGTGCATTTATCTATTTTCTTTTGTGACTTAGTTCAATACTGTGGCTTCATATTTGGTGTCTTGATGAGTTGGTGTTGGCTGGACAATGTTGTGGTCACAACCTCAACTTCACCTGAGGAAGACCATTTCAGGTCTGTCAGGAGACAGCAGTGTCTTTTTGTGCAGATAATTCTTAACCAACACGTGCAAAGAATTCATGGATGCCTGCTGATGGTTGCCTGGACACTCGTGCACCTCACATAAAACTAATCAGTGAATCAAAAATCAGGTTAAGGTTAAATATACTGCTGTTTTTCAAGGTCAAAAAGTCCCACTTGCTGCCCTTAGATAATGTTATCTTCACATAGTGAGGATATTGTTATTCTTAGCATATATTCAGACTGTCTCCTCTGAAAGACATTCATCGTGTTGCACTTAGTTGTTCACATAAAAAAAGACAGAAATTGTTGTGTAAGGCTTAGGTCTGTCCTGAGAATGGACCTCCCATTAGATTATGAGATCTAGACCAACGGTCAATATAATCATCAGGATTTCTCCTTTGAAGACCCTGTCCACAGCAAATATGAATAGAAACGCAGCTGGTGGTATTTTAGATAATTTGTCAAACATTTAAACCAAATTCCAATGGTTAATAGGCTAAGCAGGCTGAAGCACCTGAATAGACTCTGATCACGTTCCCCGAATTTCCCGCTGCTCTGATGTCGACTTTAAACGCTTATTTTTTCACACAAAAATGGAAATACCAACATTAAAGGTACAGAATCTCGGCACATTATGTGGCTCAAAAGCTTCTGTGCAAAACTACAGCAGTCCACGTCAACCTTCAAACAACCGTATCAGTCATCTGCTAATATCAACATTGTTCATGCAACATTAACGCTAATGAAAGCCTAACGGATTGAAGTGAATTGCTTTGCGAGACAGAGATGCCCGGAATATTTTAAGAGACTGACAGAGACGGAGAGGGGAGTGGGAGGGAAATAACAGTAGGTCTGCTCTCAGATCATAGTGAATAAGTCGTGTGAATTCACAGATGGGTTTTAACAGGAACACACTCTGGCCAGGGGAGTTGTTGTCACATGCTGGAGGATGCTGTTACAGCTCACACACATACTCATACGTACTACATGCATGAGCCAGCTTTCACATTTTTGAAATGACAGGAAGTAGCTGCAGATCCTCAGATTTCAAGCTGCAAGACATTCCTTTGGTATGTAAATCAAGAAGACACAACATAAGGGATGAGGCTCATGTTTAATTGTATTAACCGTCATGATAAAAGTGCTGAGAGTTGGCTTGAAATCAATAAAATATATGTAAACAGCCTCATAATTATGTTACTGATTTGACATTTTGACCATGTCTTTGCATTCTTACCTTTATCTTATTCTGAAGAGGGTTTTTTTTTCTTTTAAAGTAACACAATGTGATGTGAAGAGTTGAATTCATAAGCTATAAACCACACATTGCTTATTTCATTTTCTAAAAAGTTAATCATAGCAGATATGAGATGTTCTGGAAATGAATAGTGAAGCTGTGATGACTCAGCACAGTCTAATACAGTGTTTTTCACTCCGCGTTAATGAGGTAATTCAGCATCATCAGCCTGATGTCAGGGAGGAATATGCCTCTGTGAACACTGTGGAGACAAATGAATAACATATCTGTTAGTTTAATGAGCAGGTGTGTCCAAACAGTTAGCAGGTCTGCTTTAATGGTCATTATATTTCCAGTGTGAGCTGAGGTGCTTTGATGGAGAAACCCTTCGAGGACTTTGTTCATTAGTTACTCTGTTCATTAGTTAGAGGTCAAATGGTCAGACTCCCACTAAGCGACCCCCGGAGGGATTGGCTCCTGCCCTGACTTTCCCCCAGCACACGGCTATGACCTTTTGACCTTTAACCCCACCTCCTCCAAAATAAAGATGTTGCAGAGCCAGTTGGTATCTCTCAATCTGGAGCTCAATTTTTCTACCTCATTTTCATAGATGAAACTCCAAAAGTGCATGTTTTAGTGCATGTGCATCCTTTTGTGCATGCGTGACACAAAGCAAACAGGGACACACTCATAAAAGAATTTCTCCATAGTGTTACTAGAGGTCAGAAACTCATACCTGCAGTACTGCATCCATGGTTTAGCACATTTTAACCAGCCATGTTATGTCAATGAGCATTGATTCTTGGACAGCTACGTCTCTATAGGCAGACATACAGTCAGTGATGAAATATACCACACCACCTCAGCAATTACCACACCCACACACTGCCTCTGTCTCTCACTCTTTCTCACTCACACACACACACACACACACACACACACACACACCCACACACTGACCTTTCACCCTATGCTACTACTGCTTCATCTAATGATGAAACTATTATTAGAGCGGATCATTACTGGTTATCAGTTCTTTGCAAGCCATTCACCATCTGTGTGCCTTGTGTGTGTGTGTGTGCTCTAGCTTGACAAAGCTGCTGTTGGATGGTCTCACCATTTCAACTCTCTCCAGCGGGCGACCAGAGAAGAGCTTGTGATTGCAGCGTGATTGGCCAATTATTGAGCTTTTATTCCACCAGATACACCCTCTCATTGGTCGGCGGTCAGAGGGAGGGAGTGGATGAGCTGATTAGGAGAAGTTGGGCATTTTTGCTGTTGCGTTTGGTAGCTTAATAACTCCATACAAAATCACTCAAATAACGGGGTTGATAACTGTGATTGAGCTCAGGATGCTCACAGTACAGTCGCTGAAGGAAGAGAAAAGGAAACAGACTACTGCTTTGGCTGAGAAAGGAAGTTGCTGTGAGGAATAAACAAAATGTCAAACAAAAAAAAAAAATCCATCGTGCCTCTCTTCTGACAGTATTAAAATCGGTTAACCATGTTCCATACGCAATGAGGTTCTCCATATGGAACCTTCTCCTGCTTAGCACGAAACAAATCATTTTGGATTGTGAAGACAAACTATTAATCAAACCAATTGTTTACTTCATCGGCTGCCAGCCATCACAATTATACAATGGACATAGGCACAAGGCAAATAACAATATCATACTTACATAATTTACTGTAGCAAAGTTTTCTAGGAAATATAATCTTTAATATATAAACATCTGCAAAAATCTTTGATTTAAAGTAAAAATCCTTGCTTCAGCAATGTAAACTGATCACACAAACAGTTATATAAGAGAAACTGTTACTGATGTGCACTTAAAGATGATACGTGAATATACCATGATTACATTATGTTAGCAGTAGCATTAGCATTAGCAGTGGTAGAAGCAGGAGTGGCATTAGTAGTAGCTGCAAGCATTTCACTGTAAAAAAAAAAAAAGAAAAAAGCCTTTTAACAGTAATGTTTCTTTTGGTTATTGATAACTGTAAATTTAAAATGAGAAAAGCAAACAGTATTGATTAGATTCTTAGCAAGGCTGTAGTCTGCATTCTTCGTTCTCTGTACACATCCAGGCACATTCTCACAGCTGAAGTAAGGGCTACTTTTCTGAGACAGTTTGCAGTGGTTTTGGAGAGCAAGCAGGGAAGCAGCTTATTTATGTGATGCCCTTGACATTTCCCAGTATCTCACTTCAGCTCAGTTAGAGAATCAAAACTCATATTATTGAACTGAGGTCCTACAGCCCACCACTACATCCACCCCCGCCTGCCCTGCTGCACCCTGGCAGTGATAATGAATTGTCCTTGAATCCTGACTAGGGATCTCAACCCCCCACCCCCCCCAGTCCCCCTCTCTGAGCAAATTCGCTGACTCGCCTAATCCTGTGGGAGCAGACTCCATGATGCACATTAATGGGCCAGAGAGCAGAGGCATTTCCATATGACTTTGCATGACTGGGACTGTTTGATTCTGTAAGGGAAACAAAGATGGAGATGGAGGTGAAATGGGAAAGGGGTAAAGGGATGGAGGAGAGAGGACAAAGGAGGGAGGAGAAGGAGTGTGTGGGAGAAAGGAAAATCATGCTTGACAGTGTTATTGGTGATAAGACTGATAGTATTGATAGTATATTGGCAATAAGACTGAAAATGCAGAGTGCAGAAAGAAAGAAAAAGCAAAGTAAAGGCAGACCCTCTCTATATCCAGGGTTTTCATGGCTTGGTAGGACAAGTTAAAAACAACATGTACATTTAGAGATACTTTCCTGCTGCTAGATAATACTGCTGAGAGAAGTTGTTTGGAAAATTCAGACTTTGTTGTAATCTGTCAGGAAGAACAAGGTGAGAAATACTTTTGTTATGCAACACTGCAATTTAAAATGTTCAAGAAGCTTGTGTCAAAAGATGCCACTGCAGTGTAGACAGCTGGGTTTCTTTTTTCTTAACAGTAAATCAGCTCTCTGTGCTGGGTCTACCACTTTCAGGCATCGGTGGAGGTATTAAATATGAAAAACACCACACTTCTTTTGCTGTGTGCTAAGGGTTGGAGGCTTGTTTACTGATATAACTTGAAGGGGGGGGGGGTGCAAAAATCATTTCTCACTGACAGTATATCAGTTTGAAATCCAACATAAAAATCAACCAGTTTGAGACATCAGCCCAAAACATTTTCAAATCATTAGAGGATGGTGCAACAAGGCTGTTTTCATAGCGTATTGATGCTCAGTATTAGTTAGCTGTCTGCTTAAACACATTATGATTTCATGCACATTATGAAGTTTCAGTGGAAAGACCTGATGGAAAGATTTAAAGTTATTATCCTGGTAATACCTGGTTGATCTAGCAACACCTGTGGTTACTGATGGGAAGTGGTTTCTTACAAGTCTCAAAGCTCAATTTTAAAACCCATGTTTATCAGGAACTGGAGCAACAACATGCACAAACAAACCGTTGGCTCAGAAGATTGATGGTGCTATGAATACACTATTACTAAATTGTTTTCACAATTATGTTATGATGACAAACACAATCAGTGGCTGGATTATGTTTAAAATGAAGCACTATACTTTTGTGGTCTGACATCAGCTGCCATCCACATTACTATGACATTCGTTTTCCATAAATCCATTACTTCCTGTAGAGTACAGGGGCACAAAATTTAAATCCTGCACTTTGATTGACATCACATATAAAGAATTTTATATGTAATTATCTGAAAACTATATAAACCCTATATAAAGAAAATCTTTGGGACACACCCTGGTAATTCTAAACTTTTTGGAATGCTTTGGAATGAAAACTCAGGCTGTTGTATCTGGTCTCTATATTGTTGTGTGATGGCAGTGAAATTGAGGTAAGTCTTTGGTTGCTCCCACCCTTTTGCTGTCTCCTTGTGTACGTCATCACTTTACGTCTTTCCCTGAGCTCCTTTGCCCCATTTTTCTTTCTGTTGCTGAAACACACATAGATACACATAGATACACACAGACACACACGCTCACCCATCATTCACACCCCTCCATGTAGCCAGCCCTCCTCCCAGTGTTATTTCCTGTCTCCATGGGGAGCTGAGGGTGGGTTAATGAGGCAGACAGGCCAGATGATGCTCCTCCTGGTGAAGAACATCCAAAGTTCCTTAAACCTGCATTATGCAAGACCCCTGTCTAACATGAGGAAGAAAAGCAGTTTGAAGTTGTGTATATGAACGCCTGTGTCTTTTTCGGCTTAAAATACTTGTTTTGGAATTTGTCCATCTGATCAACAACCTGCGCATTTACATCTGTATACACTGAAAGTGGAATCTGGTGATTTCTCAGCCTGGAAGCGGTTGTCATAGATTTGTACATCATCCCTACATTTCTATAGGTTTTTACAACATCCAAAACTTCTCTCTTCAAAGACTCAGTATCTTCTCAGACACTGAGTCTTTGAGTTGTACTGAAAGCAAACACACACAGTCCCCAGGAAATCCCTGTAGCTTTTGTAGTGAACTTGATAGGACTTGTAAAGCAATTAGCCACAAGTGGAGTCTTTCTTTATCACATGGTGGCACTAAACGAAAAGTGCACAATGTGTGCTTTGACTTTTTTTTGCAGTTTGGAAAGCTGCAGACTAGAACCGTGCTCTCTTCTTTAACTTTAAAGCTGCTTTGATACAAATCTAGCATGTGCATAAGCCCGTTTGGAAGTGAGCCACTACGCATGGACATGGCATGTACGTATTCACATTAGACTCGTAATCGTTCCAAGTTTGTAAATTGTTAGAGCAGAGTATTTTTATATTATATTTATATTTATAACTCTTTAACCCTGTTCATACAAGTGTCTTGAGTTGTACAATTGCTCCTTGCCAAGATCACACTTGTTCTTGCTGCAGTCCATCCTGTATGTTTTCCAAATATCCACACTACAATTAGTATAATATTACATGACCAAGAGTTATAATATGAGAAGTTATCTTCCATTTATCCTCCACTTATGAAGTATCAGTCACAGTCTAGATCCCTTCTTAGCATGCAAACATGCTCACAGTGAAAAGTTTAACATGCTGATGTTTTGCTGGTATGATGTTTACCATCTTCGCCACCTTGATTTAGCGTGTTAGTGCCAAAGCAATGCCACTGATGTGCCTAAAAACATGTCTAACCATTCTTACAGACTGTGTTCAGTAAACCCTGATATTGTGCATCCTTGTTAGATGGTTTAGATAGATGTTGGTGTGTGTTTGGGTGACTGATGGGACTGAAAGATAATAGGCACAAAAGCACAGAGCAGGAGGAGGGAGAGAGAGAGAGTGAGTGTAAGAAGGAGTGTGCTCAGGGTATAAAGGAGATGGGGAGGAGAGATTTTCTGATGTGGTTTGACACTAGCCTAATATAAAATGTAAACACACACACACATATACAGCGGCTTCTCATTGATGTGGATTGGTAGCAAGGGGGAATAGAGTTGTGTTGTTACTGCATAAAACTAGCGAGCTTGATGTTGGACCAAATCCAGTCAGGTGTCCTACTCTCTTGCAGTTTCAGTTTACTCGAAGACCATAAAAAAAATGGGGAAACTTTAATGATCTCTGCAGGGAAATTGGTTTGTGACCGTAGCAAAGTGAAAAACAGGACACAGTGTGCAGGAGTTAAAGTTGAAAAAGTCAGAGACAGTGAAAGTAAATGATTTAAAACAGGCTTTAATGCAGTTTCTGCATACATGTGTTCTGAAAACTGTTCAACATTAAAATATTACACATTTTCAGATGTACAAAACCTTCAACTTTGGATTACAGAGGGACTTCCCAAGCCAGTCCATTGGATCAGGATCAGACCTGATCAAGGCTCTTTTACTTGTTCTGTATTAGTAAAATCCTGATCCATTTTCAATCCTTTGTTTGTTGTCCTTGGCCCTGGGACACCAGCTGTCAGAAATGCAGTCAGTCAAAACTGTTTCATCACACTGCAAGTAAGTGAACAGCACAGGTGAACAAATAAATAAACAGCAGCCAACAGTTTTAATTAATGATATCCACACTGACAGCAAGCTCACCCGCTGGTGCTCACAACAGACTCCATCTCGATCAGTGACAGTTTGCAGGTGCATCACACCTCTATCGGGCTGCTGTTAGTTGAAAACTGCACCTGAACTTTAATAATTTGTTTGCACTGGAGACAAAGAAATGCTGTTGTGCCAAAACAGATCCACGCCAACACTCCCCTCTCCAGAGATAATCCAAAACACTACAGGATACTCAATACAATATAGACAACAACCACAGGCACGCCTTCTGTAATCTTTGCAGTAAGAAATATGAATTAGAACATGTTGTATTGTTCTCACAGACCAAGTCACCATCTGTTTCATCCTCTCAGTGGGAAAAATCCAGGATGTTTTTCATCCTGTTTTTTCTGCGTCCTCTGTTTTTTCTTCAAACATCTAATGTTTGAACAATTAACCCAAGGTAAGGCTAGAGATCTTTGACGGGTGGTTAGCTGTAGCTAGCCGCAGACAAATGTGCTTGTCAAGCTGCTCTTGACTCACATTTCTCTGTTCTGAGATCAGTTATGATATTGCGTGCATTATTATACACATGTGCAGATGCGTGTGGAAACTGTATTTGTACATATTAGAAAATGACTTTAACATTATTTTCTAGGCATTAAGATGTAGCATTAGCAAGTAAACCAGCAAATTGCACTGTGATTTATCACCCTAGTAATAACCTCAGTCAACATGTGTGATAAAAACCTTTATTGGAAAGACCCACTGTCATTTCTTCTGTGTTCATTGTTACCCTTGTACTGTAGCTCTGCTGTGAAGGGAAGCTGTGAGGTTTTCTCCAAACTACACAAGGCTTTGATATGGATTTGAGGATCCTTTTTGAAACTGGATGGAGCCAATAATGTTAAGTACAAAGTCAAACATCAAGTCAAAACAGTTTTAAGGTAGGCTGATGTTTTGACTTAGATCTTAATCAAAGAAAGATACAGAAGGACCAAAAAATTTACATCAGAAATTCATGTTTTGAATGACTTTAAATAGGTTTAAATTGTCTTGATTACTTTTTTAAATTTTAATATTATAATTATGTTTATTATAATATTAGTTAAGTGAAATTAATATAGAACACCAGTGTTAATATGAATGAGTTTTTATGAAATGGTGTAAATGTGAATGTAGTTTTACATACTGTACATTTGTGACATGGTAAGACATGTAACATGGTAACATGGTTGTTTACCCAGAGTTGGTAGACAAGACCATGACTGTACTTAGGCACAGTGGTACCTTCAGATAAAAGCTAATTCGTATTAAAGACAAAGTACAGTGGAGACTAATGGGAATGTCATTAGTTTTGCAGGTATTTTGTCACATTTCACTAAAAGCCAAAAAGGTAAACCTGCTGGTGGTGCTAGAGGAAAAGTTTGGAGAGTAGCACAGTCAGAAGGATTCATCCTATGGGGACCATGAATGCCAGTATAAGATTTCATGGTAATAAATCCACTAGTTGTTGAGATATTTTAGTCTGGACCAAACCAACAGACATTGCCATCCATAGACCCCTGCTGCTAGAATGGCTAAAAAAGATAAGCACAAATCCTTGCATATTTATTCTTTTTTTTTTTTTGCTTGAAATGACCTTTACATTTTAATGAATATCAGCGGAAAACATGAGCTACTGGCAGAATTTTGTTTTTCATAAAACCTCATTGGTCTTCATTTAACCTGGTCTGAACTCTACGGTGGAAACATACAAGTTCTGCACAACATCAATCTCAATGCAGCATGGGCTTCTTCTGTTAGGCTGTGTGGCAAAAGCAGCAAAGGAGTAAAAGGGGGTGGCGGGGGGTTGAGAAGATAAATCCTGAGCCCAAATGGTGTTGATAACGTTTGTTACCAGCCGTAATGAGGTCAGAGTCGCCGCTGTCTGGCTCAGATGGAGATTTATACAGAAATGAAGAGGTCCAGCTGTCTTCCACTGCACATACCAATAAAGACAGATCTACTTGAGTAGCTTGGAGCATGAAGGGTGACGGGCATGATAGAGAATGCCGGTGGTCCATGCAGGGGTGAGACAAACATGCAGAGGTATTGACATTGAGGAGAAAAGTGACTTTTTGGACAGTTAAATGAGGTAAAATGAACTGTTCTCATCGACAGCTCCCGTTGTTTTTTGATGATTGGCCTTCCAGCAGCTAACTGTGCTTTCACATTGTGAACAATTTAGATAATCAGTACTCTCTGTCCGGCAGTGGGTGGTGGGACATGCTTAACTGCATCAGGCAAATCACATACTTTTGACTGCTTTGTTTTTTCCTTTTATAGCAGGGTTTGATGAGTTGACCTAATTCAAATGCATTTGGCAATCAGACCAGCGGACAGACAACCTGATACCTCAGATTACCACATTCTGGTGTAAAAATCTCCTGTGGCCAGTACGCAAAATAAAAGAGTAAATAAAAGTGTTCTTCCTCTGGGGATCATTAAGATGCACAACATGTGTCATGACAATCACTGTGCCACATTTAACATTTTATATTCAACTAGAAATGTTTGTGTAGGGCGAGTACATTTGGTGTGTGAAGTTTCTTTCATCTCTTGTGTTCAAGTAGAAAATTTTCTGTTTATAGTGACGCCACAGACAGCCAGTGTACTGACTACACAGACTTTAGCAGTAGCTGTTAAAATCTCAACAGGAACTCCACTTATTTCTGTATTTACATCCACTTTCCATGCTTTTTGTTCACTTGTCTCGGTGTATCACGTTGAGGAAAAAGTTGAAAGTTAAAGCTGAAATGTTTTCAAGTTGTGCAGACTAGTCTCGGCCTGATTTTGCACCACCTTTTAACAGCTAACCATATATTTTGTTTTTGGATTGTCATGATTCACTGTCATGACAGGCTTGGAGAGTCATTAGCTACCCTTTATTCCTGGACATTAGCTCAGGGTCATCAAGCTGCAGGTGGGCATCAGACAATTTTGTGAAGTGGATTTTATTCTTTTTCCTTTTTTTTTGTGAAAGTACAGGATTCTTTCCCAAATGAAATACCACGGTAGCAGCTGATGAGTCTTACCCCAATCATCTGATGTATGAGTCTCTCTGTCTGGGCCAGCAGGGAGGCTTCTTGGAAGTGGAAAGCAATTAAACACACAGGCTGAACCAATTCACTGCACTGAGCTTTACTGAAGTGTAACAGCAGCAGGAGGAGAGAGACCAAAGGACCAGAGTTACCCACCACCATGTCATCTCTTCTCCACAGTGAGAAAAAGACTACATTTAGCAGGAGAACAAATACAGTGTGAAGAAAGGAATGGGCTGCTGGGAACAGACGGATTCACAGTAACCTGGGAAGAGAGTTACCTGAAGGAAAAAAGAGAGAGAAAGAACAGAAAACACTGAAGATAACAGATGGAGTTTGGAGGTATATACAGTATCTGGTTTGGAACTCAGCCGAATATTCCTGTGAGGATAGAAGCTGACATTTACCAGGTACCCCTTCCACAGGTACAAAGTGAAGTGTTCTGTAAGACTGGCCAGTTGAATGTGGTTATCCGTACAGCTACCAGCTTTATCTCAATGTAATGTGGTGGACTCGACTAGATCCCTGACACTGCTCATTATCTGCAATACTGATGTGTATATCTAAAATTGCCCCTGCAGCAGAACAAAGTGATTTATCTAAACTTGAAAACATCCTGAAAATAAATGTGCTTGAATCAAAGCAAGTTAAAACCCACCAATAATGCTGTATGAGAGAGAGAAAACACTTCTTTGTCTAACTGGATTCAGCAGGCTGCTGTAGTGTGTCTGAACACTGCTGGGTTAGCATGGAGCACAGGAGCCAACAATGGTTTTAGTTTCTGTGTTCATGTTGCCAAATGGCTAAATTAGTCGACAAGACAATTTCTGGATACTTTAAGACTTTAAGTTGCAGGATGCCTGTCACATCCTGAAAAACACGTAATGGTGAACTCACCCTGCATTAGAAGGTGTAAACAAAATCACTGATATTCCATTCTGGACGTTGAATGCTTGATTTATATATTGAATTTAGTCAGTGAATAATGTGTGTATAGCATCCTTTTTTCTTACATTTAATAAAAAAAAAAAGATAAAAAAATATTCAACAGTGTCTTAATATTGACCAGCCTCTCATTTTCAAGGTGAGAGCTCATGCTTTGATTGTGCAGTGATTTGGGCCGAGTAAACAATTCATGTTGTGTCGTGAGGCGTGTAAATGCAACACTGGGTGTGGGTTATTCATGGTCTGGGTTTTAATAATGCATGGTGTTTTACTTTACATTCACTGCATATTTCACAGGAGTAACAGTGGAAGTGAGATGGAGCGGCGTGTGAGAGCATTTACAGTTTCACAGTTGTCAGTTTAAACCCCAGGAAGCGCTGTGGAGAAAGAAAACGTCTTCTCTCTTTCAACAATTACTCTTAGGGACTTGGTAACAGTGCTGCTCCTGTGCGTCTTTTTATGTGTGTATGTGTGTGTGTGAGAAAGAGATTGGGTGTCCATGCTCCTCTGAGCATCCAGATGGTGTTTGCCAGTGACGCAGTTTTAAGCTTCAACCTTCAATCCTTCATCACACACATCACATACTGTAAACCCTCCACACACACACACACACACACACACACACACACACACACACACACACAAACACACACACAGATTATGCACACATGCA